>CM068299.1:2354553-2923838 GCA_034768395.1 Linum lewisii
AACTCTACGGGTATCAGAATCTATGAAGATTTTAGAATCATCCCAAACTCTAAACCCTTTTCGCACCCTCATTTACCCCAACATTTCAGGCTTAGAAAAAAAAATTGGAATTCAGTATCATAGCGGCAGCTGTGACTTAGCTTCAAAATAACAAAATCAAAAATTAATCAATCAAAAGCTACCACGAGTCACGGTCATTAATACAATCAGTTTTAACCAAAAATTATGCCAGGAAATTGCCCTGGAGCGACCGAATTACGGAACGAAAATGAAGATTGGGGTATGATTGGATACTAGATATTGGAATTAATATATTTGGGTCAACATGATCCAGCCATATTTTCCTGTTATGGTGACATCTAAGTATCGTGCCTTGAACAAGTTGATATCTCTTCCCCTTTAGAATATTCAAAACAAATAATCAAATTCGATCATTCTCGAAAAACGCAGCAAAGCAGATATTGGCGAGTCAACGAGTTAGCAAATTATAAAAAAAAACAGATAATGAGTAAATTAATTATTAGTGGAATTGATTCTAAAATCACAAATAGATATCTCATAATTAAAATTTTGTCACCCAAGTTAGTGACATGGGAAAAAAACGGATGAGTTGATTGCTGATATCGACGCTAATAGAAAAATTGGATGGAGACTTAACGGAATGATCAACTTGTTACAAAACAATAAGTTAATGACCACACTAAAACTTGATGACCACTATATTATAAACCTAATACGTTAGGACCAAAATAGATAATAAGCCCATGATGATCTACATGGTCAATTAGGAGAAGATGAAAGATGATGATGATCCTCTAAAAATAACGTGTAAGAGAATGAGTGTAGGTCGTTGATCTCGAGAAGGTTTCCTATAAACTGCATTGTGTTTTGTACGATAACTATTATGATGGATTTAAAGTTATATTTATAGACAAAGAGAGTGATGATTTTTTTTAGAAACTATCCTAATGATCTTTTAATCTTAACCATTCATCAAGATTTGAGTTATTAATCGAGATTAAATTTATGTATAAACCATACAAGAAAATACTTTATCTAGTAGTTTTTCTAATCAAACCAAATTAAGTTAATTGAGTAACATAAGAAATAGAATGTATGAATAACCCAAAATGACATGTATTGAAGAGGGGTTACGTGAAATAATTGCGATGTTTGACGTTACAGTTTTCATAGAGGAACATCGTTAGCGGGCATGTATGATGGTGCACATCGTGAGGAACAAGTCTTGCATGTTTCCATGAAGAGTAGCTCGAGTTGATTGGGTTAGGAGAAATAGAAATGATGGCTCGTTTTTTTTTTTGATGAATAGAAATGATGGCTCGTTAATCTCAATTTTCTGCATTCATCATCATGAGTGAGTTGTGAGAAATTTGTAAACTCCATTATTTTAATTTATTAATGAAGCTGAATTTAAAATGACATTCATACAAATAAACCGCCATTGTAATTGTATCTTATTCATCAAACCCAAGACCAAATAGTTAAAAAAAACACCATATTACAAATTGGTAATATGTTTACAAGACTGGTTTGATAGCCTGATAAAAAGCCGGTCCAACAATTCGGTTTGCAGCTTCGTTGGGGTGGAGTGCATCCCAAAACAAATAAGACTGGCGAACCGAAACCGGGCACGGAACCGAATTTGGAATGCACAAACCATTCGTGAACGGGCTTGACAGCACGACACCGTTTTAACCCCAAGCCCTACACAAACCGACAAAATTATCAACCCAAGTATGAGAGGTTTACCAATTCTCGATTTGAGATAAAACTGTAGAGTGTGTCGAGCTACATAATGACCGCACTGCACATTATAACAAAATTATGAGTTATTTATGTAATACCTTTGGGTAGCAAGATTGAAGGCCGATGTGGAATCCAAGTAAAAACGAATTTCGCATCAGGAAAGTCAACGTTAAGCCGGTCAACAAGCGAGTGATGTGACTTTAATTTGATAAAAGGGGATTTTACCAAGGTCGTATTCCACGGGTCCTCTCATAAACCCCAATACTCACACTTCTCATAGACGGTCTAGACATTTGAAATTGGTTTGGTTTGATTGAGAAATTCAGAAACAAAGGGAAAGAAATGCAATACTAACAAAGATTAAGCAAGAAGAAAGGGAGTTCAAATCAAAGACAAAGGGGGCTCTCTTGGTGGGTAGTTTCATCATGCTCAAGATGAAATAATTGAACAAACAAGCTAATCAAGATCGAGTTTGCATTCGGATGACCATGCATCTCACTTCTATAGACTCAATGCACTCTCGTAGCACCAAATCCCTATCCTAATACCACTCAACTTAGGCTCTCGCTCTCAAGCTAAGTGAAAAAGGATGCATTCTTAGTGTTTGATGAATGCCAAGACACAAGACCCTCTCTTAAGACTCTATGACCACAAGTCTAGGCACAACACTCTCATATCAATGCTCTAAAAACTAAGAGATTCACCAAAAAAGCCTTTTCAAACTCAATTGAATGAAAATCCACATTTCACAAACCCAAATGTTCGATAAAATGCCCAAGAGAGAAATCAAGTGAAAATGGTTGAAATAAGATGATCTAATCTCTTAGAACACACTCACTTCAATCCCTAGACCTACAATCTATGCAATCCAAGCACTCTCATGCATCAATCACATTGAATGGACCAAATTAAGCAAACATGGCATAAAATGGCATTAAGAACAAGTCTAGGGAAACATCCTCATACAACCAAGATCAATCATGGCAAGTTCTATACAATCATCTCTCTATCATAGCACAACTAATCTATACCCATCCAAGATGAACCCTAGAAACTCGGCCACACATGGCCAAGGGGGTAAAGAGAAAAGAAGGAAGAATGGTCCCCCAAGAACACCATGGATGAATCCTTGAGATGATCTTCACTTCTCCACTTGTAAGCACTTCTCCCAAGGTTTTTTTGGCTTCAATCCTAGCTCCAAGGGCTTCAAATTGCTCCAAAAAATGTGTTCAAGGGTTTGATGGTTCGTGGGTATTGTTTTGGGTTCAAGAGAGATCCCAGAATCCTCCAAAATGGCCAAAAACAAGAATATTTTTAGTGCAGGGGACAGTGCACGGCGTGCACATCTGCACGGCGTGCACCCCTGCACTCTGCAGAAAGCTCGATCTTGTAATGCTCATATCTCCCTCGTCCGGCCTCCAAATGACCTCCCGTTTGCTCCTATGCGCTCCTTGTCATCCGTACTTTGATGCCATAAACCTGAAAATGCACAGAGGCAACTCCAATAGACCACGAATTTGGCTCCAAAGTGGCAACCGGACAACAAAATGACACTTTGCACAAAACTTCAATAAAAGCATATAAGTCATGTCATTTCACGAATAAACACGGGCATTTCAAAGGTCATTCATAAGCTTAAAATGCACTAATTAAAGTCACATCAAATTCCCCAAACGACAAATGCTTTGCTTGTCCTCAAGCAAATGAATTAGAAAACTTCCAAGTTCAAAAATGACAAGTTTCGGTCCATTGAGATTCAAGCAATCAAAATTTAGCTTAAACTGTTCCACGAACAAACTAAACCCTACACATGCAAGAACATAAACCCAAACAATCTAAACCTCACTAATTTCTGCACATTTTCAAGTAGTGGTGATTGGGACACAGCAAAAACCGACCACGACAACACCAACTCTAATCAAAAGGACTTGAAAATCGGGACATGGATCGTAAGTGGTGAGTGATTATGATGTGGCTATCGACTCGACTTCATCCGCTTCTCAGATCCCACTTTACCAAAACTCTGGCTAGGATCAAGGCTACATTTGAGAATCTCTTTTTCTTTTTTTTTCCCTTTTTCTTTTCATTTCCATTTTTCTTTCTTTTTTCTTACTGCATACTAGTGCTCGATTCAACACTTCACTTAGGTTTGAAACCTGCCTGGGCTCACAGCCTTTGCCCTTTTTGCTTAGTGCTCAACCCGACACTTTCACTTAGGTGCCGAGCTTGCCTAGCTTTTCTTTTGAGCATTTTTTTTTCTTTCATCAATTTAGCCACTTGATCCTTAGCCCCTTACAACTTCAACACAAGATTTCGAATTGGATTCCGCCTAATCTAAGCCACAATCACGAGGGACCAAAAAGTTCAAAAAGTTGAAGAAAAGCATGGAAAAGGGGTGAAAAGTCTGATTGCATTCATCATCTTAGACCGGTGTTATCGAGTGGTACAAAAACGCGTATCAAACCAATCAACCAACAACAAGAGTGATAAATGTTCTGGCCCTAGACTCATTTGATATTAGTGCTAACATGCCGGTTATAGGTTCTAAGTGGAACAATCAAAACATCATTGTGAAGACTTGAAGTCAATTAAACACCAAAAGTCAAGAACCGAATGATTCTACGATAGAGGAATTTGGAAACAATCAAGATCATGCAAATCATCAAAGCATAGCATTACATCTCTACCACAAATAATCACACCAAACCTCAAACTCCCCTACGACTAACATGAGCATTGCCTCAATGATCAAGAGAGAGAGGGTAAGGAGGAACGAAGTTACCGCGTTGGTAGAGAGGAGCATAGGACGTAATAGTGGTGAAAGAGTTCCATGATGATCCTGGTGAAGAGTGATCCAGAATGCTTGTCAAACCTTATTCAAAAAGCTAAAACAACACAAAACCTCAAACAACAATAAAAGCGAAAAATTAAAGATACATGGGGTGCATAAACAAGTGCAATAAAGCCAAAAGAGAGCCTTGAATTGATCTACACACAACCACAATCAAATAAAAATAAAACAGGGTCTTGAGATAGAAAGTGGGCCCTGGAAATCTCACTGGGAAGGATCAACACAAAAATCACTAATCACGTATCCTTCAATTACGAAATCCAAACATGAAAGATCGGAGCAAAGATCAAACAATTTAACATCCACAGCTCAACGATCACATCAGAATGGAAATATCACCTAGCATGAATTAAGATCATCAGAGTCAAAAGCAACAACCTATGCTAGCAAAGATCAATTCATTAAGGACCACTCTAAGCATTAGGCATGTAAAACGGGCAATATTACTAATAGCAACATATGAGCACGAAATCACAAATGTAAGGAGGGATGTACAAAAATAGACCCATGCGTGGTGATCAAACACACCCCCTCCTCACACAAAGAAGGTAAATCAGCCCCTGAATCATCACTCTGCAACACCCAACAAAATGACATACACCACCCTCAACCAACCATCCCAAGAGAATATACCATTCACCATGAACTCAAGCAAACCACAATTTGAAGACGCCAATGGCACAACAATCATGACAACAATCAAACTACTTTAGCCAAACTCAACAAGCCAATTTTCATGGGCAAAACGTCATGAACAAATACCACAATAAATACCAATGAAAAACCAAATCATAATCACCCCAATACCTCATTAACACCCCCAAACGAATCAAACAGTGAAAAAAATTGTGGAAAAAAATTGCAGGGGGGTGCACGGTGCAGTGTGCACGGCTCATGGGTGCACGGCGTGCACCTTGGAGCCCATTTTTTTTCGAATCCTCCTGGACAGCACGTGCACCAAACCGTGCACGGTGCACGGCGTGCATCATGCACGGCGTGCATAGGTGCACGGCGTGCACCTCCTCAGCCTAAAATCAAATTTTTATCTCGACGAAAAATGACCAAAACACCGTCAAATCCACCCAAAACGACCCCGAACTTCAGAATTTTCAACACCTACGAGACCACAAAGGACACCACAACAACTCAAGGACCTTGAATACCACAAAAACACACAATCATGCAATCAAATCAAGAAGAAAAGACATGAAAAACACTCGGGTTGCCTCCCGAGAAGCGCGTTGGTTAACGTCTGAAGCTCGACGAAGCACACGGACCAGCTAAGTAAAACATCCCAACTCATTACCTCTTTGAAATCGAAGTCATTACCTTCGCATGCACACGGAACTTGAATTGAACCTTACCGACTTCGGGAGGTGTGAGCTCGGATTTCCCGGATGATGAAGTGTGAGCAATGGAGAAGGGGCCAAACCACTTGGAGTGAATTCTCTCATCGGGTGGCTTCTAGTCTTGATAGTCTCACCCATTGTGCGGCTCCTTGCCCTTCTCGGGTGGCTTCTCCACACCTTTCTTCTTAGCCTTAGGTGGAGTCTTTTGAAGCACGAAAGGTGGAGCCTCCTTTACTTCATCCTTTTTCTCCTGCACATCACTAAGAGCAAACAACTCCGTCAAGACTATGACGGACAAGGTTAGTGCTATTAGTAGCCGAAGTAAGCTCATGCGGATTCTTAGGATCATGATGACTAGCATAAGACAAAGTAACTCCATGCCATTTGAACGGTCAAAGATCATGCATTCATTATCAACCCTAAGTGTAAGTTTTACCACCGTAGACATCAATCAAAGCATGAGAGGTTGCTAAGAAAGGTCGTCCTAAAATCAAAGGCACATCGGTATCACCCAAAGCATCTAGAATAACAAAATCCACAAGGAATTCAAAAGCACCGACTTTAACCAACACATCTTCAACAATACCACGAGGAGATTTCATGGTCTTATCCGCTAATTGAACATTCATGAGGGTTTGGTTTTAGTTTCCCTAGGCCTAGCTTCTTAAACATGCAATATGGCATAACATTGATACTAGCACCCAAATCGGCTAAGCCTCTACTTATTGCATGCTCACCAATAGTGCAAGGAATAGTAAAGCTACCTGGATCCTTAAGCTTCTCCGTGGTTGCTTAGATAGAATGGCGGAGCATTGTTCGTTGAGCTTTGCCGAAGTTACATCCTTAAGCTTGCGTTTGTTGGTGAAGATCTCTTTCATGAACTTCGCATATTGAGGCATCTTGGTGATTGCTTCTCCAAAAGGCATTGTGAATTGCACCTTGTCAAGAATCTCAACAAACCTCTTGAAATCTTTTTCCATGGAATCCGGCTTCAAGCGAGAAGGATAAGGTGTTTAGGCTTGTACGGAGGCACAACCGGTGCGGGAGGAGAGACCGGAGTGGCACTCGTCGTAGCCTCTTGAGAACCAACCGTATTGGTCATCTTAGAAGCTTCTTTAGCCTTGGCTCTTCTATCTTTAACCTCAATCTTATCCGTGTCATCATCGGAAACAACGTCTTCAACCAAAACATAGTCATCATCTTGAGTTCTTACCGCTTTAGGCGTTGGGTCTTGGACTTGCTTACCACTCCTCAAAGTTACCAATCTAAGCTCCTCGGGAGCCTTGGGGTTGACTTCGGTGTTGGAGGGTAGGCTACCCTTTGGTCTCTCCGAGAGTGCCTTAGAAATTTGGCCCAATTGAGTATTCAAATTGGTAATTGACGCTTGTTGATTCATGATAAGTTGAAGCATTGCCGCATTGGTGTCTTCTTGGGAGATTGAAGATCCACCTTCTTTGTTTGGAGGGGGTTTGTTGAAACCGGTGGTCCATTACCCTTATGGTTTATACATCCCCAGTGGATTAGAACCTTGCTCACCACCTTGGTTACCTTGATTTTGGTTAGCACCTTGGTTCCATTGGTTTCCTCCTTGGTTGCCTTGGCTTTGATTTCCCCTTTGATTCCATGGGAGCCTTGATTGTACCCCTTGTATCCTTGGAATCCACCTTGATTAGGCTTGTTGTAATTACCTCCTTGGTTCCAAGGACGGTTGTAGTTTTCCACCTTGGTAATTTCCTTGAGGGTTGAAGTTTCCATAGAACCCTTGGCCTTGCACAAAGCTTACTTCCTCAATGCGTTCACCTTGGTTAGGCTCGGAAGTAGCAGAAGGACAAACATTAGCATCATGGCCTTGGCCTCCACAACACTCACAACAAAGCACCGAGGCAACCGGTGGGTTACCCAAATGAGATGATGAAGCCTTTAGAGGGATGCTTTTGGCATACTAAGATTACTTACTTGAGAGGCCATGGCATCAATCTTGGACATAAGGAGAGCAATCATGGGATCATCTTCATCTCGGGCCCCGATAACTTAGGCTTCTTCCCATAGCTAGACGACTCCTTTGGTGCATCACACCAACTTACGGACCGAGAATCATAGTGGTGTCACTTCCATACTTAGACTTAGGAGGTTGTTGTCGAGACCAACTCCTTGTCTTGTTGGCCATCTCCGCGAAGAGTTCTAGAGCATCTTCGGGAGTGAGCGTCCTTAAGTCACCTCCGGCGGCTTGGTTGATCATCCTTGTATTCTCAAAATCAAGGGACCTAGCAAAGATGTCCGCCAAGCTCCATTCGGCGAAGTTGTGATGAGGACAAGACCGAAGAATGGCTTGGAACCTATTCCAAGTCTCATGGAAGAGCTCTCCCTTGTGTTGTGTGAAGTGGTTGATGCGGTCTCGGATTGCATCCGTCAATAGGGAGGAAAGAACTCTTCAAGGAAAGCTTCGGCTAGGCCCTCCCATGTGGTGAAAGCTCTACTCGGTTGATTCTCCAACCATGACTTAGCTCTACCTTTGAGTGAGAAAGGAAAGAGCCGGAGTCTCACACAATCCGGGTGAACTTGGTCATTCTTAACCGTGTCACATATCTCCAAGAAGTCCTTGAGATGCCTAGATGGACATTCACCATCAATGCCATTGAACACCACTCCATTTTGAACCATTTGGATCATATTAGGCTTGAGCTCAAAGTTCCTAGCATTGACGGGTCTTCGAACAATGCTAGAGGCTGCCCCTTCAAGAGTAGGACGAGCATAATCCGCCAAGGTACGTCTTGCACCCCTTTGTGAGTGATCATCATCATTGGTATGGTGAGAATGCTCCGAAAGGTTGTCTTCATCTTCATGGTGAGACATGTTGTTGCGTGTGGAGCTATGAACCAAATGAGAGGGAGAGAAGGTTGGTGGCTCAATCACTTGCGCAAGACCTTGAAGTCGTGCTTGAAGACGAGTGAGTCGCCTCATGCACTAGTACAAGATACCTACAAACAAGCACAACAAATACACCCAAGTAATACGACAATGTGGAATAACAAAACCAAACAACAAGTAAAAGGAAGCAAAAACTAAATTGGAAGGAAGTGAATAGATCGGTCTACTACTAAATGCTTTCAAAGGAATGAGAGAGTTCCCGGCAACGGCGCCAAAAACTTGATAAAAGCGGTTTTACCAAGGTCGTATTCCACGGGTTCTCTCAATGGCCACTACTCACATTCCTCGTAGACGGTCTATTCATTTGAAAGGAGTTTTGGTTTGAAATAGAAATTAAAAACTTAAAGGAAACTAAAAAAGAAAGAAAAATAAAGTGGTGCAAATCAAAGACAAAGGGGTTCTCTTGGTGGGTAGTGTCATCATGCTCAAGAGGACAAATTGAACAAACAAGTCAATCAAGATCGAGTTTGCATTTGGATGACCATGCATTTCACTTCTATAGACTCGATGCACTCTCGTAGCACCAAATCCCTATCCTAATACCACTCAACTTAGGCTCTCTTTCTCAAGCTAAGTGAAAAAGGATGCATTCTAAGTGTTTGATGAAATGCCAAGACACAAGACCCTCTCTTAAGACTCTATGACCACAAGGCTAGGCACAACACTCTCATATCAATGCCCTAACACTAAGAGATTCACCAAAAAGCCTTTTCAAACTCAATTGAATGAAAATCCACATGCACACCAAGTGTTCGATAAAATGCCCAAGAGAGAAATCAAGTGAAAATGGTTGAAATAAGATGATCTAATCTCTTAGAACACACTCACTTCAATCCCTAGACCTACAATCTATGCAATCCAAGCACTCTCATGCATCAAATCACATTGAATGGACCAAATTAAGCAAACATGGCATAAAATGGCATTAAGAACAAGTCTAGGAATCATCCTCATACAACCAAGATCAATCATGGCAAGTTCTATACAATCATCCCTCTATCATAGCACAACTAATCCACCCATCCAAGATGAACCCTAGAAACTCAGCCACACATGGCCAAGGGAGTAAAGAGAAAAGAAGGAAGAATGGTCACCAAGAACACCATGGATGAATCCTTGAGATGATCTTCACTTCTCCACTTGTAAGCACTTCTCCCAAGGTTTGTTGGCTTCAATCCTAGCTCCAATGGCTTCAAATTGCTCCAAAAATGTGTTCTAGGGTTTGAGGGTTCGTGGGTATGTGTTTGGGGTTCAAGAGAGATCCAAGAATTTTTCAAAATGGCCAAAAATAAGAATATTTATAGTGCAGGGGACAGTGCACGGCGTGCACCCCTGCACGGCGTGCACCCTTGCACGGCGTGCACCCCTGCACGGCGTGCACCCCTGCACTCTGCAGAAAGCTCGATCTTGTAATGCTCATATCTCCCTCGTCCGGCCTCCAAATGACCTCCCGTTTGCTCCTATGCGCTCCTTGTCATCCGTACTTTGATGCCATGACCTGAAAATGCACAGAGGCAACTCCGATAGACCACGAATTTGGCTCCAAAGTGGCAACCAGACAACAAAATGACACTTTGCACGAAACTTCAATAAAAGCATATAGGTCATGTCATTTCACGAATAAACACGGGTATTTCAAAGGTCATTCATAAGCTTATAATGCACTAATTAAAGTCACATCAAATTCCCCTACGACTAAGCTTTGCTTGTCCTCAAGCAAATGAATTAGAAAACATCCAAGTTCACAAATGACAAGTTCGGTCCATTGAGATTCAAGCAATCACAATTTAGCTTAAACTGTTCCACGAACAAACTAAACCTACACATGCAAGAACATCAACCAAACAAGTCTAAACCTCACTAATTTCTGCACACTTCAAGTAGTGGTTGATTGGGACACAGCAAAACCGACCACGACAACACCAACTCTAATCAAAAGGACTTGAAATCGGGACATGGGTCGTAAGTGGTGAGTGATTATGATGTGGCTATCGACTCGACTTCATCCGCTTCTAGATTCGCACTTTACAAAACTCTGGCTAGGATCAAGGGCTACATTTGAGAACTCTTTTTCTTTCTTTTTTTTCTTACTGCATACTAGTGCTCGATTCAACACTTCACTTAGGTGTTGAACCTGCCTAGCTCACAGCCTTTGCCCTTTTGCTTAGTGCTCAACCCGACACTTCACTTAGGTGCCGAGCTTGCCTAGCTTTTCTTTTGAGCATTTTTTTTTTTCACAATTTAGCCACTTGATCCTTAGCCCCTTACAACTTCCACACAAGATTTCGAATTGGATTCCGTCTAATCTCAAGCCACAATCACGAAGGATCAAAAAGGGTAAAGAAAGACATGGAAAAGGGTGAAAAATTCTGATTGCCTTCATCATCTTAGACCGGTGTTATCGAGCGGTACAAAAACACGTATCAAACCAATCAACCAACATGCAAGAGTGATAAAATCTCAGTTCTGGCCCAGACTCATTTGATATTAGTGCTAACATGTCGGTTATAGGTTCTAAGTGGAACAATCTAAACATCATTGTGAAAGCTTGAAGTCAATTAAACACTAAACGTCAAGAACCGAACGATTCTACAATAGAGGAATTCGACATTCAATTAAGATCATGCAACACATCAGAATATAGCTTTAGACTTCTACCGACAAATAATCACGCCAAACCTCAAACTCCCCTACGACTAACATGAGCATTGCCCTCAATGATCAAGAGAGAGAGAGGATAAGGTGGAACGAATATACCGCGCGGTGAAGAAGAGAAGCCGGAGATGGAATCCCGGGTCAAGTAACCTGTTCAGGACGAGGACCTGAATCAGGGGTACCTGTATAAAACAAGGGAGGGCACACCACTCAAACACAACCCATAGTCGACAAGATGAGAGTACGGATAGAATGTGTGATCCAACAACATGACAAGTGCAAAGCCAGAAATGAAAAGAGAAAATCAGAAGTCAAACACAACAAAACATGCAGTCATAAACAGAAATAAAAGAAGGGAAAAATCCAAAGTCCTGAGAAGTGGTGAGTGATCCTGTGGCTCTCAGTGGGGTGAGTTGTTGTGGTGTCCTTTGTGGTCTCGTAGGTGTTGAAATTCTGATGTTCGGGGTCCGTTTTGGGTTGATTTGACGGTGTTTTGGTCATTTTTCGTCGAGATAAAAATTTGATTTTAGGCTGAGGAGGTGCACGCCGTGCACCTATGCACGCCGTGCACCTATGCACGCCGTGCACTATGCACGTCAGTGTCGCACCGTGCACGGTTGGTGCACGTGCTGTCCAGGAGGATTCAGAAAAATTTTCAGCTCCAAGGTGCACGCCGTGCACCCCTCTGCAATTTTTTTTCCACAATATTTTTCACTGTTTGATTCGTTTGGGGGGTGTTAATGAGGTATTGGGGTGATTATGATTTGGTTTTTCATTGGTATTTCTTGTGGTATTTGTTCATGACGGTTTGCTCATGAAAATTTGGCTTGTTGAGTTTGGCTAAGTGTTTGATTGTTGTCATGATTGTTGTGCCATTGGCGTCTTCAATTGTGGTTTGCTGTTTGAGTTCATTGCTTAACAAATTTTGGGACAGGGGTGGTTGATCATGAAGTGTTTAACTGGGATTCTTTAGTTGAGTAGGATTGGTGGTACTGATTGTTTGAGTTTGGGTTTGTGGCTTGTTCATGAGAGTTGGTTGTGTGATGTTTGGTTCTGGATTGCTGTGTGTCGATTTTGATGAGCTTGATTGGTTGTTTGTATGGTGTATGTCATTTTTTTGGGTGTTGCAGGTGATGAATTCAGGGGCTGATTTACCTTCTTTGTGTGAGGAGGGGTGTGTTTGATCACCACACATGGGTCTATTTTTGTACATCCCTCCTTACATTATGTGATTTCGTGCTCATATGTTGCTATTAGTAATATTGCCCGTTTTACATGCCTAATACTTAGAGTGGTCCTTAATGAATTGATCTTTGCTAGCATAGGTTGTTGCTTTTGACTCTGATGATCTTAATTCATGATAGGTGATATTTCCATTTTGATGTGATCGTTGAGCTGTGGATGTTAAATTGTTTGATCTTTGCTACGATCTTTCATGTTTTGGATTTCAAAATTGAAGGATACGTGATTAGTGATTTTTGTGTTGATCCTTCACAGTGAGATTTCCAGGGCCCCACTTCTATCTCAAGACCCTTGTTTTCTTTTTTTGGTTGTGCTTGTGTGTAGATCAATCAGGGCTCTCTTTTGGCTTTATTGCACTTGTTTATGCACCCCATGTTATCTTTATTTTTCGCTTTTAATTGTTGTTTGAGGTTTTTGTGTTGTTTTAGCTTTTTGAATAAGGTTTGACAAGCATTTTGGATCACTCTTCACCATGGATCATCATGGAACTCTTTCACCACTATTACGTCCTATGCTCCTCTCTACCAACGCGGTAACTTCGTTCCACCTTACCATCTCTCTCTTGATCATTGAGGACAATGCTCATGTTAGTCGTAGGGGAGTTTGAGGTTTGGTGTGATTATTTGTGGTAGAGATGTAATGCTATGCTTTGATGATTTACATGATCTTGATTGCTTCCAAATTCCTCTATCGTAGAATCATTCGGTTCTTGACTTTTGGTGTTTAATTGACTTCAAGTCTTCACAATGATGTTTAGATTGTTCCACTTAGAACCTATAACCGGCATGTTAGCACTAATATCAAATGAGTCTAGGCCAGAACAGAGATTTTATCACTCTTGTATGTTGGTTGATTGGTTTGATACGCGTTTTTGTACCACTCGATAACACCGGTCTAAGATGATGAATGCAATCAGACTTTTCGCCCCTTTTCCATGCTTTTCTTCAACTTTTTGAACTTTTTGGTCCCTCGTGATTGTGGCTTGAGATTAGGCGGAATCCAATTCGAAATCTTGTGTTGAAGTTGTAAGGGGCTAAGGATCAAGTGGCTAGTTGTGAAGAGAAATGTCAAAAGAAAATGTTCAAAAGAAATGAAAAGAAAAGCTAAGTTAGGCAAGCTCGGCACCTAAGTGAAGTGTCGGGTTGAGCACTAGCAGAGGCAAAAGCTGTGAGCTAGGCAGGTTCAACACCTAAGTGAAGTGTTGGATCGAGCACTAGTATGCATTAAGAAAAAAAAATGAAGATGGAAAGAAAAGAAGAAAAAAAAGAGTTCTCAAATGTAGCCCTTGATCCTATGCCCAAGTTTGTAAAGTGCGGATCTAGAAGCGGACGAAGTCGAGTCGATAGCCACATCCCGAGCACTCACTACTTTCCAAATTCTCCCTACCCCCACTTAATCTGTTCTTTTTCCCGAGTTCAAGTCCTTTTGATTAGAGTTGGTGTTGTTGTGGTCGGTTTTTCTGTATCTCAATTAACCACTACTTGAAGTGTGCAGATATTAGTGAGGTCTAGACTTGTTTGGTTGATGTTCTTGCATGTGTAGGTTAAGTTTGTTTGTGGAACAGTCTAAGCCAAATTGTTAATGCTTGAGTCTCAATGTGACCGATCTTGTCATTTGTGAACTTGGATGTTTTCTAATTCATTTGCTTGGGGACAAGCAAAGCTTAGTCGTAGGGGAATTTAATGTGACTTCATTTAGTGCATTTTGAGTCTATGATTGACCTATGAAATGCCCATGTTCGATCGTGAAATGTCATGACTTATATGCTTTTATTGAAGTTTTGCACAAAACGTCCATTTGTTGTCTGGTTGCCACTTTGGAGCCAAATTCGTGGTCTATTGGAGTTACCTCTGTGCATTTTCAGGTTATGGCATCGAAGTAAGGATGACAAGGAGCACATAGGAGAAAACGAGAGGTCAATTGGAGTTCGGACGAGGGAGATATGGCCATTGCAAGTTCGGGATTTATGCAGAGTGCAGGGGTGCACACCGTGCAGTGGTGCACGGCGTGCACTGCCCCCTGCACTATAAATGCCTTCGTTTTTGGCCATTTTGGGGCATTCTTTGATCTCTCTTGAACCCCAAACACATACCCACGAACCCTCAAACCCTTGAACACATTTTTGGAGCAATTTGAAGCCATTGGAGCTAGGATTGAAGCCAACAAACCTTGGGAGAAGTGCTTACAAGTGGAGAAGTGAAGATCATCTCAAGGATTCATCCATGGTGTTCTTGGTGACCATTCTTCCTTCTTTTCTCTTTACTCCCTTGGCCATGTGTGGCTGAGTTTCTAGGGTTCATCTTGGATGGGTAGATTATTTGTGCTATGATAGAGGGATGATTGTATAGAACTTGCTATGATTGATCTTGGTTGTATGAGGATGATTCCTAGACTTGTTCTTAATGCCATTTTATGCCATGTTTGCTTGATTTGGTCCATTCAATGTGATTTGATGCATGAGAGTGCTTGGATTTCATAGATTGTAGGTCTAGGGATTGAAGTGAGTGTGTTCTAAGAGATTAGATCATCTTGTTTCAACCATTTTCACTTGATTTCTCTCTTGGGCATTTTATCGAACACTTGGTGTGCATGTGGATTTTCATTCAATTGAGTTTGAAAAGGCTTTTTGGTGAATCTCTTAGTGTTAGGGCATTGATATGAGAGTGTTGTGCCTAGCCTTGTGGTCATAGAGTCTTAAGAGAGTATCTTGTGTCTTGGCATTTCATCAAACACTTAGAATGCATCCTTTTTCACTTAGCTTGAGAGTGAGAGCCTAAGTTGAGTGGTATTAGGATAGGGATTAGGTGCTACGAGAGTGCATTGAGTCTATAGAAGTGAAATGCATGGTCATCCGAATGCAAACTCGATCTTAATTGGCTTGTTTGTTCAATTAGTCATCTTGAGCATGATGAAACTACCCACCAAGAGAACCCCTTTGTCTTTGATTTGAGCCACCTTTCTCTCTTGCTTAATCTTTGTTAGTATTGCATTTCTTTGCCTTTGTTTCTGATTTCATCGATCAAACCAAACCAATTTCAAATGTCTAGACCGTCTATGAGAAGTGTGAGTATTGGTTTATGAGAGGACCCCGTGGAATACGACCTTGGTAAAATCGCTTTTATCAGCGAGCGAAGGCGAGTGTTGAATGGTGCCACTAGTTGGTTAAGTGAGTCCACACAGACCGAGCCGTTGGGTCCAATGGCACTTGGGGTGCAGCCTATGGGCAAAACTCCAGCCAACCCAACCTTTCTTGCTCCCAAATTGTACAAACACTAAACAAATTGAAAAGAAAAAAAATTGATTGTGTCATATCATGATGAGTTTATACTAACTAATTAATCATGTTTTGTAAGGTTAAGTAGAGTAATTAATTACCTTAATCTGGTTGTAATATGTTTGGATAAGAAGTGTTGCAAATTGATCTGGATTGTACAATTGCCTGATGTACGATGACTGAGGAAGAAGATAGTTGTTGACGTAATCGTTATTGACTACGTTCGAAATGTAAAGACATTTGGCTAAGTAGTCGTAGGCCGACTTCCTGCTTCCTAAAATGTTAGCTATGTTTGATACAATCAGGCTGTGATTCCTCAATTGCCTGTCCATGTCCATGTTATCGCCCTACAAATTAGTTAATCTCGAGATTAATTTAGTGGCCGAGAATTGAAACCCAATTTCTCAGATCCAACTCCATCAACCAAACCACCGACTAGTAATTTCATTATTACCGATAATTTTCCACTCTGGAATAAGATTCCAGCCGAAGCAGATGCATAATTTACTCCTACGAGCAACTCCGACCGGTTAGGCCTAGACGCAAAAGATGGAATGAAGCTGTCAAATCCCAGGAGTTGACCTGTAGGCAGCACATGCAAAAAAGTCAACTAATGATTATAATAATTAACCAATGATTAAAGAATAATTAATTAATTACCAAGTATGTCAGCCGTGGTTTGACCATTGGTGAACCGACCGGTTGGGCCGGTAGGAAAATCAACGCCGTAAGGAAGGTAATTAGCTTCCATCGACGTTGCGAGATTGTTGTTATTACCACTGTCAAATATAGAGTCTCCGAATATAAAGTAGCAAGGCACTTCCGGCCGCGGAGATGATGCACCGGCGGCGGCGGCAACTCCGGTTACCATAACAACAATGATCGATAAACAAGACAATGGTGAGCTTATGCTCGAAGGTCTTCCCATTGCTAATTTAGGAATTTGGTATTATGTATAGGCCAAGTGATGAGAACGACACAAAGTGATAGTGTTATATTTATAAGATATATGACACATGCATGCATGCATGCATATGCATGTGACTCATTTTTGTTTTTCACGTAACGAACCTTAGTCATGTTTTGATGGGAGAAATTGGAATTACAAATAACGATAAGGTAGTTGCGAACCAAACAAATTACGTGAATTTTGATCCCAATTTTCGGGTACGTAGGCAGTCAATCTGACTCGAGTAAGTCTAACATTCCAACTTCTTTCCCCGTTTATCAAAATCACATTATCTTACATTCTAACCCGTAACTAACAACAAAAAGAAAGACTCATCAAGTTTTTAGTAGTACTGACTCCAAGTTGGACGGATTGGGATGCTAATCCTTTTCCACGCGTAATCGACTCCCGACCTAGATCTCAATTCCGCACAAAATTTCTTTTTTTATATTCGTTTCAAACCACGCCAATTTGAACCGGATTCTTAGGAAGTTCAATCCATCCAAATCCAGATAAAAAACGACCCCAAATAACCATTTTCTTATCACGCAAGCCATTATCTTGAAAAGTTTTTTCAACCCTATTTTTATTACAAATTATTAAATAAGAAATTAATGGATAAATTTACGCTATGGGTCGTTCAGTTAATGGAATTGGGGCCGGAAATTGGATTCCAATTCAGGTCCATTAGGAATTGACCCAAATAATTGCACTACAATTCTCAGTAAATCAGGAATTGAAACTCAATTCCCAAACCCATATCCTGATAAGCCCATAAAATTTTTACAAGATTGATTTGATATCCTGATAGAAAATGGATGCCACGAGCCTATTCGATGATTCGGTAGGATGAAATGCATCCCAAAAAAAGTGCGACCGTCTCGCCTTGCACATGCCCGAATTCATGATGCACAACCCTGTAACAGGACTCACTCGACAGCACGGCGCCGTTTTAACCTTAAACGCTGCGTAGTAGTACCAGGAATCAGCCCAAAAATAAAAGTCAACAGTCAACCCATAACACAAGTAGTACATAATGTTGTGACACAGACATTATTTCAAGTTCTGTATTACCTTGGATGGCAAGCTGGTTAGCCCGTGTGGAGTTAAGGTACATGAATTTCGCGTCCGAAAATTCACCGTTGAGCTCGTCCACGAGTGATCGAAGGCGGGCGTTAAACGGCATCACTAATTGGTTCATCGACTCGACACATTGTGAGCCGTTTGTTTTGCCCATTCTAGCGATGGCAGCTGGGGTGCACCCGATGGGTGAAACCCCTGCTAGCCCGACTTTCCTTGCTCCTAACTTGTACATTCTCTAAACAATTTTAAAGATGTTAGTTTAATATTCAGATTTGATTTTTTTTTCTTCGTTTAAGATATAAAAAAAAATTAACCTGAATCTGTCGAGAATATTTATTGACGAGAAGTGAAGCGAACTGTTCCGAGTTGTACTTTTTCCTGATGGAAAAAGATTGAGGGAGAAAATAATTGTTGATGTAGTCGTTATTCCCCATATCGGATACGTACAAACATTTCGCCAAGTGACGATAGGCAGACTTCTTGCTTCCTAAAATTGCAACTAAATATGATACAATCAAGTCATGATTCCTCAATTGCTCGTTCATGTCTACATTATCACCCTACAAATATATAAACAAATTAAACCTCCAAGATTAATGTAAATATACAAACTTCATAATTCATTAAAAAAATTTACACAAATAGATAAATCAAATTAATTAATTACCCCTTGTTTTCCACTTTTTACTAGAATTCCAGCCGATCCAGATGCATAATTTACTCCTACGAGTAACTCCGATCTATTAGGATACGCTGCAAAAGGTGGGACGAAGCCTTGAAATCCCATGAGCTCACCTGTGGGGCCCACATCCCAAAATGTGACAACAATTAACAAACATTAGGAACACGTTCTAGTCAAATACTTAATACATCCTGAAACTTTAGGTTATGTGATAAAGTGGTCGTAAAATTTTAAAATGTTGCAGATTGGTTCCAAAACTTTGAATTGTGTTACGATTCAGTCCTGCAATTCCCGGCGGCAACATATTCTAATCGTTTTTCCACATCATCACATTCACTCAGATGTCATAAAAAATATAATATTTATGTATGAAATGTTAGTGATGACACGACAAAATGGCAGACATGTCATAAAATACAATATTTTATTAATTTTTGATGATGTGCTATTGGTGAAGAGGCCGGAATATGTTACCATCGATGGCTAAAGAGTTGAATATTACAACGATTTAAAATTTCAAGACAAGTCCACAATATTTTGAAGTTCCAGTACCGCTTTGTAACTCGGCCTAAAATTTCATAATGTATTAAACGTGTGACACTAAATATATATTACGTACCAAGTATATCGGCGATAGTACGGCCATCGGTGAACCTCCCGGTCGGGCCACCGCCGGGGAAGCCAACGCCGTAAGGAGAGTAATTAGCCTTGCTCAACGTCTGGAGATTGTTGTTGTTGCCACTGTCGAACAGAGAGTCACCGAATATGAAGTAGCATGGCACTTCCGGCGGCCGTGACGACACGTCGCCGGCGGAAGCTACCATTACTACAACAATGATGGACAAATGCACGTTCAGAGGTCTGCCCATTATCGAATGAAGGTGGTAGGTAGTGTAGAGAAACTGTGAGAAGTGTTGGTGTTAATTTATAGATAGGGTAACGAGTGGTGTGTAAGGACGATAAGGAACAAAACGACATAGTTTTTTTTATCATGAATGAACAAAACGACATAGTTGAAATAATGAGTTGTGGGCTACCTCCAAATAATTGTTAATAAATATAAGATCGATTCAGAATCCTCTCTCAACAACTCGAAATATTGGGATGTAACAGTTCATGACATGGTATCAGAGCCTTTGATGACCGAAAGGTCTTGGCATCGAATCCTGGTAGTCCCCAATATGACAGTTTATCTTGCATAAGGCTTGTTGGACCTTTGCAAACTCGAATCCTTTTTCCGTGGGTTTTCGTATGAAGGGCATGTTAATAAACGATATAAGATCCATTCAGAACCCTTCTCAACAACTCGAGTTAGTGGATGTAACGATTCATGACAATAATTCCACAAAAAAATTCAAACTTTGATTGGTTTGTAGCTAGTTGTTTGTATGTGGATGTTCAGAAAGATGATGAAACTATATATCACGGGTTGCTCAGTTTTTGGAAGTATATATGTGTTACTGTTCTTACCAAAAGATTGGGAACAGTGTGATTTTTTTTTTATTATCAATAAAACAAATTAGAAATATGGTGAATATTTATTGGTGACCTTCATATTGTTTGAAAAATGGTGAATATGTCATAATTACAAGTTTGTAATATGGTTTGTGTTACAAAGCATATGCAATAAACAGAATTGAATAAGTTCAAGGAAGACAATACAACGATTTAATGTGAAAAATTGTTGCGGGAAAAAAAATTACGGATTCATAGAAGTGATGGAAGCTTCACTATGATCAGAGAGTACAATACGTACGGACAATGTAGTCAAAATCCCGATTTTAATCTTAAAATCTTACGGTTTTATAATTTCACTGGTCTCTAGCGATCTTGATTTCACGCAAAATCTATGGGTCGTAAAATCTCGATCAAAATCTTAGAATCTTATAAAATCAACGATTTTTCATGTATTTTACGATTTCACTTTTTAGGGGAAATTACCAGTTTGTACAACTATGTATAAGTCAGAACAAAGACAACTAAATTAAATTGACTTTTTTTAGATTTTTGTTAATTAAGTTAGAAGTTATTACTAAAATGTGTCTAAAATCTAATTATTACTTCCTCGAATGACCGCTTAAGAGCCGACATTCTCTTTTTTTTCTTATCTAGACTTTTCAAAGTTGGGTAATAGTCTTCTTATTCTTAATATGTTGTTGACTTAAATGTTTTGATAGTAGTTCATAAAATCTTACGATTAAAAACTACGATTCCGATTTCACCCATGTTTTCGATTTCACGTGAAATCATGATTTTTGACTACATTGCGTACGGATTTACAAGATGCGACTTATTCCCTACGAGTTAAACAAGAGATATAAAGAACAAGGCTCGCTAGCTCATCTAACTAGACCCCTTATATTAGAGAATTTTGGATCCCCTAACTTCAACAGCTTGCCCAACCACGTCTTAACTCGAAATTTGTATAAATTCTAGACATTTAACTATTGATAATAATTAATAAACTAAAAGTTATTAAGCGAACAACCAAATCAATACACGTGGAGTGTTCACTTGTGAATAAGTCAGTTGCTTGCTACTAATAAAGGTCAACGCCTTGTTGCTCTTTTTATATATTTTCATTATTGAGGAAAGTCAATGATTGGCATTTGCTTGAATTAAGCAAATCTTAAAAAATTTCATTACTCAAATATTAAATTTATAGCCGAATTTATTAGACTTGTGACACATCCGCCGTCACAGTCCGTCGGCCCCATAGGCTACTCGATCTAGTTAGGACTTAGGGGCATGACTCTCGTCAGGTCTTATCACAATCGTCAGATACGCCTACCACGTTCGTTATTAGTGACCAATTCTGCAGACCAACCAAGCAGAGAATAGACCATACCGCAAGGACTGTCACCAAGAGAAGTCTAGAGGCTGCCATATGAAACGATGACTCATGCATACATGACTATATAAATATTGGGTTATCCATTTAGTAAAGGACACGAGATAAATAGCGAGAAATATAATTCAGATATCCCAAAGAAAACTATACTTTTCATTGCTACTGGCTCATCAGAAGATCAAAACCGCTATTATTTTGCTTACTTGTCAAAAACAAAATATTAATTAATGAACCCTAATACATCAAGAATTTATCTATCAAGAAAGAAATCATAAAACAAACTACAAATAACTGAAAACTGTAATGCCCAACTGATCTTCCACTTGCAATACTCTTCTGCTCTGCACTCTTCCCACTCTTAACTCCTGCAATCACACATCAAATCATCATTAAAACGATATTATTGTTATCGTTACATTGTTAGTAAATATAAGATCCATTCAGAACCCTGGAGCTTGCCTATATTGAGCATGGCCAAACTTTGGACGTCAAATGGGTCGTTATCCGTAGGGGTGATCGATTTGTAAGTTCTTGCTGCCGTTGCCTTGTTGAGAGGCTCGGTTGGATGGAACGAGTCCCAGAATATGTACTCTCCTCTATTCGTGCACGGAGCTTGTCCCTCGGCACATTGTCCGTCTGCTCTCGCCTCGCAGCATCCTTTGTTCATGACCTTGAAACCTAGAATCGATACGAGCTTAGTCCCAACTCCCAACTACAATCAATGTGGAACATAGTTAAAGTGATCATGTTACCTAGAAGTCTCGGATCACCATCACCCATCCCGTAAGTGTTGACATAGATGAACTTGGCGTCTTTAATCTCGATGTTGAGCCGAACCACGAGCCTCTGAAGCTCCTTGTTGAAAATTTTAGCAGCCAAGTTCGAGCTCTCGATGCACCGGGTTCCATTCGTGCCGAACAAGTTCATTGTGTAAGGGACACAACCTATTTTGCCCAAACCAACCACAACAAACTTCCTTGCTCCAAGTTGGTACAGAGTCTGCATGTGCATGCACAAAATCGATCAACAATCAGAACAATAACTCGAGTTATTAGGAGACATTGGACTATACCCTAATGTTTTGGTTGTAGACAGACATAAGGTGAGCGCCGTAGCCGATAGGGGTGAACCGTTTGCTGGAGTCATACTGATTCGGCACGAAATAGTTGTTGAGGTAGTCGTTGCTCCCGATTCCCATGTAGTACAAGCAAGTGTTCAAATGCTCCATGGCTGACTCGTTGTTTCCCTTCATTGACACGATCTTCGAGAAGGTGGCCTTGTGGTTCTCCACTTGTTTGCCCAATGGTACATTGCGACCCTTCATTTCGAGAAACCATATTTTTCATCAGGGTAACATAGTGATCATAAACTCGTGATCGAATGAAAAATACGCGGTATAAGACTATGTTGCATAAATTCGACGTAACAAGGATTGCAATTGGCTTGGGATCTGCCCTATCGCAAAAACAAGCTCCATATAATCACAAGGCCAATGTACAGTCATCCTCCTCCGGAGAGGGGATCACGAGGATCATGCTCATGTCATCACCCTCTACCACGCTTATGAGTTGCTCCAGATGTACAGATCTTACACGTGTATCGAGAGAGTAATCACACAGCTGATCATCTAGCTAATAGATGTCGTTCTTTTTCATTAGTTTTCATTCTATTGATCAGTAGTCACATGACTTGTCCTACACTACAAAAAAATTGGCTTTTAGCTACTGCAAAATTACAACGGCATGAAAATGCAGTAGCAAATAGTTAGTATTTGCTACGGCAATCACTATTTCATGTAGTAATTTGCAGTTGCAAATACTATTTGCCACACCACTATTTGCTACACCCAGCATCCCGTCGCAAATAGTGGTGTGGCAAATAGTATTTGCTACTGCAAATTACTACATGAAATAGTGATTGCCGTAGCAAATACTAACTATTTGCTACTGCATTTTAATGCTGTTGTAATTTTGCAGTAGTTAAAGGTCAATTTTTTTTGTAGTGCTAGTTTATCTTATTGGTTACTTCATGACCAATTCGCTGTATCAAAATCACGTTTGATTATGAATAAAGGATAGAGCCCATCAGCACCCGGATCTTAAAAAATTCGATGTACGTAGGAAATAACTTGTGTTACGTACTAATTTGACAAGTTTTGATAAAAAAAAAACAGAGGATATTTCAAAAAAAAAAAACAGAGGATATTTAAAAAAAAAAACAGAGGATATATTATTAATCATATGCAGAGCACGTACCAGACGACTACCGGAGTCGTCAAGAATTCCGGCGGAACCAGAAGCGTAATTCACTCCTCGGAGTATATCGTCACCTTTAGCGGATGCGAACGACGAGATCGGTTTATCAAATCCCAGATCCTCAGCTATGATCAAAACAAAACAAAACAAAATCAATTCAATCTTTCGGTGGGAATCAAAAAAATCAAATCGACGGTGATCGTGAATTACAAACCGAGGAAATCGACGACGGTCCGGCCGTTGGTGAATCGGCCGGTGGGGCCGCCAGGGTAATCGACCCCATAAGGCTTGTAATTAGCTTTAGCCACCGTGTCAAGGTCGTTGTTATTGCCACAGTCATTGAGTGAGTCCCCATAGATGAAAAAAACAGGGCACCTGCGGGCCCGCCGCGGCGGCAGATAACGACGACGAACAAACCACCGCCAGCAATGCGGCGACCACCGTGGAAATAGTTACTAGTCGGATCTCCATTTTTTACAGTTTGGAGTAAGGTAAATTACATGGGGAGTTTGATTATGAGGAAATTAGAGAAGCATATAGACTACCCAGTACCGACTAGAATTTGCTGTGCTGTGGATGACCTTGAATGGCGGTTTTGTGTTCTTTTTAATTTTAGAAACATTGGACATGTGTTCATCAGTCTGGTTGATATTTCTGGAAATGTTGCTAATGATTGTGATTCACTAATTTTTAGTTAGTTTGATAATTAGTTTAGATATAATGGTGTTAATTGTATTAGTAACTGGTTTATGATGTGTTCTTGAATGTTGAATTAGTCGGTCTGATTCTAAATCTATGTATTTATGATTTTGTTTCTTAAGAAATTTGTGTACCAGAGATCGTTCTTGCAATAACCGTGCCCGTTTTCAGTCTATTTAATTTAAATAAAAATGTTCCCTATGTTTGCTTTTCGGCATAAGAAGCATTTACCAACACATCATACTTCTGGCCTATTTAGTGTAACGAATGTCAATATACCAGTTTGTTTGTTCATGAATCCACTTTCAGTGAATTACATGAGAAAACCTGACGTGTGCATGTGGTCGTGGTTTGTAGAAAGACCACGACGAGAAACGATGATGATCTTTTCATGTAGAGTAGAAAAGAAGGGGAAAATAGTCATTTTTTTAGTGAGATTTGAACTCACGCTAGACCATGACGAAAATCGATAATGATCTTCTCATGTCGAGTTAAAAAAAGAGAGAAAATTTTCATTGTTGAGAGTGGGATTTGAACCCACGCCCTTTTGGACCAGAAACTTAATCTGGCGCCTTAGACCAACTCGGCCATCTCAACACTATTTGTTTCTAGAAACTCTCATAGTGTAGTTTCTGTGCATACTGTGAAAATCAAGGTATTGCCTATCCAGGTATAGGGGAATTTATGTATGTTTTTAATTCAAATCATAAATTCGAAATGTGTAGAATACATATCAGGTACTATTCTGCCACTAGATCACGAGACGATGTCGACTCGAGCAATCCTTTGACTTAATAAAGAGGAACACAAAAATACAGCATTTCTACTTCAACTCAAGATAGCTCCAAATAATGACTATATGATCTCGATCCACACCCTTCATTAGAGCCGCGCAAGATGGCGAATATCGTAAGGATGAGCATCACTCGAAGATTCAGCATTGTAAGACCTTTTCCCCACGAATTCGTTGACCGCCTCCGTGGGATGGAAAGCATCCCAGAACAAGTATTCGTTCCTATCCTGGCATGGAATTTGGAACGGTAAACATGTAAACTGGCCTTTGTTCCTCCCCACTCCGCAGCACGCCTCGTTCTTCACCGAAAACCCTGAAACGTGTACCACAAGCAAGTTCATAGAACCAAAGTCATGAGCTTTTCATTGACCAAAGTCATGAGCTTTTTTCATATCTTGACCAAAGTCATGAGCTTTTTTCCTCCTCGATTTACCGTGGTCTTCTGGGTTGGTGATCAATTCCTTGAAGATCCCGTAGATGTTGATGAAGGTGAGCTTGGCATCAGGGGTCTTGTCGTTCAACCGATCGACTCGTGATCTGAGCTTGTTGTTGAAGATTTGGATTGCAGAGTTGACAGTCTTGACGCATGTCTTCCCATTGAGACTGTTCCCAGCTAGTTGACTTGGGCTGCAACCAATCTGTCCCACTGCATTCAACGCAAACTTTCGCGCCCCGTACTTGTACATAATCTGCCACCAATTTAAACCCGGAAATCGTCACTAATCATCGAGCCACACGCTTAACAAGATGATCAGAAATGTGCTGACAGATCACATACCTTGAGTTGCTCAGTGTATCTTTCAATAAGATCATCAGCAAACTGCTTAGGGGTGAACTGATTCCCAGTATTATAAAACATGGGCATGAAGTAATTATTCAGATAGTCATTGCTCCCCATTCCAACCCAGAAAATGCACTTTCTCAAGTGCTTAGCCGCGCTGTCTTCGTCTCCAAGCAAGCTCACTATCTGCGACACGGTGTTCTTGTAGTTCTTCACCTGACCAGCGAAGCTGATCCTTCCTCCCAGCTGCTTCCCGGTCTCCTCTCGAATCCCAGCAGCCGCAGATGCGTAATTCACACCCTTGAGCACCTCCTCCCCGCTCGCATCCGCGTAGGGAGGGATGTAATTGTCGAAACCTAGTTGCTCAGCTGCATATAGGAAATACATAATAGTCTGTTAAACCACTGGCGGAGCCAGAACATAAGTAGACTCTAAGCCGGATATATAAAATACATTGACTGAATTTGTAAATACACAAACTTTATAAAAGAACAAAACAAATTTTAGTCCGGACCCTGGGCCCGGGCATAAAGTAGTCGGGCCTTGGCTCTGCCACTATGTTAACGAATTAGAATGATTCATCTGCATTGACTATATATATGTACCGATGACATCAACGGTGGTTTTCCCGTTCGAGAACCTTCCGGTGGGTCCGCTAGAGAAGTCTACCCCATACGGAGGGTAGTCTGCTCTAGCTAAAGTCGTGATGTGGTTGTTGTTGCCATTGTCGACTAGCGAGTCTCCGAATATGAAGTAGCATGGAACTTCTTGTGCAATTGTGACAATGTTAAGATAGCATTGCAGCAACAAGACACAGTAGCATAGTTTTGTTACTGTAAATCTCATAATGTTGGCCGCCATTGTTGTCAAGTTTCTGAGCTTGGTTTGAACATGTGACCTTCTCCTTTTATATGTTAAGAGATTATACGTTCAGAAAGTTGATCATAAATTGCATTCAAGATGACCTAATTCGTTCAAACTGAATTAAAGCTAATGTGCGTTATCTTAGGTTATCAATTTGGTCCAAATTATAATAACGTAACAAATTACAATAACTTAATATCCAAATTACATAATTAATATTACAATTTTCTCTTCAATGCAAAAAAAATGGAAAAAAAACAGAGTACTTCATAGTTCATACTTCATATATATGCCAAGGTGTACAAATATTAATAATTCAAATTAATTCCAATCTCCACGTCACAAAATTCAAATCTGGGAAAGGCGGCGAATGTCAAAAGGATGAGAATCCGCCGGGGAGCGAGCGCTGTAAGACCTCCGTCCGATGACGATATTCGCCGCTTCCGTCGGATGAAAAGCATCCCAGAAAATGTACTCATCTCGATTCTGGCACGGACTCTGGTACGGAAGGCACGTAATTTGCCCGTTGTTCCTCCCTATTCCACAGCATCCGGCATTCGTCACTCGAAACCCTGGATCAAACACAGGAATCCACAGTCAATTCCAAAACAGAGCATACAAAACAGAGTATACAAAAAAAAAACAGAGTATACAAAAAAAAACAGAGTATACAGAAAACAGAGTATACGAAAAACAGAGTATGTAGCTGTGGAAAAAAATTACGCTTACCGAAAGCAGCAGGGTTACTGATCAAGTCCTGGAAGATCCCATACGCATTGATGTAGATGAACTTCGCATCCGGAGTGTTTCCATTAAACTGATCAACCAAAGCACGGAGCTTGTTATTGAATATAACATTTGCAGAGTTGATCTTCTGTACGCACGTCTTCCCGTCGGGACTGTTCTGCGCCAGCTCACTAGGGCTGCAACCGATGGATCCAATTCCAATCAAAGCGAACTTCCTTGCGCCATTGTCGTACATGATCTGGAGCTGCTGAGTGTACTTCTCGATGAGGTCGTCGGCGTACTGCTCCGGAGTGAATTGGCTGCCGGTGTTGTAGAATTGAGGCATGAAGTAGTTGTTTAAGTAGTCGTTGCTTCCTAACCCTATTGAGTAGATGCACTGGCTGAGATGTTGAGCTGCGGAGTCTTCGTCTCCGAGTAAGTCAACGATTTGGGAGACGGTGGTTTGGTAGTTCTTGACTTGGCCGCTGAAGCTGATTCGGCCTCCGAGTTGGCGGCCGGTTTCTTCTCGGATTCCGGCCGCTGCGGAGGCGTAGTTCACTCCTCGAAGTATGGTCTGTCCTCTTGCTTCTGAGTATGGTGGGATGTAGTCGTCGAATCCTAGTTGCTCGGCTGCAAATACAGAATTGAAAGTTTGTGAGTCGTCGAATATCCTGACCAACTAGACTACAACTAGGATTGGGAATCGGGCCGGACTAAGTTCAACTTGGTCAAACCAAAATTTGAGCTACCCGATCAGTGATTTGTCCAACCTGAGCCTGACCTGATTATAAAGACCGGGTAGCCTGATTGACCGAGTTCGGGTTATCCGAATATTTACCCGATCCCAACCATTGTGCACTGTCCAATCCAATGCAACAAACTTCTTCCTCTTTAGGTTCTCTATTTTTAGAGAAAAATAAAAATAATTCCGTTGCCGGGACTTGAACCCGGGTCTTTCGGGTGAGAGCTGAATATCCTAACCAACTAGACTATAACGGATGTGCTTTTAATAATCTCTCTTTCCTTTACTTATTATAAAACAACTATTTTTTAACCTAACCACTATAATTACAAAATAAACCAAATTAAATTGTTATTACAGTTCAGGCGACTGACCATGACCCTGACCCAAGGATGACCAACCCTAACACCTCGAAGCCCGAATAACCCTTAACACAAATGACCCGCAATCTAACAAACTCACAAGTTATAACAAACCTATAACATGTTATAACCCGATCAATTTTTCAACCCCTCCCGAACTCAATCCAATATATAGTTGTTTGAAACCTCTACAGAAAAGGGTGGCCTCCCCTAACTCTATCAATGGGACCAACACCAACACCTCATAATAGCCCGAATAACCCGCAATCTCACAAACTCACAAGTTATAACAAACCTACAACATGTAACCCGATCAATTAACCCCACCCGAACTCGATCCAATAGGACTTAATACATACCAATGACATCAACGGTGGTCTTGCCATTGGAGAACCGGCCGGAAGGTCCCCCCTGAAAGTCAATCCCATAGGGAAGATAGTCAGCTCTGGCCAAAGACTGGAGCTGGTTGTTGTTGCCATTGTCGACCAAGGAGTCTCCGAATATGAAGTAGCACGGGACTTGATGTGCTTGGGCAACACAGCTGATCATCAAGTAATGTTGCAGCAGAACTAGTAAAGCGACACAACAGGAAGATCTGTGAAATGGGGATTTCACAGATTTGGATGAAGCCATGGATAGAGATGTGGGATGGGAAGTGGTGCTGTATGTTGTTGAGGCTATAGAGGATGATGTTCATGTGATGGTATTTATATTTGGGGGATGATCTTTGCTTTAAATGGGTGCTCAGGGTTTAGGTGGGCTTTGGTAGGTTTGCCTCATTAATGGGTATTAGTGCTGTGGGGGGGTAAAAACTAAAGAGTTTCAGCATGGACAAAGGGCCCTCCCTCCAACTTCTTCTTTGTTACTGTCCTGCCTAATTCGCTCAATCGGTTTAATAAAAGGTTCAATCTTGTTGGTTTGAGTTGCATGGAGTGTTTGTCCAGTCATGGAGCACCTTAAAGTTCTCAAATGTTATCCATAAGGCGTTTATAAGTGAGTAAGAAGGGGAATGAGTATACTTGAGTGTGAAACAGAGAAGTAAGTATCAGGGCATTTCCATTACCCTTAAGGACGTATTTGAGGAGCATTAAGCGTGCCTATGGATGGGCGTTTTGAGCTGTAAAGCCAACGTATGGTGTCAAATATTTGGTCATATCTCATCAATGTTGGAGTCAAGTTCGTATTTATAGGACCTCGAGATTCGGGTCGAGTGACCACGTGTCATCGGCGGTTCATTGGGTGATCCAACTTCGAAACGATTTTGACCATTGAGCTACAAAGGGTCATGATTGACTGAGTTGAGCTCTATGGGCCTTAGGTGCTGGATCCATGGATCCATGGTAATTATTATTTTCATAACCTAACTTTTGAGAGATGAGATAACAAAATAGAAGCCACCCCAAATGGCCAAATTGGCGATACAACAAACCTTAGTCTGTGTTTTATAGCTGCAAAAGCAATGAGTTAGATAAGATACCTTTGCCAAATTAAGACATGTTGAAGCCGACTTGTAATGGTGGTTAAGATAGACCAGAATTTGTAAGTGTCCCCATCTAATAAAGAATGGCCAAGTAGAGTAGTAGGTCGATATTAAATGGTCTGTGTAAGGTTCTGTTTCTTTCAACTAAATCAAGTAACATGGGATGTAGCCCTATCCATGACCAATGAGCTCACTTCAACGGACAACTTAAGCATTGTTGTCTAGCTACGAGCAATGCAACGTGATTTAGATGAAGGATTGGATCATGGTCTAACTAGAGATTTGACAAGGAATGAGTTCGAGTCAAGTCATTTGAACATGTTGGTCGATTACACAAAGCTCATGAAAGTAAAGGAAGTTGTTGTTGGGCCTAGGCAAAGGCCCACGATTGTGACATGGATGGCTGCAGCGACTAGGGTTTCGTCTCTCGGGGAGCGAAAGGTCATGTAGCAGAATCTGAGTGTGCCATCTCAAATGTACGCTCGAGATCATCCAACTCATTCTGCCCCACCACACGCTCATTTTGATTAACAGACTGACACTAACAGATATTGTTCCTCACTATCTTCGTCTCTTCCTATTATTCATTAAATTGTTACTCGCTTCATTTTTGTCCTGCGAGGATCCAACTTCAAGGCCGGATCAGACAACCCACCGTCCCAAAGCAAGACCAAACCTCATTGTTCATCAGACGACTGCGAACCAAAGCTTAATCTTTTTATCACTTTCTAGACGACCAATGGACAGCCATGTTCAAAAGGAATTAATGCTGAGATTTTGATTGATTTGATGAATTGTTATAAGTGTGCTCTGATGATGGATAATGGACAGCCAGCCTGTTCTGAACTTGTTCCTCGTGACTCATTAACTAATACTACTGTAGCTGCTGCTGATCAACTGCATTCCCCAGAGACTCTGATCTGTTCTTCATATATGTCCCTGCAAACTCAGCTGGCAATTGTGTGACCAATCAATGCAGAGTTCTCTGGATGATGTAAGCATTTGATGTCCAATTGCAAAACGATGTTCAATTCCATTAAAACAACAAACTCATTAACAAACGCACATTTTCATTTCTACATACAAGCATAACCGCCGCCGCCGGCCGGATCAAAGCTCCGGATGACCGGAATAAACCCGTGAAACGCAGTCTTTCAGAATCCCAATCAACCCCTGCAGATCATTGCTCCCGACCTCCACACAGTCCCTCAGCAACCCACCTTCCACCACTTCCTTCTGCACCGTCTCCACCACCTCCTTCAACGCTCCCTGCAACCGGAAAATCAAACAAAGAAGACGGTATCATCACAGACCCGACCCGACCCGAACAACCCGTGTTTGATTTTTTTTTTTCACGCTTACCTTCTTGTTGAAAGTGTTGAGCAGCCTACCCAGCGCCGACTTAGCAGCCTTGGCAAGTCCGCCGTAGTTTCGAGAGATCCAAGCAGCTTTCTCCGCCTCCGATCTGGCGGAGCTGAATCCGGCGAGAAAGGACATCAGCTCGTTCAGATCTGAGACAGCGCTGAGTAGCTCCCTGTAGTTTAATCCGCTCCAGGCGTAGTTTCTCGCGTAGTCCCACCCGATCGACCAGACGAATCCCCATGGACCAAGCTCCAGGCCTCGATTTAGCTTCTCGGCGATCGCTTTGGCCCGATTTGCGCCGGCGAAGTCGCCGCGGGCGGCGCGTAGGTTGGAGACGCGCGTGAGGAGAGAGTGGGAGATTGAAGCAGCGGTTTTGTAGGATGCGTAGGGTGGGAAAGAGAAGGAGGCTGCGGTTGTAGCGGTGGTGAGGTGGCGGAGGAGGAGGAGGAGGATGAGAAAAGGGAAGGAAGACGGCGGCGGTCGTGGTCGTCGAACCATCTTCGCCGTTGACGGTTTTCTATTTTTGTTTGGTTCTAGAATTTGCTAGGGTTTGTAGTTTCTTATGGGCTTTCTTCTGTAGATTTCTAACAAGCCTTGATTGGGCTTTCACTACTGTTATTGTTGATGGGCTTTTTCATTAGGACAGTTTCGGCCCAAGCACACTTAATTAGCTGAAAACCTAGATTTGTCAAATTTTGGTACTAATTTTCATCCTATCGGATATTAACAACACCATATTCTCCGTCGCTATTAGATTCTGAACTTACTTTGACATCGAAATCGTCACAAAAACTACAATATAACTAGTTATAAAATCGTATTCAAATTTCGAAGTAGACGAAACATTCAATTCAGAGTCGAGCGAGACGACGAATGTCGAAAGGATAAGCATCAGAAGCAGATTGAGCACTGTAAGACCTTCTTCCCATAATCAAGTTAGCAGCCTCCGTGGGATGAAATGCATCCCAGAACAAGTATCGAGTCCTGTTCTCACACGGATTCTGGAGTGGCAAACATGTAATTCTACCGTTGTTCCTCCCCACACCACAACAAGCTTCTTTCGTCTCTTCAAACCCTAAAAAATATTTAAAAAAAGCAACCATACATAGTTTAACTGTTCTAGTAGTTAATTTTTTAAGTTTTAACCCAGGTAAAAAAAAATTACCGTGAGCTATTGGGTTATCGATCAGCTCTTGGAAGATCCCATAGGCGTTGATGTAGATGAATTTGGCGTCGGATGTGTTACGGTTGAACCGGACAACGAGCAATCGGAGCTTATCGTTGAAAATCTGGTTGGCAAAGTTGATCCGGTCAACACAAGTTGACCCGTCAAGAATGTTGCGAGTTAGCTCACTCGGGCTGCAACCAACTGGTCCCAACCCATACAGCACGAACTTCCTCGCTCCATACTTGTACATAATCTGCAACCATTGTCGTACATTCACAATATCAATGATTGAAGATGTATAAATAGCAAGTACGCGTAGGAAGGAAAATCGAGTCCCAACCCAAATGACACGTAAATTTTCGTTGTATTGTGATGACCTGGAGTTGACTAGCGTAAATTCGAATAAGATCATCAGCATACTCCTCAGGATTGAACTGTAACCCGGTTGGGTAAAGCAATGGCATGAAGTAATTATTCATATAGTCATTGCTCCCCAATCCGACCGAGTAAATGCACTTGCTCAAATACTTAGTCGTCGCCACGTCATCGCCACCTAACAACTCCACAACCCGTGCCACCGTGTCCTGATAGTTCATGACTTGGCAGCTGAAGCTGACTCGTACTCCTAGGTGGCGCCCTGTTTCCTCTCGAATTCCTGCACCCGCAGACGCATAGTTCACTCCTTTAAGTATGGTGTCATCCAATGTGGATGACGCCATACTTAAAGGATGAATGTAATCGTCGAATCCCAATAACTCGGCTGCAGAGAAACATTCTATATCATGAAAAAAAAGTTTACTTTTACAATCCCTTGGCGAATTTGTTGGACATTACCTACGACGTCGACGACAGTTTTACCGTTGGAGAATCTGCCGGAGGGTCCGGAGGGGAAATCGATGCCATAGGGCGGGTAATCGGCTCTGGCGAAGGAGGGGAGTTCGTTGTTGTTGCCGTTGTCGGCTAGAGAGTCGCCGAAGATGAAGTAGCAGGGGACTTGTTGCTGTGCAGCTGCGAGTCTGAGTACTACGTCACTGTGTGTAGACATAGATTGATCAACAGAAGGGCAATTCCTTTAGGTGCCGCCATGGATTGGTTGATGATGATGTGGTTGTGATTCAGATGATGCAGAGGAATTGGTGATGTGGTATATAAAGCAGAAGGAAATATGGATGGGTTAATCATTCTAAATTTTCGAAACTGTTAATGCCGTTTGTTCTTGTTTGACTGAATCGTAACTTTTGATGACACGTAGACTGACACGTGGTGCCACGATTCACCGCAAACTAGGACTAAAAGTATTACCACATAGTCATTCACTACAAGAAACGCATAAATTAACAGCGGCAGAAACACTATTTAACAGCGGCTGTGTCCGCTGTTAAAATCATTTAACGGCGGCCACGTGCCGCTGTTAAATTCGTTAATGCTATTTTCATTTAACAGCGGCAAAAAGTGGCCGCGGTAAAATGTGTTTATTTAACAGCGACCACATGCCGCTGTTAAATTAAATGGCCATTGTTAAAATCTCGACATTCAGCAAAGTAATCGCCGGAGTTCCGACGATCGTCGGAACTCCGGCGATTACTTTGCTGGATGTCGACGCTAACCAATCAACCCTAAACGAATCAATAAACCCTGAACTATCGTTGAATCGTTGGACTACTTTGGAGAAGGTGAATGGAGGCGGAAATCGTTCAGTTGAATCGTGGTGGAGGGGAAATCTGAAGTTGAATCGTGGTGGAGGGAAAATCGTTCAGATCTGCAAGAATAGAAGAAGATCGAGATGATAAACCGAGGCAAATGCAACAATAGAAGAAGAGAAGATAAACTCTTACCTGCGGCAGCTACTCGAAGTTTAGGTGCGACGACGGCGACGGCTGTCCGCGGCAATGGTGGAGGGGAAATCATCAGAAACGTCGGAGAGGGATGATGCCCTTTGTGCCGACGTCAAAACTCCTCTTCTCTCTCGAAGTCTTCGTCACAACCAAAGCTTGAATCTGAGGTAACAGTCGGCGGCGAGGGAGATGAGAAGAGAAGAGAAGGAGGCAGTTAGGGTAAAGTCGTCGGCGAGGGAAAAAGAAAAGGATCTGTGCAAAATTAAATCAACGGCTTGGATTAACTTTCATGCTATCCGCGTCCATTGCGTTCAACCAATGAGAATGTTTTATTTTAACGGCGGCCTAGGGCCGCTGTTAAACTGTATAATTTAACAGCGGCCACTAAGCCGCTGTTAAATTTTCCGGATTTTTTAATTTGACAGCGGCAGAATTTAGGCCGCTGTTAAGCTTCTGCGGTTAAATTCACTTTTTCTTGTAGTGACTATAGCCTATAGTACGTATGGATCATGGCATTGGCAGCCATACCTCTATATAAGTACAAGCTTTTAAATCCAGAGTAAACAAAATCAACTAAGATCCTTAGGGAAGAGCTGAAATTGTATGCAGCAGAGCTAGCTAACGAGCAATTGAGTACCGATTCTTGCAACAAGAGTACTATATAGGACGGTAAATAGGAGGATACAGATGTAATAAAAGCATCTCGTGGCACTATATATAGGGTAGTTGATGAATATGGGTTTTGATTAGCATTGAGTGATGGCAATGTTTCTTGTCACGAATCATTGCATCCCGATTCCCGATAACTCGAGTTGTTGGGAGAAAGTTCTGAATGTATCTTATATTGTTTACTAACGCCTTCACTCAAACGAAAGAGCCTGAAGTTTGCAGGCTTCGATCATATTTGTGGAACTAATTGGGTGCCTTGAATAAGCCTTTATACACTGATTGGTAGTTATCGGGATTCGAAACATTGAGCTCGAACTCCCCTGAGTTAGTAGTGAGTCCTGACTCCATCTTCGGTTCTAATTGATGATCAACTGCAGTTCATATGTATCTTCAAAAATCTCTAGCAATTTACAGAAAGAATGCTTATTGGAGAAATGTTTGATTTTGGGTAACAATCATTGAGAACTTGGGACTTGATCCTGCAACGAATCTCGATGACGTGGGCTTTTTTTCTGGATTGAAAGAGTATATAATACAGATTCTTTGAGCTGGGTGGAGCAGAGCAGATCCCCTGTTTTGAAGATCAAGTTGGGAAGTAGCAGATTTCCAAATTCGGCCGCCATTTAGATTCTTTTTTAATAACGACATGTTCTTGACATGATATCAGAGTTTTTGACGAATAAAGAGGTCACGATTTTAAATCTCGGTAACCACCCACCACTCGGTATATAAAGGCTTATAGTAGCCAATTTGTTGAATAAGTCTTATCGAAATGGTACAACCTTTAAGCTATTTTACGAGTCATTAGAGCGTGTTAGTAAACAATATAAGATTCTTTCAGAACCCTTTCCCAACAACTCAAGTTACTAAGATAACGATTTTTTATACTTCCCCGGCGATAGCTGTACAATGATTATTGGAGGTCCTGTAAAAAGTGGATCAAGGGAGAATTCAGGACCTTAAATCCGTGTGAAATTGAAGCTAGAAACCGTGTGATAATCACAGAAAACTTGTGAAGAAATAGAATCTTAATTTTAAGAAGATTTTATTCAAACACTTTTGAACATCAGCAAACGGCTTTGCGGCATCTCTGGCACTGTTTCCGTTTCAATTTGATGGGTCTTTTTATTAAAAAGAAACCGAAAGCTCTCTGTTCGCTTTTTCTTTTCTGTTTTTCTTTTTGCATTTCAGTTTTGTGAATCTGTGACGGCAGAGCTTCAAATGGTGGCCGCCGGGCGTCGGCGACGACAGAGAGCCGACCGAAAGAAGTAGTACAGACGTCATGGGTGGGAGTTCAAGTGGCTGCAGCTTCTTCATGGACCATTGTGTACAAACAAATTAGTTTCTGTGGATTTTTGTGATTTCTCGTACAAGGGTGATGATTTGGTTACTATCGGAGGTGGAACTATAGCTTAAGGAAGTTTGGTGAGCCTCATCAGTCCATAGTTTTGAAATCAACCCATCTGTGCATGAATACATTTTTTTTTTTTAACTTTTAGTACTTTACTTTAGTGTAATTGCAAGTTTGGTTCGGTATTCATTCAAATTTGACTCAACATATATTATTTCACTTAATAACTGTAAAATTACATTAAATCATAATTTTAAATTTCAAATATATTTTCTTTACTCGTCATTATTTTATTTGGGAAAATAGCACTTTGGCCACACTCTATTTTGTCAACTTAACAAATAGCCCCTATACTATAAATCGCTATTTTTACCCCGTCCTACTTCGAGTATTTTGTCATTTTGATCATTCCGTTTCAAATTTCGTATTCTTAACATTAAATCTGGACACATCCACACACCGACAAAAAGATATATCGGAGGTGGGAGATGAAGAGTTGGTTAGGGAGGTAACCTGGGAGGTATCACGAAGAGTATGGTAAAATACGAAGGATTTTTAAAATTACACATTTTATTCGTAGATTTCATCCTATCTAACCATATATATATATATACTTATATTCCCAATTAAAATGCTTAGTAAGCTAATACATGGTTATTGAAGCTAACGTAGTGTACTGAATGCGCATCAATTAACGTCACAGAGGAGAAAGGTGGAACGGAAAGACCCAAATTACAAAGTGGTCAAAGTAGGAGGGGTAAAAAGAGCGATTTATAGTTTAGTGAGCTACGATGAACCAGTCATATAAAATTTTATAAAACATTAATTTAATGAGGGACTTATTTGTCAAAACAACAAAATAAAATACACAAGTTAGCAATTAACCATCTTGATATCTATTCCCGAAAAGTGAAAGCCTTTTTGCTCTTACACGAGATAAGAATCTCAGTACATTGAACTTCTAATCCCACAAGTGGATCAAATACTAAAATATCCAAGTCCTCCTATTATAAATACCCACAACTTCATACCCCAAAAATACGCAAATCACAAATCAAAACCTCACCAAACTCTCCCAAAATGACCAGTAACTACATCTTTCCCCTCTTCATTTCCATTTCAGTTCTTCTCCTAATGTCCATACTCTTAGCAACATCCGACCAACCTCAGAAGAACTATATAGTATACTTCGGTGAACACACCGGCCGGAGAACAGCCGACCAAATCCTGGAAAAACACCACTCTTATCTGTCGTCCGTTAAAGAGACTGATGAGGAAGCTAAAGCTTCCCTCATTTACAGTTACAAGCACACCATCAATGGGTTTGCAGCTTCTCTCACGCCTCGGGAAGCCTCTCAACTTAACGGTACGTTACATGTGACACGATTCTTGGTTCGTAATGTTGACCCTAAGTCCGATTGTGTGTGGCTAGGGTCAGGTAGTTTCTTGGGTCCCACAAGGGCCTAACATTTTATTTTCTAAGTCTTGAACCTACTAACCTATATGAAATCGTTGGCTTTCTCGGTTGGGTTCCTCTGTTGTTAATTAGCTGCAACTACTAATTCTTTGGATTGGGGGTAGTTGTAGACAATGATGACGGAGTTGTCTCTTGAGGTTTTTCTTGGCCTTAACATGTCGTGTTTTGCTTGTATTTTTCTGCTTCTGCAAATCTGGTGCAGTTTAATAATATTCACTCGTTTATATAAAAAAAAAAAACCCAAGAAATCGTTGCGTTGCGTTGGGTAGGTGTCAGAAAATGGAAAAAGTGAATACACTATAGAAGGGTTTTGTGTACTGAATTTCACGTAGAATCTTGATTTTGACTACCATACTTGTTACAGAGCTGGAGGAAGTGGTCTCGGTGATTGAGAGCCGTCCATACAAGACCCACACGACAAGGTCGTGGGAGTTCGCAGGGTTGAATGAGGCCGCTGCTTATAATCCTTCATTGTTGGCCCCACGATTCGGGGCCGGAAAGGATGCTTCAATAAATGAGGATTTGCTCCACAGAGCTGGATATGGGAAGTCCGCCATTGTTGGAGTCCTCGACAGCGGTATGTAACTAGTTACGACATTTTGTATCAAGTTAAACACACACTAGTATAAGATTGTAGCACTTAGTAACGATATTGAACTCTTGTTATCGATTATACGATTAGGGATTTGGCCCGAGGCACGAAGCTTTAACGACGAAGGAATGGAACCAATTCCAGAGACATGGAAGGGAATCTGCCAAACTGGTCAAGAATTCAACTCTTCTCACTGTAACAAGTGAGTCATATACTGTACTCTGTTTCTGTTACTGTGCACTACTATGTTCTTGTTTTCTATCTTGCTTGGAAAATTACACTAATTTTTCAGTATTTATGACGTCATATTTTTATTAGTTTTTGTATGGGGTTTTCCAACACATAGAATTCCTAGCTTTGTATATTCACCTAGGGGTTTATAGAAAAAATTTAATGAAAAATAATACTCAAATTTGATGACTGAATAACGTAGCCCAACCAATGCCGTGTCACCCAGTCCCATTAATTAATATCGGCAACTATAGTGTTTGCATGACTAAAGACAACATATAAAACACGTTAATTAATTACACGATATGTTCTATAGGATAGTACCTTTGTGTCCTTTAGCACTAAGGAGACAGAAACTCAAGTCTGTTGGATGATTCAAAGCCACATAACTAGAGCGTGATTATCGGCTCTTGATTGATCCTTGGATCTCTCAAATGATGTAGAGGATCGTTCTGAGTTGACCCAGTTGACTTAGATGGTCATGTGTGTTGTCTGACAGACCAAACCAATACAACAGAGCGAGAATAGATTAATCACAAGAAACACATTTCACTAACGAGTACCATAATAGAAATATCTATGTATTTAAACACTTAATAGATAAATTAGTTTATCTATGTTGCTTGGTAGAGATAATGATTATTAAATGTGAGATTTGGTACCCCATTACTTTGCTTAATCTACAAAACAGTAATCTTATTGGGAAAGAACCCTTTTTCCAACTAACTATGTGTTGATGAAATCCAAGCACACAAGACACATGCTTGGCTTCAAAACCCAATCAAGATTAGCTCCAACCAAAATTAACTTAATTTGTAAGGCTTATCTTTCCCTCTTTCCCAAGAAAGAAGAATATTGCAGGGAAAATATTAGAGTGTTGAAGCCGCCTACGTGTAGATTCATTTAAACGTAGGATCGTCACGTTTGAATGAATCTACACGTAGGGGCTTCAGCACCATAAATTGTTCCTCATATTGCAGAGAGATAAGTGGGATCTTCTGTTTTGATATTATAGATTAATTATAAGCTTTATCCTAAAGATCCAAGGAATCCAGTTTGCCAGCTTTGTATACATAACATAATATAACAGGACCATCAAAACTGCTCACGTCTGACCTTGATCTGCATGCATAGCTTTTCTTGCATCCAATAATTTGCTGCGATTCTCTGAATGTTCATGTTTCAGATAGCAAGCAAATAGGATTCCTGGCGGTGGGTTTCTTTCACACAGACTTGTCTATTTCTACACACCACCCCCCCCCCCCCCCCCCACAAAACAACTTGTGGGTTTCAATTATTATCGTGATGAAGTTCCTCGAATTTGAAACGATAACAAACGAGTTATTCTATAATTTTTGCTCAAAGCAAACCCACATACTAAGAATAGTTAACAAACACATCTCCCTGTTAGGTTTTCGTTGAATGTGGTTACTTTCTTGCTGACATGTTATACTGACTTGGCCAGTTAGCCTATCGATAGTAAATTTTACACGTCATCGTTTTAATGACACTCCGGGCGGTATTAAGGCGAAAGCATTTACATGCATGTTTGTTTTATCGATCATTAAGGAATAGCATAATATATAGTATATGTAAGAGATCAGTACCCATTTTCCTGATCAGTATGTTTAGAGGCAAATATTCTATGTGCCTCTATGAATCTGCTTCCGTAGCCCGGTTATGTTTTTTTTTTTTATGAAACGTAGCCCGGTTATGTTTTTTTTTTTTATGAAACGTAGCCCGGTTATGTTGTAGTGTGAACCGATCCTCTTGTTCTCCGATTTGTCGGATCTCAATTAGCTCTACACAAGTAGCAAGGAAGCCCACACAATGTTTGTCAGATTCGTCAGTAATTAACGACGGCCCAATAACGTTGTAGATTCCTCCTTCTGATCACCTGACCTCTCTGCTACATGAAAAAAGCGGCCAATTTTGGCATTTTTTTTCAATTTTCTTGGAACTTGCTCATTAATTCCTACGTAATAATTTACAAGTATTTTTAATTTTCATATAAATATGTTGGTATTTATAATCATAAAAAAAAAAATTACAGGAAAATTATCGGAGCAAGATACTACGTCAAAGGCTTCGAGCGCCACTTCGGGGAACTAAACGCCACGGAGGACTACAGGTCACCACGTGACAAGGACGGACACGGGACCCACGTCTCCTCCATAGCAGTGGGCCGCCAGGTGGGCAACGCGTCAGCATTCGGCGGGTTCGCCTACGGAACAGCTTCGGGCGGGGCTCCGTTGGCCCGACTCGCGGTTTATAAAGTCTGCTGGCCGTTTCCGGGTCAGGAAAAGGCCATGGGCAACGTCTGCAGCCAGGAAGACATGCTGGCGGCAATGGATGACGCGATTGCTGACGGGGTCCACGTCATCAGTATTTCTATCGGGTCCGATGATTTGCTCAAGCATACCGACGACGCGATTTCGATCGGTGCTTTCCACGCGCTGAAGAAGGATGTTGTCGTGGCGTGCAGTGCTGGCAACTCGGGCCCCACTCCTGCCTCGCTGTCGAATCCTGCGCCGTGGATTATTACTGTTGGGGCAAGCAGCGTTGACCGTGCTTTCTTGGGATCTGTTGTGCTTGGAAATGGCAAAGTTATTAGTACGGTAAGGGGAATTTACTCATTTACCCAAAACTCAATCTTTAGTAAATCGGTTTAGTGGTTGAGTTGGATCTCGGCTTATTGGTCGAATTGGTTAGAACGGATTAGTTCGGTTTGAACCATAAAATCGGTTATGTTTATTAATTCAATGATTCTCCCTTTTGATTCAACAGGGACAAACAGTGACGCCATACAAGCTACCGAAACGGCTCCCACTAATCTACGCATCAGACGCAACCTACCCATGGGTCAAACCCAACGAAACAAACCAATGTCTGCCTAACTCGCTCTCACCCGAGAAGGTCAAGGGCAAAATAGTCCTATGCATAAGAGGCACACTATTCCGAGTCATGAAAGGAATGGAAGTGAAACGAGCCGGCGGCGCCGGCTTCATCCTCGGAAACAGCGCCGAATTCGGAGACGGCGTGTATTTAGAGCCGCACGTGCTTCCCACAACAGCATTGTCGTACAAGGACACGTTGGAGGTCATCAACTACCTCAATTCGACCAAGAACAACTCGACCGCTACACTGGTCGAACCACAGACCGTTTTTGGGTTCGGACCGGCTCCTTTGATGGCCGAGTTCACTAGCCGGGGTCCGAATATTGTGCACCCTTCGGTCCTCAAGGTCCGTGACACGTTTTTAATTTCTTTATGATGTTAGTCGTGATTAATGTATATACTGTATTGAGTTATTGACTAATCGACTTTCGTGTTATTTATAACAGCCGGACATCACGGCTCCAGGATTGAACATATTGGCAGCGTGGAGTGAAGCGTCGCCACCAAGTAAAATATCTGAAGATCGTCGAGTTGTTAAGTATAATTTCGATTCGGGGACGTCTATGTCGTGTCCACATGTTGCTGGGTTAGCTGCACTTGTGAAGGCTATTCATCCTACTTGGAGCACTGCTGCTATAAGATCTGCCATCATGACTACCGGTAAATATGATGATATTTTCCGAATTTACTAGTAAACATATCTATATTTGAGGTATTTGATTAAGTTAAGAAAAGTAAAAGACGAACTGCAATTAGCGCACAGTAACTTTAATTAACCATAGTAATTGTTTAATGTTTAGCAACGGTAAAAAACAACAAAGGAGAGGCAATATCCAACCAATCAGGAGACAAAGCGACACCGTTTGAATACGGGTCGGGTCACTTCCGCCCGTCGAAAGCAGCCGACCCGGGACTCGTATACGACGCGTCGTACATTGACTACCTGCTCTACCTCTGCAGCTACGGAGTTAAAAACGCCGACGCCAGATTCAAGTGCCCGGAATCTTCGCCGCCGACTCACGACCTCAATTACCCGTCCGTCTCCGTGTCGAAGCTGAACGGAACCGTCACCGTGAAGAGGACGGTGACAAACGTCGGCGGCGGAGGGAAAGCGGTGTATTTATTTGGCGCGAAAGCGCCGGCGGGATTATCGGTGAAGGCGCGGCCGAGCGTATTGGAGTTCGGTGGAATTGGGGAGAGGAAGAGTTTCGAATTGACGATTAGGGTTAGGAATTTGACGAAGGCGAAGGCGGGTTTGAGAGACGGGTTCGGGTTCGGGTGGTTTAGTTGGAGGGATGATTATCATGTTGTTAGGAGCCCAATTGTGATTTCTCTAGCTTAGAGAGTTCATTTATAATTAGATTAAAATTGCTAATTATTGGATTAATTTTGGGGGTTTTCATAGATGTGTTAAGGGAATTTGGGTAGTGAAATTGGAGTGTTACTAATAGTTGTTGCCAATTGCAATAAGATGTTTGTCGAGGGTGTCTTGGAACTGAGATATACCCGTTAATCGATATGGTTTTGCATAATTAATACCTGTGGAGATGATTGCCAAGAGATTTTCAAAGATGTGAGGGAATTTGGAGACATTTTGTGAAGTTGTACTTGTAGAGCACTTATTCATCCCACGTTTGTTTTTCGGTGTGTTAGGAAAGTAGGAATGAGGCAGCCCACTTTCCGGTGTGTTTTTCGGTGTTAGCAGCCAAAGTAAAATGCTTAACACAATTAATTTAATTTAGGGTTTTTTGGAGGAATTTTAGAAAGGGGGGCAACAATTTAATTTGTGTTTAAGGCTTGGCAATGGACCCACGGGTCCGGATACCACACTATCCACCTGTTTGTTAAATGGGTATTATTCGTACCCGCTCGCCGAGACTAAATGGGTAAAAAATTCAAATCATACCCGCCCCGACATGGGTATCGGGTTTACCCGATACCTATTGGGTGAACCCTAAATCTCTATGTATCTGGATTGCAAAGAGATTTTCGAGATGGAACTACGATCTTTAGAGCGTTATGGTTTCGAGAGGGAACGAAAGACTGCTCGATCGATGAGTTGAAGTGACGAGTTGAATGAATGAAGGAGAAATTGGGTCTAATTCGTTAAACATAGCTGATATATTATGGCTAATACAACGTTGTTTCATATTGGGTACCCATCGGGTTGGGTATGGGGCAGATACCTTGAAACCCGTCCCCACCCGTTACCCGCTTTAACTGGGTACCGGGTTTGCCCATACCCGTCAACTTTACCCAGTCAACGGGTAATCCCCACCCAATTTGGCCGGATTTCGGGTGAGTACCCAATTTCCATAAACCCATTGCCAAGACTAAGCTTGAGGAGAAATAGAATTAGTTTCCTTAAAGAAAACAGGCTGTATGGGTCCTGGCCCATGGTTTATATATTATGTATGGGCTTCGAAAGTCATGGACCCAAAAGTTAACGGGCCGATTTCTTTATCCTGCCTTGGATAAGCCCAAAAGTCATGGACCCAAGAAAGCTAAGCTAAGCTTGTAAATTTCTTCTTAAAATTTTCCTTTCAATATGCTTTTGTGGATATATTTTTCCTTGTCATTGATTGTCTTCGAAATTGGAAATGCATGTTTACGTCATGTCAATGTACACTTATAGAGAATAAATTGTGATCAAATTATTCTATTGTTTTGCTTATTGACACATTATATCAAGTTCATTTCTGTAAGTATACTCAAGTAATTCATGCAATAATCATTGAACTAATTTATCAACATCATACATTGTCAATTCATATGTAATTAGTGAAATTATCAAATTAAAATACTAAAAACTACAAAATATATTTAATCAATCATAAAATATAATAAAAATCATCATAATTCAAATCAAAGCGATCAATGCTTTTTGAATCATTACTAGCTTCTCAACATCACCATGACGATATTTTCTGATGAATGTCGCATATGAATGGGTTATTTTATGTGGTACACAAGTATGTATTATCAAAATGTAGATATAATAAAGAATATCATAGTTAACACTTGTAGTTAAAGTATACAGTTAATCACAAAACACGCAAATAATATCCGAATAAATCCACTCGCCACAACAAACAAAGACGAAGAAAATGACCAATGACTTTTGTCATCTACTGCAAGCAATTCTTCGAACATCATCTGTAGATATTTTGCAGAACATGTCGCATTTGGAGTCAATATTAGTACAAAATCAAATATCTGTAGAAAAGGAGAAGAATATCACAGCTTCCTTTGTAGTTTACACAGTATTCAGTAATCGTTAAGAACCACAAGTCCATAATAAAAAATCAAAGTGCAGTACTGTACGTCAAGTACGCTGCCAGATTCCAAACCCAGAAATCTCAATCACAAACGCTAATGGCTGATGCACCCTTCATATATACCTGTTAGTTCAACTGCAATTTTTTTTCTTTGTAATCATTCGGAAGATCTTTACTTTTTACGTACGGAATACAAATATTGCTAAAGGATTCAAAATCTATTTCGTAAAAATGTCGGACAAATAGTGATAGATTCGTCATTATTTGAAACATCTGAGTTGGGTTAGATTGTACGGTTAGACGAGCGAGACAGGTGACAATCCAATCTGAATTTCGAGACCCTATAAATAGTTAGAGTGACCACAACATTGATGGACAAGACATATAATACCACCTATCACCGTGCATAAGGATTGTACGCTTATGAGTTATACCCACATGCATGTGGACACCCCATCACTTTTCTGTCTTCCATACTCACTTACTAAATGCTTAATAATCTACAGCTATATGGCTGGCGAGGAATTGTCGAGGAAGACTAAGGTTCTTAGGGATCATGACTCTACCTACATCACAATTTGACTACTTCTCTAAATCAAAACACGTATTAGATCAACTGGCTTTATTAGGCGAAACAGTGGCGCGTCAAATAGAATCTAAGCACATTCAAGTGCATCAATACAACACTTATAAAAATTCCAAATGTGCAAATGTGCAATGCACTCATACACATATATATGTTGCACCAAATTCGAAGAACATGGTATGCATCTCGACCCACTACAACCTAAGTTATGCTGTTGGAAAAGGAAACACCAAACTCACTAACATATGCAGCCACAAATTAATAATTCTTAATCACGATTTAAATGGCTTAATTGTAATTAACAACTGAGGCCATTAATTAATTTGCACCAATCATTGATGTTTCTTACGTATGGATGTGTCTGTCTGTCTGATCTCGAGCTTCGGATTTCGAAATCCAACACAGAACAATGACTTGCACGATTCAACCGGGGAATTCCGGTATACGTGGCAACTGATATCCGGAATCCCTCCTAATCGAGCAACTCCCAGATTCCACCATGGCCCTCCTCAATATTATATTATTATATATGATGGGTCATCCACCCACGTGTCTGTCAGTCAGACGTTGTCGTTTTCCATCTTCCACACCCCCTGCCTGAAATGGGTTTTCATTACTAAAATAAACATTTGTATCCACAAAATAGGAATAATTTCTTAAAGTGGAACTTAATTACTATTGTTTTTTAATATAGAAAATAAATATTTTTTCCATATACTTTGGAAATGTAAAATTGTGTGCTTCCTATAAGTCGAGAATCATAACCGAATTCAAATATATTATTTTAATTTTTATTAGAATTGTAATTCTAACTTTTTCTGTATTGTCCTCTTTAGGACCTAACTCATGATCAATTTGTTTTTGGGTGTATAATAGTGACTTCTCATGAGGTCACCCATTCTTGAGTGTTCCAGCCCGAACACGTTTAACTTTGAAGTTTATTACAATAACTCCTTTATTACACCTCAAAATGCGTTCTATCAGTTAAGGTTGAAGTATTCCTCATAGCATGTGGATATCTCTTGTGCTTTGTTGATGTGAGATTTAATTAGGATGTCAGAAGAATATTCTTATGATGTGTTATTTTATAGCTGATTTATCCGTAATTCTAAAAAATGAAATAATAAACTAGTTGAGTTACACAATTTGATAATGACTTATTAATGATCTATAAAGTTAAAGTTATTAAAAAAAGAGTTAGTGAATATTTATCCGGAATATTAACCTTTTAAGTCACAATTATAACCGAAAACTGCATAAAATTTGACGGGTGTGGATATGATATACATTTTCCTATCTTATACACTATTTAAATTAATTATATATTATCCAATTAAAAATCCATAACAATTTTACTCTATATATCTAATTGGATATTAACTATTAAAATAACAAACGCCGCAAATTTGTCGATGGAATCCTTCCTTGGAGATTCCTTAACCCCTATCTCTCTCCGGTTATCTCCAAGGCTGGGATTCATCCAATTAAGTTGACGCCACCGCGTCCGTCGATCTTGTGGGTCCCACCCTCTATCTTTAGCCCATCACCGCCGCGGCCGCAATCGCAACTCCTTACTCCACCGCCACCGCCACCACCACACCCATTTGTACGACCCTGGTATTCCGCAGCCGTATGCGGCCTCCGGACGCCGATCTTATTGTTTTTTTTTTGTACCTTTGCGCCCACGCCTTATTTATATTTGCCTTGCTATCCAATCTTTGATTCTCAACCCTTACAGCTGCCAAGCTACATCCTTTCATTAACTGTTTAATTTAATAATATTTTTTTTTATGAATATTAATAAATTTAATAAGTCCCATTTATATATAATAATATTGTTTATGAATATAACAACCCACGTAATCATTCCCGTATTTTCTTATCTTATAACTATATAAAAATATATATATATTTGATTATCTTGGGTTGGCCCATTTTATCCAAATTACTATGGTCGTAGAGTTGAATATATCGCCGCGTTGCTTGAAGTCGAACCATGTATTGTACATATATAATATTAAAAAATAACTTATTGACACACCAAGAAGAAAAAAATAATTTATCATCGAGTATCTATTATTATGTATATTATATATTGCTTGTACATTTATGGTTGATATATGGTAATTTGAAGCTGAAAATTCGTCGTATTATACCGTTAATGCAGTTAGATGTTTTACCAACAGAATCGGTGCTGAAAAAAATCGTTGCTGAAAATGAATGATTTGCCAACGAAAATAATCGTTGCTGAAAGTAAATGATTCGAAAAGAATCGTTGTTGAAAGTGGGTGATTTGCCAACGAAAAAAATCATTGCTGAAAGTTGATGATTTGTCAACGATTTTGAGAAACCGTCGGCTAGTACATTCGGCGACGATGGAAAACCGTAGGCTAAATATTCACCAACGGGTTTTTGGACCTTTATACCAACGACTTTTCCCGTTGGCAAAAGGGTCTTTTTTTTGTAGTGATTGTATTGACATGGTGTGTGTTTGATCAAATCGAAAAGAGCTAAGGGTGAATGTAACATGCCTACACACAACTTACATGTGCACTCAACTCCCATTAATGCGTGCCTATAATATGTGGTTTGTAATCACGTAGCTGATTAACTTGATAGTACTGAGTATGAGCGTTTATTTTTTTTTCTTTATCCAATATATAATTAATGTATATATTTTGTGTCATTAAGAAAATGTTTAGTTAATAGAGCAACATTTCTCCCATAAAATAGTAAAATAGATAAAATGGAGGGCATATTGAAGCCAAATAAGTCAAGTAAAGCTGTACATATAATTGCTAAAACAAGCAATAAGATAATTAATTTAAATCATTGAAATGGAACATAATTAAGCCGTGAGGCTTAAGTAACGGGAGGATTAGATGGTAAGAGCTGTTTAATTTTAGGCGGCCGACTTAATTACTTTACCTTCAATTTTTAGTTATCTCCATTTTCAATCATTAATTTGAATTTAAGATTTAATTTAATCCACCCAAAGTAGATGAAACCCGTGTTCATAACAAATTACAAAAGCAATTCTCCCACTCTAATACGTAGGCTTCATAGTGTGCACATCATTGCCTAACAATGTTTTAATACAACCAAATTACAACATCCTATACAATATTACACTACATCTAAGAATAATTAGGTCATAATAATACATGTGTCGTAGCCAGAAATTCTGTCAAGTGGGTCCAAAATAAAAAATTAGTAAAATAATAGAATAATAATAGTTCCGATCAAGTCCAAGTGGGATCCAATATTCAATAATAAGCATTTATGTTACAATGTTACATGATTTTTTTTTTAAAATCATTTATCAAGTGGGGTCCAGAGATCCCGCTTGGATCCCCTTGCTCCACCCCTTTAGTCGAGTCGTAAAGATTTAGAGGCGAGTAACAACACTACAAAAAAGTTTGCTTTTAGCTACGACAAAATTACAACAACATGAAAATACAGTAGCAAATAGTTGATGTTAGCAACGTCAATCACTATTTTCTATAGTGATTTGCTGTAACAAATACTATTTCTGGCACCACTGTTTGCAACAGTGATGCTAAGTGTCGCATATAGTATTTGCTACAGCAAATACTATAGAACATAGCGATTTGCCGTTGCTAACATCAACTATTTGCTACTGCATTTTCATGCTGTTGTAATTTTGCAGTAGCTAAAAACAGACTTTTTTTGTAGTGCAAGAATCGACGAATCGGGCCAAATTAATGCATAAAACATACATCCAAAAATAACAACTAAATAAATATCAACAAATTACTCTCTTACCTAGTAAAAACAAAAAAATCATAAGATATTCACAATGGAATAAGGTATTATACCATCCCTCATCACAATTAAACAAAAAAATTAGTTGTGGCGTTGTGTGTTTAAGAAAGAGAGTGTTATAGGGAAAAGGAAAGTGGGGACCACACTCAAACGCCTTTAGTGTGACGACATCTAACTACACACACAACTCTCCAATTTTCTTTTCCAAATTCAACTTTCCAATTCCATCTCTATATAAACCTCCAATCTCCTCCTTCCTCTGCTCTTCAATTCATCATAACCCTCAAAATCCACCGATCTACCCATCTCCAAATTCCGATATGGCCGCCGAAGATCTCCACGAATCCGACATCATCTTCTCCGACAAATCCGCTTACAGAGAAACGACGTCGTCGCCGGATCAGCGGTCCTTGAAGAAGAGGAAGCAGAAGAAGACTGCCGCCAATTCTCCCCCTGTTAACATCCCCAAGAGCAATGTGTTCCGGTTCGAGGAATTCGATTACGAGGACGACGAATCCGAGGAGCTTGTCCCTCCGGCACGTGATTTTGGGGGAGGAGAGCTCGCCGGGAAAATGGCGTTCTCTGTCTGTACGGGAAACGGCAGGACGTTGAAAGGAAGGGATTTGAGTCAGTTAGGAATTTCCCGTTCTTAGGATGACTGATTCTTGGAGACGTGACGAATTGAATTCCGTCGGTCGATTTCTGGTTTTTTTGAGTTCGCTGCTAATCAGCCGAATTTTGAGAGATTATAGGAGGGCGGGCGGGGGAATAAAAGGAAGTTTGATTAATTTAATCTTGTTTGAAATTTTTTTTTACATTATTTTTACTCAGAAATGACAAATTAATGAGTGAAGGTATTGTTTGTTATTAATTAATTAATTATTAATTTCGTGATTAATGTAGTATGATGGATAATCCAGCTGTAATGTGAAGGAAAGGAAAAGGAGGTGCACATTGCGCCACGTGCCAATTGCTTGTGGGATTTATTTTGCCTAATGTTTTTTGTACATTATTATACATTGGGATTGAGTGAAATGCTATGAAAATCTTCTGAACTTTAAAGTCGTGTATTTTTACTATTTTAGCGTTTAATATTTGTGTATGATCGGATTTACATTAATTTTTACAACTAGATAGATTAGGTTCGCTGTTGTGAGTGTTCCGCTGAGTTAGTCTGATCGTTTAATAAAACATTAATTTGGAGAGTTGTTTGGTTGAGTGAAAGAGAGAGACATCTTGCTCTTTGAAGAGTTTTGGGAGTTGTCGTGGGGTGGTATCTCATAGGACGTATAAGAGACAATATTAAGCGTCTTGTATATAAGAGGGGTAGGCGAATTTGGTACGAGACAAAGAAGTATCGGAGTGCGATCTTGTGAGCGTATTATGGAGTGTTAAGGCATCTGTTACGTTGTCGAGTGTTAAGTCATGTCCCATCAAATTAAACTGGGGCCAAGTCCATATTTATTGGTCCTTGAGATTTGAGGTAAAGTCGTTATGTGTCGTCCATGGATTTGTGACGCGATTGGAGGCAATCATGATCATCCAGCTAATTAAGAATTAAAGGCTGACATCGCTATGAGCTCTAATCCTAGACGCACAACACATGAGCCATGGTTGGGCCATTCAACATAGGGGATCGTTTGGTTTGAGTAAATGAGAGACGTATAGGGAGTCTCCTTGTATAGAAGATTGGTAAGCGCATTTGGTAAGTGTGAGACAGAGCCTATTATGGAGTCTTAAGCATGCCTACGATTGGGTGTATTAAGCTTAAGGCGTATATTGTCGAGTGTTTGGTCATGTCTCATCAACGTTGGTACCATATCACGATACAAGTCAGGTCGTCACGTATCTTCAGTGGACTGGTGACCCAACTGGGAGACAATCATGACTATCCAACTACGAAGGGCTAAAAATACTATGAGCTCTAACCCTAGACGCACTTCACATGACCCATGCTTTGGCCTCAACCGTTGATTCTTACGTGTTGAGTGGACCGAAGTGATTCAACCTATGCTTGGGCTATGACTCATCAATGAGTATATTAAAGTTTACTTATTAAATTCTATATTGTCATGAAAACGTCATGGAAGAGGACAAGAGGTGCAACAGAGCTATGGTTGTATTTGTGTTTCTGAGGAAGAATCTGAAAGTGTGGATCTGTGGGAGGTGATGAAGCCATTGTAGCTGTTGTTTTGTTGTGACTGTCTGAGATACGTGAGGTGGGTTCTGATCCATATTCATCACTACAAGATTGGATCCACACAAAAACAGGGACATTCATTTGGCTTCGGATAAGATCTTTTTCAGGAATAATAATAATAATAATGATGTAACATTCATTCTGAATCACGGGCTAGTCGGCTGGTCTAATAGAAGAAGCTGACTCATCGCCTGGCTGACTCTGTTTTACATCGTGTATAAAAGAATTGGGTGTAGTAATCCGTACTTAGACGATAAACAAGAGGGTATTATGGTAAGTGTGGGTAAATAAGATTCCCTGCTGTAAAAATGTATGATCTTTCTGCTGTGGGGTTGCTCTGATATTTATGTGTCCTGAGCGATACCGTTAGTGCTCTGATGTCATTGACTGCAGGTACGGAGACGTTGTCCATCGTTAACAAGGTGTACGATGCTCCAAGATCATTCCATGTGTATTTAGGATTTCCGAGGACGACATATAACTTCCGCCTATAGTTACTCTGAGATTGGACGGGACAACATTTAACCAAACCTAAAAAATGGAAAAAAAAATTAACTGTGCCATTTAGTTCTTGATGTAGAAGGAGATCTAGCTCCCCTTCCAAAAACACAAGACCAATTTTTTTTTGAACAATTTCAAGTGTTCGTAACAGAACCTCTAAAATTAATTGTACGACGAAAAAATCCAAAAAATTCTATAAAATCTATTGTACCTCAACCTATGACGTGAAAATAATCAAATATAATTCCATTTTTGAATCTATGGACTCAAAATATGAGAAAAAACTGTGAGCTAGCTAGCTGTTATGTCAATTTTCTTCATTTTAAGGTGATGTGTGTTTTTTTTTATAAGATCAAGATTCTTGGGGAAAAGGGAATCAATCCATCTTGGATCTCTAAACAATTAGCTAGGCGACACCTCAATTTAGGGATCACAAACTTAAACAAAGGGTTCCTTCACATACACTCTATAGAGTTTAAACTAATTAATTGATTAATTTTTAGTTTTAAAATATAAATTAAGTTAGTTTGATGAGGATGTCAGATTAAAATTGAATCTTATCCATAAACAGGGTACGTGCAAAATTAGACATAAGTAGATAAAGTTAAGGGTCTTTGTGTTTCAACTTGCGTGTCTCTTCTGTTTTCGTTAACACATCAGCATTACCCAGACAATGGTTAAATACTTAATACATTATGAAGTTTTGGATTTAGCTATAAAGTGATTCTGAAACTTCAAAATGTTATGGATTTGTCCCAAAAATTTGAATTGTGTTACGATTCAATTTTGCAGTTGTCGATGATAGTATATTCCGACCATTTTGCCACATCATCAAAGACTACATGTCATAAAAAAATTATATTTTTATAACATGTCGGTCGTGATCCTGAATTATAGTGTTCTTTCCTAAATTTTGGTGAGAGGTTTGGAATCATAACTTGAAAAAAATTGAATTCTTGTGTTTGAGAATTGAGTAACTTTTTGCAAGTGATTTAGTATTTGATATTTTCGTTCCCCTTTTTTTTTTTCAGATACCGTTTCAAAATTACCGAACCCGAACTTGTATATCTAATTCGGTATGTGAGATCTCGATCCTGAGATTTTTTAGGGAAAATTAAAAACGGAAACAGAAATTCCGCTCTCCCTGTCCCAAACTTCCACTCCTACCTTTTCGGATGGCCTATGCTTGGTGTAGCTGCTGCAAGGGGTTCTTTCACCATATGTCGGCTCCAATCATCGTTGACATATACAGCTCCCTGGATGCCATGCACTCCAGTGTTACACCTCGATTTTATTTCTCCTTCAGCGCATAGAGTTACTCAATCTGTGGTGTGAACAGTTTTTCAATGTTTTTCAAGTCGAGAACGAGTAACCTTATCAACATAAATAAATACCCAACTAGAATTGTATATGTATTTCCTTTCCACGCTAACGGTTTTGGATTTGTAATAATTGAAATATTTTTATAGAATAATGATTGGAAACATGTGTGGGAGGAAGCATAACAGAAATTCTAAAATTAAAATTATGATAAAATAGAATAAAAACAACAAATAGTGTATGGGATTGAGTAGTAGAGTTGGCAAGTGCATGTGATGTGCTCCTCATGTGTTCAGCAACATATATGGCTTCTATATGCATCCAACCGTTCATCTTCTGAACCCTACTTCTGCCATACATATGATTACGAATACTGTATTCTAATTTGTTTATTGGCAACTCTGATTGGGTACAAGTAGTATATTTCAAATCTAGGGATTCCAAGAGATTAACGGGGTTTAGTTGATAAAATTGGGTCTGAAAATTGAGTTTTCAAGAGATTAACGGTCGTTTGGTTGATGGAATTGGGTCTGGGAATTGAGTTTCAACTCCCGGCCCACTGGGAAATTTTGCCCAAATAATTACTATGATTCTTAGTGGGTCAGAAATTGGAATCCCCAAACCAAATTTCATCATCCAAACCACCCCATAATTACTTATGAATAAATAATTTGAATGAGTATCGAAACAACCTTTGTTAACTGTGTATGATGGTGTGCACATATATTTGTCATGGACTACAACCTATAAATGTAATATATAAGCTCGTGGGAGAACTGTCTGCTAGTTTCAACGTTGATAACAAAGCCTTGCTAGATGGTGGCAGTCGTGGTGGTGGTTATGATTTGGAATAACATCCTTTTATGAATAATTAGGATTCACATTCATCAATGAACCAAGTTGAGAAGACACTTAACTGGGAAAGTTCTCGATCAAACAAATAATGACGACTAAAATTGACCAAAAGAACAGTTTGACGAGGCTTTCTCATTTCTAGGAAGTTTAGTACTCATTACCGAGCTAACACAAATCCCTCACTAACACATTTCCCTCCCAGTTATCTCGTATCCACATGTCCCTTCAATCAAAAGTTATTCGTTTCAACCCAATTTTCGGAAGCGAAAAACATGAGAGAAGAAGAAACTAGAAATCAGAACATCACTATTGTTGGAAGGCCAATAAAAATGTTAATTATTTGTAGATGTGTTAAAATAAAATGACCATATAGTTAAATTTGGGAACACTTAGAGACAAAAGGCTTGACAACGGAGCCACGTGTGGTCGCAGACTAGAAGCATCTCTCTCTACCAGGTGACACGTGTCGGACATCAGATGTGGCATAGTCAGAAAAAGCCAGACAATGTCCCTTCCTAACTCTTCCAAACTACGTGGACACCTTGACAGCCGTGGATTCCATGTCAGCATATATGAGTTAATTTTTAAAACGTATAGGTCCAAATTTAAATAATATTGATTCATAACAAAAATAATTTTAAATAATATTGAGACAAATGACCTAAAACATAGAAGATTTAATTACTTTAATTTTCGCGACCTAAATGAGGGTTGGATCGTGGTACGACGAGGTCCTCTTCTTGTCAAATTTACCTTCTTTGTTTTTTGAACACTACAAAAAAGTTTGCCTTTAGTTACTATAAATTACAACAACATGAAAATGCAGTAGCAAATAGTTGATGTTATGCAACGACAGTCATTATTTTATGTAATGCTTTGTTGTAGCAAATACTATTTGCAACGGGGATAATGAGTGTCACAAATAGTATTTGCAACATCAAATCGCTACATAAAATAGTGACTGCCGTTGCATAACATCAACTGTTTAAATACTTTATTTTCATACCGTTGTAATTTTGCAGTAACTAAAGGCATTATAGTGGGAATCAGTAACAAATACTATATTCGTTTTATGTCTCCATAAGTGCTATAGAAATGTGAGGAGATGATTATAAAGACTGATAACAGATTTTCTGTTTTAAGCTCCATCACTAGATAATTAATTAACACTAATTAACAGTTTTTAAGGTTCTGATTAATTGCTACTCAACACAAAACCTCAAAAACTAAACTGATGTCGTTTTCCCCTGGGCCAGAACAAGACAAGGTGTAGCTTTCTTTACATCATCATACATGTTCCTTAATTTATCATTTCATAATTAATTATTGTGATTTATGAAAATGATGGTCAAGGAAAGACGTTTGAGAGATGACATTAACGGTATTATAATCACTATTATAAAGATGAAATGATGTTTAGTCAACCCCACAATTTGTTAATATATACAAAAAAGAATGCTTAGATAAGGTTTGGAATTGAATGGGTGAAGAGATGGAATTGAGATACCTGTGGGTAAGACTTAGCACTTTCTTACCTAACACTTATGTGGCCACGGAGAAATAATCTATGGAGAAAGAGGGAGAGCGAATCGAAACAAAATACGAGACTTATGCAGACTAATAGTCTGACACTACAATAAAATATATCATTGTCACTAGTTAGTCCGGTAAAATCGTGACAAAAAAAATTAGTCACGGTTTTGCAAACCGTGACTATATTGATCATAAATTGTCACGGTTTTTTGTAGAACCGTGACAAATATAATTTATCACGGTTTCATTTTCAAAACCGTGACCAATATTTGTCACGGTTTTAATTGTAAACCGTGACAAATATTGGTCACAGTTTACAATTAAAACCGTGACAAACATTAGTCACGGTTGAAAATGAAACCGTGACCAATATTAATCACAAGATGTCCAGGCAGTCACTCTACTTTCTTATTATTGTTGTCTGGTCACTACATTTCTACTTCGTTCTGTTTTATCACCTTTGTTTTCAGAGTCACTTAACTTTCTGATATTGTTGTCTGGTCACTAAATTTCTAGTTCTTTCTGCTTCATCCCCGGGTTGGTTACTTAGATGATCACTAAACTTTGACCAAATAACCCAGTAGTCACTGTTCTTCAAAAATTTCTTAGCACTCACACAACTTTGGCCGATTATCCTAGCAGTCACTACCGTCTACGGACATCCAATTTTTCATCCATTTGCATACGTGGCGATGCCATCAAGGCAGCCACATCAGCTAAATTGCCACATCATCTAAATCAAACCCCAAACCCAAACCTATACACTCACCCTAATTACCAAACCAAACCATCTAAACCAAATCAAACCCCTCCTCTCTTTCCTCCTCCTTCCTCTTCCTCTTCTCCACCCTCACTCCCTACCACCGTCGGAATGCCACCGCCGCCGCCGCCCCGCCGCCGCCTTACTAAGTGATAAAAATCCCCAATCGGATGAAACTCAGACGAACAAAAAGCAGATTCCAAGAAATCAACAGAGAGAACTGCAAATCTGAGAGAGTCAATTTTAGTGCGCGCGATTGCATTCAGAAAGCTCAATGGCGAACCTTCTTGACTTCGACGAGGAGATCCGATTGACTGGATCAGCCGAATGCGTTGATTAGGTCGCCGAACACGATCGTCATTACCGGCTGAGTAATCCCGCTCCCATCCCTCCGATTAACCCCACCGCCATCAGCAGAGCGTCGAGACTGTCTCCGAACGCGAACATCTTGTAGAACGCTACCTCTCTGTCTTCGTCTTCGGCGGCGCGGTCGCTGGAGCCGGATCCTCCTCCTCATTCTCTTTAATGTTTCGTGGAATTTGAAATTTCAGTGTGTGTGAGAAAGCGGAAGTGTTTGTGTGTGTGGGAGAAGGGGATCGATCGATCGGTCAGTCCCTGGCTTTTTCTTTTCTATTTTTTTGTTGCTGGGGACTGCAACTTTGCTGCTATGATTGATATCTACGTTGCTGCTTGGCTGAGGGATGTGCAGATCAGCAACCTTCCCTTCCGGATCGAGTGGCCACGGCGGTGAATCGGCTGCGAAGATGCGATTCGTCGCGCTTCAGATCCGGCGTCCGTTCGGTATTACGATGGTCTGATGAATTGGTTGATTGCAGAAAGACGGAACCCAGATGGACGGAAAAGGTGAAAGCTTGGTTGGAATCTGGCATGGCAGAAGGGATTCTTGAGATGGGTACACCAATCGACTCCTGGAAAAAAAACCGAAGGGTCTCGCAGCAACAGTTTGACCGATGGACGAAGCTCAGTTTGACCGATCAGGCCTCCTTCCTAATTTCCTTCGCCGCTTGCGGCGGCGGCGGTGAGGCGGCGGCGGCATTCCGACGGTGTATGGAGTGAGGGTGGGGAAGAGGAAGGAGGAAGGAGGAGGAAAGAGGGGGTTTGATTTGGTTTAGATTTGTTTGTTTGGTAATTAGGGTGAGTGTTTGGGTTTTGGGTTTTGGGTTTGGTTTAGATATTGGAAGTAGATGGTGGCTGCCTTGATGGCACCGCCACGTATGCAAATGGATGGTAAATTGATGTCCGTAGACGGTAGTGACTGTTAGGATAATCGGTCAAAGTTGTGTGAGTGTTAAGAAATTTTTGAAGAACAGTGACCACCGGTTATTTGGTCAAAGTTTAGTGATCATTTAAGTAACCAACCCCTTCATCCCCTTTGTTTTCAGTCAGTAACTTAACTTTATGATTACTTTTATATGGTCACTAAATTTCTGGATCTTTCTAGAGAGAGTTGGCGGCGGTTTGGGTCACTGGCTGACGATGTCAACAGACTCACCGTCCACTGTCTATTCCTATTTATTCGTCAATCCTCTCTTTTGAAGGACCCCCGACCACCTGATTAAGCAAGAAGGATTCTGAACTCGCCGTTGTTCCCGAACTCGCCGTCATTCCCCAACTCGCCGTCGTTCACCCACATGTCTCCGGCATTTCCCTCAGACTCTCTCGCCGACCTCGCCTCTGCCATCGAATCCCACAAGGAGAACTTCGAATCTCTGCTCCTTCAAGGGATTCCCTCTCTCCGCGGATGAGATCTAAGAAATATGGTTGGGTTTGGTTGAGTTTGACTGGAGGGTAGTGTAGGGGGGAGAAGAGAAGAAGAGAGGAGGGAAAAGAAAAAGGGAAGAAGGAGAATGAAGATAGAAGTTTGGCTGGGTTTGACTATTGATGATAATGGAGGAGAGGGATTCTTTGTCATTGATTGGGAGAGAGAGTAAGGAAGGGATTGAATGAGTGGGATTGGCTGAAAGAGAATTCATGGATTGCCAACATGTCATCCCATGATTGGCTTAAGAAATGAGTGGAAAAGTTTGTCACGGTTATTTATATAAACCGTGACAAATTAATCACGGTTTGGGTAAACTGTGACTAATTTGTCACGGTTTATTAAACCGTGACTAATTAACCGTGACGAAAAGTCAATTTTCTTGTAGTGTGATCATATGTATTAATATGATTTTAAAAACTCTATAGTGTGAATGTTTTACTATTCAATCGGCCAACTGTGTGTATTATGGAAAAAATTAGATTACTTTGATATCTTCAAAGTGGTGAATTTTTTTCTTAGTTCCTTTTAATGAATAAATTCAGGATTCCAATCTCTTAAGTTTGAATATTAAGTGGTATCAAAGCATGGTTGATTGATAAGAATATGGATCGCGAAAATTGGATCATGTTACAAACTTTTAAGTTGCATGTGAAGAATGCCATGGGGTGATTTCTAGTGTCGAAAGTATTTTTGCCGGCTGAACGTTACACATCTTGTCCAGTCAGTGATAGCACCCATCCAATATGTCTACAAAATGGAGTATTGCAGAAACAAGCAAAACAAGATGTGTGCGGTCCTTGGTTTGAGGAGGTGAAATTGTTGGGAACGCAATTCAAGCATTATACTGGTAAATTTTGCCAAATTTGTCTAGTTTAAAAGAATTAATTAACTAAATTAATACGAGATATTTTAGAAAGATCCATATAAATTTGATCTAAAACAGACAATATCATATTAATTAGTATTAGACCATGAATATTACCATAGTCTAATAAATTAATAAAATCGTATTGAATCAGTAACAAGCCCAACAGTAAGGCTTTCTATACAAACACTGGGCTGCCTAACAAATTAATATAACAAGCCCAACAAACTAAACTAACGGGCTAGCTTGAGCTGAAAGCCTTCTAACATTGGTCAAACATGTTTTTTTAAAGTCAAATCTCGTCAATATTATTCAATGCTCAATGTAAGACAAATACAGCGCAAAGCATTCACATACATCAGAATAAGCAAAAGTCATCACGAGGAAAATACTTTATTAAAAGACAAAAAAAAGAGTGAAACCATTTGTATTTTTATACAGTACTTGTACTAGATGATTCAACTAGTTCAACTATGAACCTATAATCAAACTGATTCAATACAACGACGATGTGGCGTAAGTTTCACACAACTCAACTCAACTATAATTCATGTGTACAACAACATTTTATGTAACCATGCATATTACATATCGTTAACCTCAACAGATTAATTAGATGTTTGATATGGTTCTGATAAAAACCATGAGTATTTATAACACATTATTGAAACAGAAAACAAGTGTTATGAAGACTATTGAGTAATGAGTATCACAGTCTGATTGAGCAAAGCTTCTAGGGTTCATCCAATCCATTTCATATTGGTTTAAAGTATCTGCAATAATATAATTATCGTTAAGTACATTATAAACTAATCAATTAAGATTAATTAACATTAATGCAACGTTTGTGAGCGTCACATTTTTACAGATAGGTTGATTCATCCTATGCTTTGTTTATTTGGAGCGAGAGGAACAATGGGATTTTCCGGGAGAAGGAGGAGACAGACAGACAGCTACCTCGGTGGGTTGGAGAGTGGTCACGACCATTGGTCGTTGGTTGCGTGTCGTAGATATCATATCCATAGACGAGTTATGGGTTTCGCTGTCGTTATGGAGGGGTGGGGGCATGATCCGAGCTTGGGCTTTTACTTTGGTTTAGGGGTGCGGGGGGAGGAGAGTCTGGTTTCTTTAGTCTGGCTCGATTTTGAGAAGATTGCTATGGTTTTTATAGCTTATAGTCTAGTTTTTTTGGGAAGTAGCTTTTGACGCTGCTTTTTGGGCTCGACTTTATGGAGTCACTGGTTGGATTTTTTGTCCCAGCGATGGTGTGAGACTTGTCCCTCCCTCAACTTGGTTTGGTTCCTTGTTTCTAGGCGGTCCCAGTGATTATAAGGTATAACTCTTTGTTTTTGTTTGACTGACTTCGGTGGTAATATATTCATCATTCATCAAAAACATTAATGCAACGTTTACTTACGATCGAGATCGGTTCAAACATCATGTGCAACAATCCTGACATCCTAGGACTTGGTTACATGAACAGCAATCCGCAGTAGTTCCGCACTTTGCCAAGGTTCCTTTACAGTTAACTTTCTTCCATAAATTCCCACCTTTCCCATTGGTTCCTATTATTTCAGTCTCTGCAAAAAATTAATTAATATAATTAATCATACTTTACAATTTCCAAAAAAAATTACCGTTAGTGAATTATATAAAATCAATATTACCATTGATAGATGAGCGTGGAATTGGTCCGACAACACCTGCGACCGGAGTAGGCACCACCAACAACGTAGCTAGAAGAAGGCTCAGAAGAATAAGAACGATTTTGGAACTCATTTTTTAAATAGTAAAACTCGATTCAAGGAGCCTCGATATAGTTGTAAAGTTTGTGTGGAGTGTGTATTTGTATGTGTTTTTTTAAGCTGGTTTATATAGGTACTAAAATTAATTAAAATAATATTGAATATTGTTCATCCACGATTGAAACGTTGTATGGTGCATTTTTTTTTGCCGAATGTACAGAAAAATGCAAATAAAAGAAGATAAAAAAAACAAAGGAAGAAAGAAGATGAACTCTCTTTCTTGGAGATAGCGTGGGATTCAATATTTCGCAATTTTTTTTTTTTTTTTTTGCCATAGACAACTCCCGCAGGAGAGAAGGAGTCAACATACAAAAATAAAAATTAAGTGCCCACCTAAGCCGAAAGGTTAACCACACCTTGGCTTGGGAGGCAACGAAGCACTTGGCGAGCCACATAATGGGCTGCCATATTGGATTGACGAGGAACTGCCATCAATCTAAGCCGAGGAAGAGAATCCAGGAGATGCACAATGTCACTACTAAGGTTCCACCTTCGCGAGCTGTCACTTGCAGTAGGGAGACCACCTGCTGCACTTGCGTTGCATCCCCTTCAATGTCAACGTCCTTCCAACTCATCGAGTGACAGAGCGCACAAGCGTCCCTAACTGCCAAAAGTTCGAAAATAAAAGGAGACGTTATACCTGGGAAAGAGATACCTGTGCCAAAGAGGAGTGAATGAGTTTTTTTTTTTTTTTTTGGTCGTAGCAACTCTTGAGAAGGAATAAAAGAAGGGGCATATATATATTTTAATTACTTAAAACATTATAATTATATTTAAATCATAATATGAAAATCGTATTATATTATCAACCAAAAAAATAGTTAATGGTTAAATTGATTGGATCATTTGTATTGATACGATTTTTAAAAACACTAACATAATGTGGATATTTTACTATTCAATCGGCCAACTATGCATTATGGAAAAAATAAAATCACTTAGATATCTTCAAAGTGGTGAATTATTTGTTAGTTCTTTTTTAATGAATAAATCCAGGAAATTCAATTTATTAATTTGATATCTTTTTGTTGTTTTGTTATTTGGATGATGCTAAAAATTCGGCTATCTTAATATGCCAAGTTAATAACGACCATTTGTTCAATGAATTGATAGAATTTCCCTCCATGTTATACCAATTTTGTTATGGGGCTGAGAGGCAATTCTCTCAAATCCATTTAGAGCAATTCGGTCAATAGTGGGGTGCCACATGGTAATGACCCACCAAACTAAAAATAATAATTAAATAAGATGGAAAAGGAAAGGGGGTTGCCCTCGCGTATTCCCACGGATAAATTGGGACTAATAGTCTGACACTACAATAAAATATATCATTAGTCACGATTTTTTAACACTATTAGTCACGGTAAAAATCGTGACAAAAAAAATTAGTCACGGTTTTGCAAACCGTGACTATATTGATCATAAATTGTCACGGTTTTTTGTAGAACAGTGACAAATATAATTTATCACGGTTTCATTTTCAAAACCGTGACCAATATTTGTCACGGTTTTAATTGTAAACCGTGACAAATATTGGTCACAGTTTACAATTAAAACCGTGACAAACATTAGTCACGGTTGAAAATGAAACCGTGACCAATATTAATCACAAGATGTCCAGGCAGTCACTCTACTTTCTTATTATTGTTGTCTGGTCACTACATTTCTACTTCGTTCTGTTTTATCACCTTTGTTTTCAGAGTCACTTAACTTTCTGATATTGTTGTCTGGTCACTAAATTTCTAGTTCTTTCTGCTTCATCCCCGGGTTGGTTACTTAGATGATCACTAACTTTGACCAAATAACCCAGTAGTCACATTTTCTTCAAAAAATTTCTTAGCACTCACACAACTTTGGCCGATTATCCTAGCAGTCACTACCGTCTACGGACATCCAATTTTTCATCCATTTGCATACGTGGCGATGCCATCAAGGCAGCCACATCAGCTAAATTGCCACATCATCTAAATCAAACCCCAAACCCAAACCTATACACTCACCCTAATTACCAAACCAAACCATCTAAACCAAATCAAACCCCTCCTCTCTTTCCTCCTCCTTCCTCTTCCTCTTCTCCACCCTCACTCCCTACCACCGTCGGAATGCCACCGCCGCCGCCGCCCCGCCGCCGCCTTACTAAGTGATAAAAATCCCCAATCGGATGAAACTCAGACGAACAAAAAGCAGATTCCAAGAAATCAACAGAGAGAACTGCAAATCTGAGAGAGTCAATTTTAGTGCGCGCGATTGCATTCAGAAAGCTCAATGGCGAACCTTCTTGACTTCGACGAGGAGATCCGATTGACTGGATCAGCCGAATGCGTTGATTAGGTCGCCGAACACGATCGTCATTACCGGCTGAGTAATCCCGCTCCCATCCCTCCGATTAACCCCACCGCCATCAGCAGAGCGTCGAGACTGTCTCCGAACGCGAACATCTTGTAGAACGCTACCTCTCTGTCTTCGTCTTCGGCGGCGCGGTCGCTGGAGCCGGATCCTCCTCCTCATTCTCTTTAATGTTTCGTGGAATTTGAAATTTCAGTGTGTGTGAGAAAGCGGAAGTGTTTGTGTGTGTGGGAGAAGGGGATCGATCGATCGGTCAGTCCCTGGCTTTTTCTTTTCTATTTTTTTGTTGCTGGGGACTGCAACTTTGCTGCTATGATTGATATCTACGTTGCTGCTTGGCTGAGGGATGTGCAGATCAGCAACCTTCCCTTCCGGATCGAGTGGCCACGGCGGTGAATCGGCTGCGAAGATGCGATTCGTCGCGCTTCAGATCCGGCGTCCGTTCGGTATTACGATGGTCTGATGAATTGGTTGATTGCAGAAAGACGGAACCCAGATGGACGGAAAAGGTGAAAGCTTGGTTGGAATCTGGCATGGCAGAAGGGATTCTTGAGATGGGTACACCAATCGACTCCTGGAAAAAAAACCGAAGGGTCTCGCAGCAACAGTTTGACCGATGGACGAAGCTCAGTTTGATTGGGAGAGAGATAAGGAAGGATTGAATGAGTGGGATTGGCTGAAAGAGATTCATGGATTGCCAACTGTCATCCCATGATTGGCTTAAGAAATGAGTGGAAAAGTTGTCACGGTTATTTAATAAACCGTGACAAATTAATCACGGTTTGGTAAACTGTGACTTAATTTGTCACGGTTTATTAAACCGTGACTAATTAACGTGACGAAATCAATTTTTGTAGTGTGTCATATGATTAATATGATTTTAAACTCTATAGTGTGAATGTTTTACTATTCATCGGCCATGTGTGTATTATGGAAAAAATTAGATTACTTGATATCTTCAAAGTGGTGAATTTTTTCTTAGTTCCTTTTAATGAATAAATTCAGGATTCCAATCTCTTAGTTTGATATTAAGTGGTATCAAAGCATGGTTGATTGATAAGAATATGGATCGCGAAAATTGGATATGTTACAAACTTTTAAGTTGCATGTGAAGAATGCCATGGGGTGATTTCTAGTGTCGAAGTATTTTTGCCGCTGAACGTTACACATCTTGTCCATCAGTGATAGCACCCATCAATATGTCTACAAAATGGAGTATTGCAGAAACAAGCAAACAAGATGTGTGCGGTCCTTGGTTTGAGGAGGTGAAATTGTTGGGACGCAATTCAAGCATTTACTGGTAAATTTGCCAAATTGTCTAGTTTAAAGATTAATTAACTAAATTATACGAGATATTTTAGAAGATCCCATATAAATTTGATCTAAAACAGACAATATCTATTAATTAGTATTAGACCACGAATATTACCAAGTCTAATAAATTAATAAATCGTATTGAATCAGTAACAAGCCCACAGTAAGGCTTTCTATCAAACACTGGCTGCCTACAAATTAATATAAAAGCCACACAACTAAACTACGGCTAGCTGAGCTGAAAGCCTCTAACATTGTCAAACATTTTTTTTAAGTCAAATCTCGTCAATATTATTCAATGCTCAATGTAAGACAAATACAGCGCAAAGCATTCACATACATCAGAATAAGCAAAAGTCATCACGAGGAAAATACTTTATTAAAAGACAAAAAAAAGAGTGAAACCATTTGTATTTTTATACAGTACTTGTACTAGATGATTCAACTAGTTCAACTATGAACCTATAATCAAACTGATTCAATACAACGACGATGTGGCGTAAGTTTCACACAACTCAACTCAACTCAACTATAATTCATGTGTACAACAACATTTTATGTAACCATGCATATTACATATCGTTAACCTCAACAGATTAATTAGATGTTTGATATGGTTCTGATAAAAACCATGAGTATTTATAACACATTATTGAAACAGAAAACAAGTGTTATGAAGACTATTGAGTAATGAGTATCACAGTCTGATTGAGCAAAGCTTCTAGGGTTCATCCAATCCATTTCATATTGGTTTAAGTATCTGCAATAATATAATTATCGTTAAGTACATTATAAACTAATCAATTAAGATTAATTAACATTAATGCAACGTTTGTGAGCGTCACATTTTTACAGATAGGTTGATTCATCCTATGCTTTGTTTATTTGGAGCGAGAGGAACAATGGGATTTTCCGGGAGAAGGAGGAGACAGACAGACAGCTACCTCGGTGGGTTGGAGAGTGGTCACGACCATTGGTCGTTGGTTGCGTGTCGTAGATATCATATCCATAGACGAGTTATGGGTTTCGCTGTCGTTATGGAGGGGTGGGGGCATGATCCGAGCTTGGGCTTTTACTTTGGTTTAGGGGTGCGGGGGGAGGAGAGTCTGGTTTCTTTAGTCTGGCTCGATTTTGAGAAGATTGCTATGGTTTTTATAGCTTATAGTCTAGTTTTTTTGGGAAGTAGCTTTTGACGCTGCTTTTTGGGCTCGACTTTATGGAGTCACTGGTTGGATTTTTTGTCCCAGCGATGGTGTGAGACTTGTCCCTCCCTCAACTTGGTTTGGTTCCTTGTTTCTAGGCGGTCCCAGTGATTATAAGGTATAACTCTTTGTTTTTGTTTGACTGACTTCGGTGGTAATATATTCATCATTCATCAAAAACATTAATGCAACGTTTACTTACGATCGAGATCGGTTCAAACATCATGTGCAACAATCCTGACATCCTAGGACTTGGTTACATGAACAGCAATCCGCAGTAGTTCCGCACTTTGCCAAGGTTCCTTTACAGTTAACTTTCTTCCATAAATTCCCACCTTTCCCATTGGTTCCTATTATTTCAGTCTCTGCAAAAAATTAATTAATATAATTAATCATACTTTACAATTTCCAAAAAAATTACCGTTAGTGAATTATATAAAATCAATATTACCATTGATAGATGAGCGTGGAATTGGTCCGACAACACCTGCGACCGGAGTAGGCACCACCAACAACGTAGCTAGAAGAAGGCTCAGAAGAATAAGAACGATTTTGGAACTCATTTTTTAAATAGTAAAACTCGATTCAAGGAGCCTCGATATAGTTGTAAAGTTTGTGTGGAGTGTGTATTTGTATGTGTTTTTTTAAGCTGGTTTATATAGGTACTAAAATTAATTAAAATAATATTGAATATTGTTCATCCACGATTGAAACGTTGTATGGTGCATTTTTTTTGCCGAATGTACAGAAAAATGCAAATAAAAGAAGATAAAAAAACAAAGGAAGAAAGAAGATGAACTCTCTTTCTTGGAGATAGCGTGGGATTCAATATTTCGCAATTTTTTTTTTTTTTTTTTGCCATAGACAACTCCCGCAGGAGAGAAGGAGTCAACTATACAAAAATAAAAATTAAGTGCCCACCTAAGCCGAAAGGTTAACCACACCTTGGCTTGGGAGGCAACGAAGCACTTGGCGAGCCACATAATGGGCTGCCATATTGGATTGACGAGGAACTGCCATCAATCTAAGCCGAGGAAGAGAATCCAGGAGATGCACAATGTCAGCTACTAAGGTTCCACCTTCGCGAGCTGTCACTTGCAGTAGGGAGACCACCTGCTGCACTTGCGTTGCATCCCCTTCAATGTCAACGTCCTTCCAACTCATCGAGTGACAGAGCGCACAAGCGTCCCTAACTGCCAAAAGTTCGAAAATAAAAGGAGACGTTATACCTGGGAAAGAGATACCTGTGCCAAAGAGGAGTGAATGAGTTTTTTTTTTTTTTTTTTTGGTCGTAGCAACTCTTGAGAAGGAATAAAAGAAGGGGCATATATATATTTTAATTACTTAAAACATTATAATTATATTTAAATCATAATATGAAAATCGTATTATATTATCAACCAAAAAAATAGTTAATGGTTAAATTGATTGGATCATTTGTATTGATACGATTTTTAAAAACACTAACATAATGTGGATATTTTACTATTCAATCGGCCAACTATGCATTATGGAAAAAAATAAAATCACTTAGATATCTTCAAAGTGGTGAATTATTTGTTAGTTCTTTTTTAATGAATAAATCCAGGAAATTCAATTTATTAATTTGATATCTTTTTGTTGTTTTGTTATTTGGATGATGCTAAAAATTCGGCTATCTTAATATGCCAAGTTAATAACGACCATTTGTTCAATGAATTGATAGAATTTCCCTCCATGTTATACCAATTTTGTTATGGGGCTGAGAGGCAATTCTCTCAAATCCATTTAGAGCAATTCGGTCAATAGTGGGGTGCCACATGGTAATGACCCACCAAACTAAAAATAATAATTAAATAAGATGGAAAAGGAAAGGGGGTTGCCCTCGCGTATTCCCACGGATAAATTGGGACTAATAGTCTGACACTACAATAAAATATATCATTAGTCACGATTTTTTAACACTATTAGTCACGGTAAAAATCGTGACAAAAAAAATTAGTCACGGTTTTGCAAACCGTGACTATATTGATCATAAATTGTCACGGTTTTTTGTAGAACAGTGACAAATATAATTTATCACGGTTTCATTTTCAAAACCGTGACCAATATTTGTCACGGTTTTAATTGTAAACCGTGACAAATATTGGTCACAGTTTACAATTAAAACCGTGACAAACATTAGTCACGGTTGAAAATGAAACCGTGACCAATATTAATCACAAGATGTCCAGGCAGTCACTCTACTTTCTTATTATTGTTGTCTGGTCACTACATTTCTACTTCGTTCTGTTTTATCACCTTTGTTTTCAGAGTCACTTAACTTTCTGATATTGTTGTCTGGTCACTAAATTTCTAGTTCTTTCTGCTTCATCCCCGGGTTGGTTACTTAGATGATCACTAACCTTTGACCAAATAACCCAGTAGTCACTTTTTCTTCAAAAAAATTTCTTAGCACTCACACAACTTTGGCCGATTATCCTAGCAGTCACTACCGTCTACGGACATCCAATTTTTCATCCATTTGCATACGTGGCGATGCCATCAAGGCAGCCACATCAGCTAAATTGCCACATCATCTAAATCAAACCCCAAACCCAAACCTATACACTCACCCTAATTACCAAACCAAACCATCTAAACCAAATCAAACCCCTCCTCTCTTTCCTCCTCCTTCCTCTTCCTCTTCTCCACCCTCACTCCCTACCACCGTCGGAATGCCACCGCCGCCGCCGCCCCGCCGCCCGCCTTACTAAGTGATAAAAATCCCCAATCGGATGAAACTCAGACGAACAAAAAGCAGATTCCAAGAAATCAACAGAGAGAACTGCAAATCTGAGAGAGTCAATTTTAGTGCGCGCGATTGCATTCAGAAAGCTCAATGGCGAACCTTCTTGACTTCGACGAGGAGATCCGATTGACTGGATCAGCCGAATGCGTTGATTAGGTCGCCGAACACGATCGTCATTACCGGCTGAGTAATCCCGCTCCCATCCCTCCGATTAACCCCACCGCCATCAGCAGAGCGTCGAGACTGTCTCCGAACGCGAACATCTTGTAGAACGCTACCTCTCTGTCTTCGTCTTCGGCGGCGCGGTCGCTGGAGCCGGATCCTCCTCCTCATTCTCTTTAATGTTTCGTGGAATTTGAAATTTCAGTGTGTGTGAGAAAGCGGAAGTGTTTGTGTGTGTGGGAGAAGGGGATCGATCGATCGGTCAGTCCCTGGCTTTTTCTTTTCTATTTTTTTGTTGCTGGGGACTGCAACTTTGCTGCTATGATTGATATCTACGTTGCTGCTTGGCTGAGGGATGTGCAGATCAGCAACCTTCCCTTCCGGATCGAGTGGCCACGGCGGTGAATCGGCTGCGAAGATGCGATTCGTCGCGCTTCAGATCCGGCGTCCGTTCGGTATTACGATGGTCTGATGAATTGGTTGATTGCAGAAAGACGGAACCCAGATGGACGGAAAAGGTGAAAGCTTGGTTGGAATCTGGCATGGCAGAAGGGATTCTTGAGATGGGTACACCAATCGACTCCTGGAAAAAAAACCGAAGGGTCTCGCAGCAACAGTTTGACCGATGGACGAAGCTCAGTTTGATTGGGAGAGAGAGTAAGGAAGGGATTGAATGAGTGGGATTGGCTGAAAGAGAATTCATGGATTGCCAACATGTCATCCCATGATTGGCTTAAGAAATGAGTGGAAAAGTTTGTCACGGTTATTTATATAAACCGTGACAAATTAATCACGGTTTGGGTAAACTGTGACTAATTTGTCACGGTTTATTAAACCGTGACTAATTAACCGTGACGAAAAGTCAATTTTCTTGTAGTGTGATCATATGTATTAATATGATTTTAAAAACTCTATAGTGTGAATGTTTTACTATTCAATCGGCCAACTGTGTGTATTATGGAAAAAATTAGATTACTTTGATATCTTCAAAGTGGTGAATTTTTTTCTTAGTTCCTTTTAATGAATAAATTCAGGATTCCAATCTCTTAAGTTTGAATATTAAGTGGTATCAAAGCATGGTTGATTGATAAGAATATGGATCGCGAAAATTGGATCATGTTACAAACTTTTAAGTTGCATGTGAAGAATGCCATGGGGTGATTTCTAGTGTCGAAAGTATTTTTGCCGGCTGAACGTTACACATCTTGTCCAGTCAGTGATAGCACCCATCCAATATGTCTACAAAATGGAGTATTGCAGAAACAAGCAAAACAAGATGTGTGCGGTCCTTGGTTTGAGGAGGTGAAATTGTTGGGAACGCAATTCAAGCATTATACTGGTAAATTTTGCCAAATTTGTCTAGTTTAAAAGAATTAATTAACTAAATTAATACGAGATATTTTAGAAAGATCCATATAAATTTGATCTAAAACAGACAATATCATATTAATTAGTATTAGACCATGAATATTACCATAGTCTAATAAATTAATAAAATCGTATTGAATCAGTAACAAGCCCAACAGTAAGGCTTTCTATACAAACACTGGGCTGCCTAACAAATTAATATAACAAGCCCAACAAACTAAACTAACGGGCTAGCTTGAGCTGAAAGCCTTCTAACATTGGTCAAACATGTTTTTTTAAAGTCAAATCTCGTCAATATTATTCAATGCTCAATGTAAGACAAATACAGCGCAAAGCATTCACATACATCAGAATAAGCAAAAGTCATCACGAGGAAAATACTTTATTAAAAGACAAAAAAAAGAGTGAAACCATTTGTATTTTTATACAGTACTTGTACTAGATGATTCAACTAGTTCAACTATGAACCTATAATCAAACTGATTCAATACAACGACGATGTGGCGTAAGTTTCACACAACTCAACTCAACTCAACTATAATTCATGTGTACAACAACATTTTATGTAACCATGCATATTACATATCGTTAACCTCAACAGATTAATTAGATGTTTGATATGGTTCTGATAAAAACCATGAGTATTTATAACACATTATTGAAACAGAAAACAAGTGTTATGAAGACTATTGAGTAATGAGTATCACAGTCTGATTGAGCAAAGCTTCTAGGGTTCATCCAATCCATTTCATATTGGTTTAAAGTATCTGCAATAATATAATTATCGTTAAGTACATTATAAACTAATCAATTAAGATTAATTAACATTAATGCAACGTTTGTGAGCGTCACATTTTTACAGATAGGTTGATTCATCCTATGCTTTGTTTATTTGGAGCGAGAGGAACAATGGGATTTTCCGGGAGAAGGAGGAGACAGACAGACAGCTACCTCGGTGGGTTGGAGAGTGGTCACGACCATTGGTCGTTGGTTGCGTGTCGTAGATATCATATCCATAGACGAGTTATGGGTTTCGCTGTCGTTATGGAGGGGTGGGGGCATGATCCGAGCTTGGGCTTTTACTTTGGTTTAGGGGTGCGGGGGGAGGAGAGTCTGGTTTCTTTAGTCTGGCTCGATTTTGAGAAGATTGCTATGGTTTTTATAGCTTATAGTCTAGTTTTTTTGGGAAGTAGCTTTTGACGCTGCTTTTTGGGCTCGACTTTATGGAGTCACTGGTTGGATTTTTTGTCCCAGCGATGGTGTGAGACTTGTCCCTCCCTCAACTTGGTTTGGTTCCTTGTTTCTAGGCGGTCCCAGTGATTATAAGGTATAACTCTTTGTTTTTGTTTGACTGACTTCGGTGGTAATATATTCATCATTCATCAAAAACATTAATGCAACGTTTACTTACGATCGAGATCGGTTCAAACATCATGTGCAACAATCCTGACATCCTAGGACTTGGTTACATGAACAGCAATCCGCAGTAGTTCCGCACTTTGCCAAGGTTCCTTTACAGTTAACTTTCTTCCATAAATTCCCACCTTTCCCATTGGTTCCTATTATTTCAGTCTCTGCAAAAAATTAATTAATATAATTAATCATACTTTACAATTTCCAAAAAAAATTACCGTTAGTGAATTATATAAAATCAATATTACCATTGATAGATGAGCGTGGAATTGGTCCGACAACACCTGCGACCGGAGTAGGCACCACCAACAACGTAGCTAGAAGAAGGCTCAGAAGAATAAGAACGATTTTGGAACTCATTTTTTAAATAGTAAAACTCGATTCAAGGAGCCTCGATATAGTTGTAAAGTTTGTGTGGAGTGTGTATTTGTATGTGTTTTTTTAAGCTGGTTTATATAGGTACTAAAATTAATTAAAATAATATTGAATATTGTTCATCCACGATTGAAACGTTGTATGGTGCATTTTTTTTTGCCGAATGTACAGAAAAATGCAAATAAAAGAAGATAAAAAAAACAAAGGAAGAAAGAAGATGAACTCTCTTTCTTGGAGATAGCGTGGGATTCAATATTTCGCAATTTTTTTTTTTTTTTTTTGCCATAGACAACTCCCGCAGGAGAGAAGGAGTCAACTATACAAAAATAAAAATTAAGTGCCCACCTAAGCCGAAAGGTTAACCACACCTTGGCTTGGGAGGCAACGAAGCACTTGGCGAGCCACATAATGGGCTGCCATATTGGATTGACGAGGAACTGCCATCAATCTAAGCCGAGGAAGAGAATCCAGGAGATGCACAATGTCAGCTACTAAGGTTCCACCTTCGCGAGCTGTCACTTGCAGTAGGGAGACCACCTGCTGCACTTGCGTTGCATCCCCTTCAATGTCAACGTCCTCCAACTCATCGAGTGACAGAGCGCACAAGCGTCCCTAACTGCCAAAAGTTCGAAAATAAAAGGAGACGTTATACCTGGGAAAGAGATACCTGTGCCAAAGAGGAGTGAATGAGTTTTTTTTTTTTTTTTTGGTCGTAGCAACTCTTGAGAAGGAATAAAAGAAGGGGCATATATATATTTTAATTACTTAAAACATTATAATTATATTTAAATCATAATATGAAAATCGTATTATATTATCAACCAAAAAAATAGTTAATGGTTAAATTGATTGGATCATTTGTATTGATACGATTTTTAAAAACACTAACATAATGTGGATATTTTACTATTCAATCGGCCAACTATGCATTATGGAAAAAAATAAAATCACTTAGATATCTTCAAAGTGGTGAATTATTTGTTAGTTCTTTTTTAATGAATAAATCCAGGAAATTCAATTTATTAATTTGATATCTTTTTGTTGTTTTGTTATTTGGATGATGCTAAAAATTCGGCTATCTTAATATGCCAAGTTAATAACGACCATTTGTTCAATGAATTGATAGAATTTCCCTCCATGTTATACCAATTTTGTTATGGGGCTGAGAGGCAATTCTCTCAAATCCATTTAGAGCAATTCGGTCAATAGTGGGGTGCCACATGGTAATGACCCACCAAACTAAAAATAATAATTAAATAAGATGGAAAAGGAAAGGGGGTTGCCCTCGCGTATTCCCACGGATAAATTGGGGCAATTTTTTCTAGTTTAAAAGAGTTAACTAACTACATCATTAGATGCATTTTAAAAAGAACCTAAAATAAATCCATATGGATTTGATCCAAAACGGATCATATCACATTAGTGTTAGACTATGAACATTACCATATAGTCTCCTAAACAAACAAAACATAAAATTTCTATTCCCCTATAGTGTAGGGGCTATTTGTGAAGTTGACAAAGTATAGAAGGGTACAAAGTGCTATTTTTCCTATATTAACATTAGAAAAATAAACAAAATATCATACCGAAATAAAGAGGAGCAATAAGAAAAATGATGATATTCTACTTTACAAGACAAAGAAGACCATATCAACGTTTAATTTTTACTACGTACTGAGATGAATATTTGATGTCAAATCGTGATAATTCACAGCTAGTTATGCTCAGCGAAAAGAAAAATAAAAGTATTGTAGTTACAAGACCCTAAATTTGGGTTGCATCCTAAGAAGCGTATTTTCTTTAACGCATTTGAGTTAGGCGATACCCAGTTATGGTCTTATATATGGACCCCAACTTAGAATTTTTCTTAAATTTGACCAGTTTCTTCAAGGTTGGCGATTGAGTGTCAAACAACACTCCAGAAGAATATCCGTGTCCTATGATTAAAATGATTTTGGATAAATTTAACGTAATAATTATGGAAGGCTTGACTAATGTATTAGGCACATTTATATGTAATATATATGGTAGAAAATACATAAAAACAACAAAGCAAGTGTGAAAGTCGATAACATGATACTGAAAAAGAAAACAAGTTTCACGATACATATTCAGTATAGTATGATTTGACTGAGCATTGCGTTGTTCATGGTTTATATTGGTAATTCATCCTTTATTTCAATTATCTGCAGTCAAAAATAATAATAATTAATCCATGATAATAATTGAAAATAAAGAAAATCATATGAGAAGTGAATGGTTCAAACATAATTTAAATATTTTTATAACTAGTTATAAGAACTAGTTTTTGTAAAAAAAAAATAGTTATTTTGTCAAAATAACTAATTCTTGTAACTAATTATAAAACTATTTGAATTATTTTTGAATGAAAAAAAAAAAATATTTGTACCTGACCTATGTTTAGCAACATGTGGTGCATCCCGCGATTTTGTCACAATAACAGCAACTTCCTGACTGTCCGCACATGTCCACCGTACCTTTACAGTAAGGACTAGTAAACCTTTTTTTGCTACCTTCAGGCTTCATGGACTCACCACTCTCTACAAAATACATAATTAATACGGTATATCCTTGACAAGATTGATATGGTAGTTAGGAAGATGGTCATCGCAATTAGGAGAATGTTACTTGTGGCAGACATCATCTCTAAGGATGAGAGTAGGGTTTGGCTCTCCTTAATTTTGGGACTCATTTGTAACAACTGAATTGAAGCTGCAATAAGCCATGTCAGGGAATTGGAATTTTGTAGCCTAATTTAAAATTTTATGTACCGTCAGTAGCCAATTGCGTAACTATGTCCAAAAATAGCACAATCTGACTGGCAGCCAGCGCGTAGCCAGCCAGCCAGCCAGCGCGTAGCTAGCCAGCCAGCGCATAGCTGGCCAGCCAGCGTCCATACCAATTCAACAGCAGTCAATTCATTTGTTATTTGAAATCAAATATGGTAACATTGCAATTTGGTCACTTATTTTTGTCTATTTTACAAATGGATTATTATTATTATTATTATTATTATTATTATTATTATTATTATTAATTTGATAATATAAGCCGGTCTTGATAAAATAATAATATATAAGCTATAATTAATTAAAGAAAATTATATTAGCCATCACAATCTCTTGAGTTACGGATCCCGAGGTCACGTTTGTTGGAGGCACAACAATTCAAAGTTAAAACAACGACAAACGACAAACGACAAACGACAAACACAACGTGACATTGAGTCCAGAGATTATCCGCTGCCAGGTAGTAACGATTGATGTCCAGCTCACCTTGAGAGAGATTAGCCAATGCAAACTCGAGATCAAAGAGTCTCGAAGCACTTATGTGAGAATAAGTAGTTTGTAGATGCAACCAAACAGCTGCTGATGTGGGAAAGGAACGTAGAGACAGCGCAATAGATGAATCGACAGAGCCAAGGATATAAGAGAGGACCCGAGCATCAGCCATTTCCCAAGAAGCGATCAGCTCGTCAATGCTAGCAGAGGTCGTCGACTTTCCCAGATCAGATTCGGAATCGACAGATTTTGGAGAAGCGTCGCTCACAGAAGACGCGGTAGGAAGAGGACGTGATCCATCAAGATAACCCAGAAGTCCTTTACCTTTGATGAAGGTGCGGAAAGAGTATGCCCAATAAGCATAGTTGTTGCCATCAAAACGAACATTGATCGATTCAGAGTATGATTGAATGTGAGGCTCTGATACCATGTTAAACGAAGAGAACGAGCAACTATCGAGAAGAAGATAGAGACGAGACACAGATGTAACGTGGTTCACTAACGTAGTGTTAGCTAATCCACAGAATAGAGGAGAGTATTTTGTATTATGTTTTTCAGAGAAGCAGCCGAGGATGCAAGGGAAAAAGTTGCAGAGGAGAAGAAGAGGGATATAGAAAAGCTTCTTAAAGAAGCTGCTGTGGCTGTTACAATAATATATATATGATGTAGGAAGTATGAACCGGCAACCCTACTTAGGAATGATTTGGGCTTTCGGCCCATAGAACTAACAGAGGGATGTGCAGATCAGCAACCTTCCCTTCCGGATCGAGTGGCCACGGCGGTGAATCGGCTGCGAAGATGCGATTCGTCGCGCTTCAGATCCGGCGTCCGTTCGGTATTACGATGGTCTGATGAATTGGTTGATTGCAGAAAGACGGAACCCAGATGGACGGAAAAGGTGAAAGCTTGGTTGGAATCTGGCATGGCAGAAGGGATTCTTGAGATGGGTACACCAATCGACTCCTGGAAAAAAACCGAAGGGTCTCGCAGCAACAGTTTGACCGATGGACGAAGCTCAGTTTGACCGATCAGGCCTCCTTCCTAATTTCCTTCGCCGCTTGCGGCGGCGGCGGTGAGGCGGCGGCGGCATTCCGACGGTGTATGGAGTGAGGGTGGGGAAGAGGAAGGAGGAAGGAGGAGGAAAGAGGGGGGTTTGATTTGGTTTAGATTTGGTTTGGTTTGGTAATTAGGGTGAGTGTTTGGGTTTTGGGTTTTGGGTTTGGTTTAGATGATGTGGCAATGTAGATGATGTGGCTGCCTTGATGGCACCGCCACGTATGCAAATGGATGGTAAATTGGATGTCCGTAAACGGTAGTGACTGTTAGGATAATCGGTCAAAGTTGTGTGAGTGTTAAGAAATATTTTGAAGAACAGTGACCACCGGGTTATTTGGTCAAAGTTTAGTGATCATTTAAGTAATCAACCCCTTCATCCCCTTTGTTTTCAGTCAGTAACTTAACTTTATGATTACTTTTATATGGTCACTAAATTTCTGGATCTTTCTAGAGAGAGTTGGCGGCGGTTTGGGTCACTGGCTGACGATGTCAACAGACTCACCGTCCACTGTCTATTCCTATTTATTCGTCAATCCTCTCTTTTGAAGGACCCCCGACCACCTGATTAAGCAAGAAGGATTCTGAACTCGCCGTTGTTCCCGAACTCGCCGTCATTCCCCAACTCGCCGTCGTTCACCCACATGTCTCCGGCATTTCCCTCAGACTCTCTCGCCGACCTCGCCTCTGCCATCGAATCCCACAAGGAGAACTTCGAATCTCTGCTCCTTCAAGGGATTCCCTCTCTCCGCGGATGAGATCTAAGAAATATGGTTGGGTTTGGTTGAGTTTGACTGGAGGGTAGTGTAGGGGGGGAGAAGAGAAGAAGAGAGGAGGGAAAAGAAAAAGGGAAGAAGGAGAATGAAGATAGAAGTTTGGCTGGGTTTGACTATTGATGATAATGGAGGAGAGGGATTCTTTGTCATTGATTGGGAGAGAGAGTAAGGAAGGGATTGAATGAGTGGGATTGGCTGAAAGAGAATTCATGGATTGCCAACATGTCATCCCATGATTGGCTTAAGAAATGAGTGGAAAAGTTTGTCACGGTTATTTATATAAACCGTGACAAATTAATCACGGTTTGGGTAAACTGTGACTAATTTGTCACGGTTTATTAAACCGTGACTAATTAACCGTGACGAAAAGTCAATTTTCTTGTAGTGTGAGCATATGTATTAATATGATTTTAAAAACTCTATAGTGTGAATGTTTTACTATTCAATCGGCCAACTGTGTGTATTATGGAAAAAATTAGATTACTTTGATATCTTCAAAGTGGTGAATTTTTTTCTTAGTTCCTTTTAATGAATAAATTCAGGATTCCAATCTCTTAAGTTTGAATATTAAGTGGTATCAAAGCATGGTTGATTGATAAGAATATGGATCGCGAAAATTGGATCATGTTACAAACTTTTAAGTTGCATGTGAAGAATGCCATGGGGTGATTTCTAGTGTCGAAAGTATTTTTGCCGGCTGAACGTTACACATCTTGTCCAGTCAGTGATAGCACCCATCCAATATGTCTACAAAATGGAGTATTGCAGAAACAAGCAAAACAAGATGTGTGCGGTCCTTGGTTTGAGGAGGTGAAATTGTTGGGAACGCAATTCAAGCATTATACTGGTAAATTTTGCCAAATTTGTCTAGTTTAAAAGAATTAATTAACTAAATTAATACGAGATATTTTAGAAAGATCCATATAAATTTGATCTAAAACAGACAATATCATATTAATTAGTATTAGACCATGAATATTACCATAGTCTAATAAATTAATAAAATCGTATTGAATCAGTAACAAGCCCAACAGTAAGGCTTTCTATACAAACACTGGGCTGCCTAACAAATTAATATAACAAGCCCAACAAACTAAACTAACGGGCTAGCTTGAGCTGAAAGCCTTCTAACATTGGTCAAACATGTTTTTTTAAAGTCAAATCTCGTCAATATTATTCAATGCTTAATGTAAGACAAATACAGCGCAAAGCATTCACATACATCAGAATAAGCAAAAGTCATCACGAGGAAAATACTTTATTAAAAGACAAAAAAAAGAGTGAAACCATTTGTATTTTTATACAGTACTTGTACTAGATGATTCAACTAGTTCAACTATGAACCTATAATCAAACTGATTCAATACAACGACGATGTGGCGTAAGTTTCACACAACTCAACTCAACTATAATTCATGTGTACAACAACATTTTATGTAACCATGCATATTACATATCGTTAACCTCAACAGATTAATTAGATGTTTGATATGGTCTGATAAAAACCATGAGTATTTATAACACATTATTGAAACAGAAAACAAGTGTTATGAAGACTATTGAGTAATGAGTATCACAGTCTGATTGAGCAAAGCTTCTAGGGTTCATCCAATCCATTTCATATTGGTTTAAAGTATCTGCAATAATATAATTATCGTTAAGTACATTATAAACTAATCAATTAAGATTAATTAACATTAATGCAACGTTTGTGAGCGTCACATTTTTACAGATAGGTTGATTCATCCTATGCTTTGTTTATTTGGAGCGAAAGGAACAATGGGATTTTTCGGGAGAAGGAGGAGACAGACAGACAGCTACCTCGGTGGGTTGGAGAGTGGTCACGACCATTGGTCGTTGGTTGCGTGTCGTAGATATCATATCCATAGACGAGTTATGGGTTTCGCTGTCGTTATGGAGGGGTGGGGGCATGATCCGAGCTTGGGCTTTTACTTTGGTTTAGGGGTGCGGGGGGAGGAGAGTCTGGTTTCTTTAGTCTGGCTCGATTTTGAGAAGATTGCTATGGTTTTTATAGCTTATAGTCTAGTTTTTTTGGGAAGTAGCTTTTGACGCTGCTTTTTGGGCTCGACTTTATGGAGTCACTGGTTGGATTTTTTGTCCCAGCGATGGTGTGAGACTTGTCCCTCCCTCAACTTGGTTTGGTTCCTTGTTTCTAGGCGGTTCCAGTGATTATAAGGTATAACTCTTTGTTTTTGTTTGACTGACTTCGGTGGTAATATATTCATCATTCATCAAAAACATTAATGCAACGTTTACTTACGATCGAGATCGGTTCAAACATCATGTGCAACAATCCTGACATCCTAGGACTTGGTTACATGAACAGCAATCCGCAGTAGTTCCGCACTTTGCCAAGGTTCCTTTACAGTTAACTTTCTTCCATAAATTCCCACCTTTCCCATTGGTTCCTATTATTTCAGTCTCTGCAAAAAATTAATTAATATAATTAATCTTACTTTACAATTTCCAAAAAAAATTACCGTTAGTGAATTATATAAAATCAATATTACCATTGATAGATGAGCGTGGAATTGGTCCGATAACACCTGCGACGGAGTAGGCACCACCAACAACGTAGCTAGAAGAAGGCTCAGAGAATAGAACGATTTTGGAACTCATTTTTTAAATAGTAAAACTCGATTCAAGGAGCCTCGATATAGTTGTAAAGTTTGTGTGGAGTGTGTATTTGTATGTGTTTTTTTAAGCTGGTTTATATAGGTACTAAAATTAATTAAAATAATATTGAATATTGTTCATCCACGATTGAAACGTTGTATGGTGCATTTTTTTTTGCCGAATGTACAGAAAAATGCAAATAAAAGAAGATAAAAAAAACAAAGGAAGAAAGAAGATGAACTCTCTTTCTTGGAGATAGCGTGGGATTCAATATTTCGCAAATTTTTTTTTTTTTTTTTTTGCCATAGACAACTCCCGCAGGAGAGAAGGAGTCAACCATACAAAAATAAAAATTAAGTGCCCACCTAAGCCGAAAGGTTAACCACACCTTGGCTTGGGAGGCAACGAAGCACTTGGCGAGCCACATAATGGGCTGCCATATTGGATTGACGAGGAACTGCCATCAATCTAAGCCGAGGAAGAGAATCCAGGAGATGCACAATGTCAGCTACTAAGGTTCCACCTTCGCGAGCTGTCACTTGCAGTAGGGAGACCACCTGCTGCACTTGCGTTGCATCCCCTTCAATGTCAACGTCCCTCCAACTCATCGAGTGACAGAGCGCACAAACATCCCTAACTGCCAAAAGTTCGAAAATAAAAGGAGACGTTATACCTGGGAAAGAGATACCTGTGCCAAAGAGGAGTGAATGAGTTTTTTTTTTTTTTTTTGGTCGTAGCAACTCTTGAGAAGGAATAAAAGAAGGGGCATATATATATTTTAATTACTTAAAACATTATAATTATATTTAAATCATAATATGAAAATCGTATTATATTATCAACCAAAAAAATAGTTAATGGTTAAATTGATTGGATCATTTGTATTGATACGATTTTTAAAAACACTAACATAATGTGGATATTTTACTATTCAATCGGCCAACTATGCATTATGGAAAAAAATAAAATCACTTAGATATCTTCAAAGTGGTGAATTATTTGTTAGTTCTTTTTTAATGAATAAATCCAGGAAATTCAATTTATTAATTTGATATCTTTTTGTTGTTTTGTTATTTGGATGATGCTAAAAATTCGGCTATCTTAATATGCCAAGTTAATAACGACCATTTGTTCAATGAATTGATAGAATTTCCCTCCATGCTATACCAATTTTGTTATGGGCTGAGAGGCAATTCTCTCAAATCCATTTGAGAGCAATTCGGTCAATAGTGGGGTGCCACATGGTAATGACCCACCAAACTAAAAATAATAATTAAATAAGATGGAAAAGGAAAGGGGGTTGCCCTCGCGTATTCCCACGGATAAATTGGGGCAATTTTTTCTAGTTTAAAAGAGTTAACTAACTACATCATTACGATGCATTTTAAAAAGAACCTAAAATAAATCCATATGGATTTGATCCAAAACGGATCATATCACATTAGTGTTAGACTATGAACATTACCATATAGTCTCCCAAACAAACAAAACATAAAATTTCTATTCCCCTATAGTGTAGGGGCTATTTGTGAAGTTGACAAAGTATAGAAGGGTACAAAGTGCTATTTTTCCTATATTAACATTAGAAAAATAAACAAAATATCATACCGAAATAAAGAGGAGCAATAAGAAAAATGATGATATTCTACTTTACAAGACAAAGAAGACCATATCAACGTTTAATTTTTACTACGTACTGAGATGAATATTTGATGTCAAATCGTGATAATTCACAGCTAGTTATGCTCAGCGAAAAGAAAAATAAAAGTATTGTAGTTACAAGACCCTAAATTTGGGTTGCATCCTAAGAAGCGTATTTTCTTTAACGCATTTGAGTTAGGCGATACCCAGTTATGGTCTTATATATGGACCCCAACTTAGAATTTTTCTTAAATTTGACCAGTTTCTTCAAGGTTGGCGATTGAGTGTCAAACAACACTCCAGAAGAATATCCGTGTCCTATGATTAAAATGATTTTGGATAAATTTAACGTAATAATTATGGAAGGCTTGACTAATGTATTAGGCACATTTATATGTAATATATATGGTAGAAAATACATAAAAACAACAAAGCAAGTGTGAAAGTCGATAACATGATACTGAAAAAGAAAACAAGTTTCACGATACATATTCAGTATAGTATGATTTGACTGAGCATTGCGTTGTTCATGGTTTATATTGGTAATTCATCCTTTATTTCAATTATCTGCAGTCAAAAATAATAATAATTAATCCATGATAATAATTGAAAATAAAGAAAATCATATGAGAAGTGAATGGTTCAAACATAATTTAAATATTTTTATAACTAGTTATAAGAACTAGTTTTTGTAAAAAAAAAATAGTTATTTTGTCAAAATAACTAATTCTTGTAACTAATTATAAAACTATTTGAATTATTTTTGAATGAAAAAAAAAAAATATTTGTACCTGACCTATGTTTAGCAACATGTGGTGCATCCCGCGATTTTGTCACAATAACAGCAACTTCCTGACTGTCCGCACATGTCCACCGTACCTTTACAGTAAGGACTAGTAAACCTTTTTTTGCTACCTTCAGGCTTCATGGACTCACCACTCTCTACAAAATACATAATTAATACGGTATATCCTTGACAAGATTGATATGGTAGTTAGGAAGATGGTCATCGCAATTAGGAGAATGTTACTTGTGGCAGACATCATCTCTAAGGATGAGAGTAGGGTTTGGCTCTCCTTAATTTTGGGACTCATTTGTAACAACTGAATTGAAGCTGCAATAAGCCATGTCAGGGAATTGGAATTTTGTAGCCTAATTTAAAATTTTATGTACCGTCAGTAGCCAATTGCGTAACTATGTCCAAAAATAGCACAATCTGACTGGCAGCCAGCGCGTAGCCAGCCAGCCAGCCAGCGCGTAGCTAGCCAGCCAGCGCATAGCTGGCCAGCCAGCGTCCATACCAATTCAACAGCAGTCAATTCATTTGTTATTTGAAATCAAATATGGTAACATTGCAATTTGGTCACTTATTTTTGTCTATTTTACAAATGGATTATTGTTATTATTATTATTATTATTATTATTATTATTATTTATATTTTGATAATATAAGCCGGTCTTGATAAAATAATAATATATAAGCTATAATTAATTAAAGAAAATTATATTAGCCATCACAATCTCTTGAGTTACGGATCCCGAGGTCACGTTTGTTGGAGGCACAACAATTCAAAGTTAAAACAACGACAAACGACAAACGACAAACATGACATTGAGTCCAGAGATTATCCGCTGCCAGGTAGTAACGATTGATGTCCAGCTCACCTTGAGAGAGATTAGCCAATGCAAACTCGAGATCAAAGAGTCTCGAAGCACTTATGTGAGAATAAGTAGTTTGTAGATGCAACCAAACAGCTGCTGATGTGGGAAAGGAACGTAGAGACAGCGCAATAGATGAATCGACAGAGCCAAGGATATAAGAGAGGACCCGAGCATCAGCCATTTCCCAAGAAGCGATCAGCTCGTCAATGCTAGCAGAGGTCGTCGACTTTCCCAGATCAGATTCGGAATCGACAGATTTTGGAGAAGCGTCGCTCACAGAAGACGCGGTAGGAAGAGGACGTGATCCATCAAGATAACCCAGAAGTCCTTTACCTTTGATGAAGGTGCGGAAAGAGTATGCCCAATAAGCATAGTTGTTGCCATCAAAACGAACATTGATCGATTCAGAGTATGATTGAATGTGAGGCTCTGATACCATGTTAAACGAAGAGAACGAGCAACTATCGAGAAGAAGATAGAGACGAGACACAGATGTAACGTGGTTCACTAACGTAGTGTTAGCTAATCCACAGAATAGAGGAGAGTATTTTGTATTATGTTTTTCAGAGAAGCAGCCGAGGATGCAAGGGAAAAAGTTGCAGAGGAGAAGAAGAGGGATATAGAAAAGCTTCTTAAAGAAGCTGCTGTGGCTGTTACAATAATATATATATGATGTAGGAAGTATGAACCGGCAACCCTACTTAGGAATGATTTGGGCTTTCGGCCCATAGAACTAACAGAGGGATGTGCAGATCAGCAACCTTCCCTTCCGGATCGAGTGGCCACGGCGGTGAATCGGCTGCGAAGATGCGATTCGTCGCGCTTCAGATCCGGCGTCCGTTCGGTATTACGATGGTCTGATGAATTGGTTGATTGCAGAAAGACGGAACCCAGATGGACGGAAAAGGTGAAAGCTTGGTTGGAATCTGGCATGGCAGAAGGGATTCTTGAGATGGGTACACCAATCGACTCCTGGAAAAAAACCGAAGGGTCTCGCAGCAACAGTTTGACCGATGGACGAAGCTCAGTTTGACCGATCAGGCCTCCTTCCTAATTTCCTTCGCCGCTTGCGGCGGCGGCGGTGAGGCGGCGGCGGCATTCCGACGGTGTATGGAGTGAGGGTGGGGAAGAGGAAGGAGGAAGGAGGAGGAAAGAGGGGGTTTGATTTGGTTTAGATTTGGTTTGGATTTGGTTTGGTTTGGTAATTAGGGTGAGTGTTTGGGTTTTGGGTTTTGGGTTTGGTTTAGATGATGTGGCAATGTAGATGATGTGGCTGCCTTGATGGCACCGCCATGTATGCAAATGGATGGTAAATTGGATGTCCGTAGACGGTAGTGACTGTTAGGATAATCGGTCAAAGTTGTGTGAGTGTTAAGAAATATTTTGAAGAACAGTGACCACCGGGTTATTTGGTCAAAGTTTAGTGATCATTTAAGTAATCAACCCCTTCATCCCCTTTGTTTTCAGTCAGTAACTTAACTTTATGATTACTTTTATATGGTCACTAAATTTCTGGATCTTTCTAGAGAGAGTTGGCGGCGGTTTGGGTCACTGGCTGACGATGTCAACAGACTCACCGTCCACTGTCTATTCCTATTTATTCGTCAATCCTCTCTTTTGAAGGACCCCCGACCACCTGATTAAGCAAGAAGGATTCTGAACTCGCCGTTGTTCCCGAACTCGCCGTCATTCCCCAACTCGCCGTCGTTCACCCACATGTCTCCGGCATTTCCCTCAGACTCTCTCGCCGACCTCGCCTCTGCCATCGAATCCCACAAGGAGAACTTCGAATCTCTGCTCCTTCAAGGGATTCCCTCTCTCCGCGGATGAGATCTAAGAAATATGGTTGGGTTTGGTTGAGTTTGACTGGAGGGTAGTGTAGGGGGGGAGAAGAGAAGAAGAGAGGAGGGAAAAGAAAAAGGGAAGAAGGAGAATGAAGATAGAAGTTTGGCTGGGTTTGACTATTGATGATAATGGAGGAGAGGGATTCTTTGTCATTGATTGGGAGAGAGAGTAAGGAAGGGATTGAATGAGTGGGATTGGCTGAAAGAGAATTCATGGATTGCCAACATGTCATCCCATGATTGGCTTAAGAAATGAGTGGAAAAGTTTGTCACGGTTATTTATATAAACCGTGACAAATTAATCACGGTTTGGGTAAACTGTGACTAATTTGTCACGGTTTATTAAACCGTGACTAATTAACCGTGACGAAAAGTCAATTTTCTTGTAGTGTGAGCATATGTATTAATATGATTTTAAAAACTCTATAGTGTGAATGTTTTACTATTCAATCGGCCAACTGTGTGTATTATGGAAAAAATTAGATTACTTTGATATCTTCAAAGTGGTGAATTTTTTTCTTAGTTCCTTTTAATGAATAAATTCAGGATTCCAATCTCTTAAGTTTGAATATTAAGTGGTATCAAAGCATGGTTGATTGATAAGAATATGGATCGCGAAAATTGGATCATGTTACAAACTTTTAAGTTGCATGTGAAGAATGCCATGGGGTGATTTCTAGTGTCGAAAGTATTTTTGCCGGCTGAACGTTACACATCTTGTCCAGTCAGTGATAGCACCCATCCAATATGTCTACAAAATGGAGTATTGCAGAAACAAGCAAAACAAGATGTGTGCGGTCCTTGGTTTGAGGAGGTGAAATTGTTGGGAACGCAATTCAAGCATTATACTGGTAAATTTTGCCAAATTTGTCTAGTTTAAAAGAATTAATTAACTAAATTAATACGAGATATTTTAGAAAGATCCATATAAATTTGATCTAAAACAGACAATATCATATTAATTAGTATTAGACCATGAATATTACCATAGTCTAATAAATTAATAAAATCGTATTGAATCAGTAACAAGCCCAACAGTAAGGCTTTCTATACAAACACTGGGCTGCCTAACAAATTAATATAACAAGCCCAACAAACTAAACTAACGGGCTAGCTTGAGCTGAAAGCCTTCTAACATTGGTCAAACATGTTTTTTTAAAGTCAAATCTCGTCAATATTATTCAATGCTTAATGTAAGACAAATACAGCGCAAAGCATTCACATACATCAGAATAAGCAAAAGTCATCACGAGGAAAATACTTTATTAAAAGACAAAAAAAAGAGTGAAACCATTTGTATTTTTATACAGTACTTGTACTAGATGATTCAACTAGTTCAACTATGAACCTATAATCAAACTGATTCAATACAACGACGATGTGGCGTAAGTTTCACACAACTCAACTCAACTATAATTCATGTGTACAACAACATTTTATGTAACCATGCATATTACATATCGTTAACCTCAACAGATTAATTAGATGTTTGATATGGTTCTGATAAAAACCATGAGTATTTATAACACATTATTGAAACAGAAAACAAGTGTTATGAAGACTATTGAGTAATGAGTATCACAGTCTGATTGAGCAAAGCTTCTAGGGTTCATCCAATCCATTTCATATTGGTTTAAAGTATCTGCAATAATATAATTATCGTTAAGTACATTATAAACTAATCAATTAAGATTAATTAACATTAATGCAACGTTTGTGAGCGTCACATTTTTACAGATAGGTTGATTCATCCTATGCTTTGTTTATTTGGAGCGAAAGGAACAATGGGATTTTCGGGAGAAGGAGGAGACAGACAGACAGCTACCTCGGTGGGTTGGAGAGTGGTCACGACCATTGGTCGTTGGTTGCGTGTCGTAGATATCATATCCATAGACGAGTTATGGGTTTCGCTGTCGTTATGGAGGGGTGGGGGCATGATCCGAGCTTGGGCTTTTACTTTGGTTTAGGGGTGCGGGGGGAGGAGAGTCTGGTTTCTTTAGTCTGGCTCGATTTTGAGAAGATTGCTATGGTTTTTATAGCTTATAGTCTAGTTTTTTTGGGAAGTAGCTTTTGACGCTGCTTTTTGGGCTCGACTTTATGGAGTCACTGGTTGGATTTTTTGTCCCAGCGATGGTGTGAGACTTGTCCCTCCCTCAACTTGGTTTGGTTCCTTGTTTCTAGGCGGTTCCAGTGATTATAAGGTATAACTCTTTGTTTTTGTTTGACTGACTTCGGTGGTAATATATTCATCATTCATCAAAAACATTAATGCAACGTTTACTTACGATCGAGATCGGTTCAAACATCATGTGCAACAATCCTGACATCCTAGGACTTGGTTACATGAACAGCAATCCGCAGTAGTTCCGCACTTTGCCAAGGTTCCTTTACAGTTAACTTTCTTCCATAAATTCCCACCTTTCCATTGGTTCCTATTATTTCAGTCTCTGCAAAAAATTAATTAATATAATTAATCTTACTTTACAATTTCCAAAAAAAATTACCGTTAGTGAATTATATAAAATCAATATTACCATTGATAGATGAGCGTGGAATTGGTCCGATAACACCTGCGACCGGAGTAGGCACCACCAACAACGTAGCTAGAAGAAGGCTCAGAAGAATAAGAACGATTTTGGAACTCATTTTTTAAATAGTAAAACTCGATTCAAGGAGCCTCGATATAGTTGTAAAGTTTGTGTGGAGTGTGTATTTGTATGTGTTTTTTTAAGCTGGTTTATATAGGTACTAAAATTAATTAAAATAATATTGAATATTGTTCATCCACGATTGAAACGTTGTATGGTGCATTTTTTTTTGCCGAATGTACAGAAAAATGCAAATAAAAGAAGATAAAAAAAACAAAGGAAGAAAGAAGATGAACTCTCTTTCTTGGAGATAGCGTGGGATTCAATATTTCGCAAATTTTTTTTTTTTTTTTTTTGCCATAGACAACTCCCGCAGGAGAGAAGGAGTCAACCATACAAAAATAAAAATTAAGTGCCCACCTAAGCCGAAAGGTTAACCACACCTTGGCTTGGGAGGCAACGAAGCACTTGGCGAGCCACATAATGGGCTGCCATATTGGATTGACGAGGAACTGCCATCAATCTAAGCCGAGGAAGAGAATCCAGGAGATGCACAATGTCAGCTACTAAGGTTCCACCTTCGCGAGCTGTCACTTGCAGTAGGGAGACCACCTGCTGCACTTGCGTTGCATCCCCTTCAATGTCAACGTCCCTCCAACTCATCGAGTGACAGAGCGCACAAACATCCCTAACTGCCAAAAGTTCGAAAATAAAAAGGAGACGTTATACCTGGGAAAGAGATACCTGTGCCAAAAGGAGTGAATGAGTTTTTTTTTTTTTTTGGTCGTAGCAACTCTTGAGAAGGAATAAAAGAAGGGGCATATATATATTTTAATTACTTAAAACATTATAATTATATTTAAATCATAATATGAAAATCGTATTATATTATCAACCAAAAAAATAGTTAATGGTTAAATTGATTGGATCATTTGTATTGATACGATTTTTAAAAACACTAACATAATGTGGATATTTTACTATTCAATCGGCCAACTATGCATTATGGAAAAAAATAAAATCACTTAGATATCTTCAAAGTGGTGAATTATTTGTTAGTTCTTTTTTAATGAATAAATCCAGGAAATTCAATTTATTAATTTGATATCTTTTTGTTGTTTTGTTATTTGGATGATGCTAAAAATTCGGCTATCTTAATATGCCAAGTTAATAACGACCATTTGTTCAATGAATTGATAGAATTTCCCTCCATGCTATACCAATTTTGTTATGGGGCTGAGAGGCAATTCTCTCAAATCCATTTGAGAGCAATTCGGTCAATAGTGGGGTGCCACATGGTAATGACCCACCAAACTAAAAATAATAATTAAATAAGATGGAAAAGGAAAGGGGGTTGCCCTCGCGTATTCCCACGGATAAATTGGGGCAATTTTTTCTAGTTTAAAAGAGTTAACTAACTACATCATTACGATGCATTTTAAAAAGAACCTAAAATAAATCCATATGGATTTGATCCAAAACGGATCATATCACATTAGTGTTAGACTATGAACATTACCATATAGTCTCCCAAACAAACAAAACATAAAATTTCTATTCCCCTATAGTGTAGGGGCTATTTGTGAAGTTGACAAAGTATAGAAGGGTACAAAGTGCTATTTTTCCTATATTAACATTAGAAAAATAAACAAAATATCATACCGAAATAAAGAGGAGCAATAAGAAAAATGATGATATTCTACTTTACAAGACAAAGAAGACCATATCAACGTTTAATTTTTACTACGTACTGAGATGAATATTTGATGTCAAATCGTGATAATTCACAGCTAGTTATGCTCAGCGAAAAGAAAAATAAAAGTATTGTAGTTACAAGACCCTAAATTTGGGTTGCATCCTAAGAAGCGTATTTTCTTTAACGCATTTGAGTTAGGCGATACCCAGTTATGGTCTTATATATGGACCCCAACTTAGAATTTTTCTTAAATTTGACCAGTTTCTTCAAGGTTGGCGATTGAGTGTCAAACAACACTCCAGAAGAATATCCGTGTCCTATGATTAAAATGATTTTGGATAAATTTAACGTAATAATTATGGAAGGCTTGACTAATGTATTAGGCACATTTATATGTAATATATATGGTAGAAAATACATAAAAACAACAAAGCAAGTGTGAAAGTCGATAACATGATACTGAAAAAGAAAACAAGTTTCACGATACATATTCAGTATAGTATGATTTGACTGAGCATTGCGTTGTTCATGGTTTATATTGGTAATTCATCCTTTATTTCAATTATCTGCAGTCAAAAATAATAATAATTAATCCATGATAATAATTGAAAATAAAGAAAATCATATGAGAAGTGAATGGTTCAAACATAATTTAAATATTTTTATAACTAGTTATAAGAACTAGTTTTTGTAAAAAAAAAATAGTTATTTTGTCAAAATAACTAATTCTTGTAACTAATTATAAAACTATTTGAATTATTTTTGAATGAAAAAAAAAAAAAATATTTGTACCTGACCTATGTTTAGCAACATGTGGTGCATCCCGCGATTTTGTCACAATAACAGCAACTTCCTGACTGTCCGCACATGTCCACCGTACCTTTACAGTAAGGACTAGTAAACCTTTTTTTGCTACCTTCAGGCTTCATGGACTCACCACTCTCTACAAAATACATAATTAATACGGTATATCCTTGACAAGATTGATATGGTAGTTAGGAAGATGGTCATCGCAATTAGGAGAATGTTACTTGTGGCAGACATCATCTCTAAGGATGAGAGTAGGGTTTGGCTCTCCTTAATTTTGGGACTCATTTGTAACAACTGAATTGAAGCTGCAATAAGCCATGTCAGGGAATTGGAATTTTGTAGCCTAATTTAAAATTTTATGTACCGTCAGTAGCCAATTGCGTAACTATGTCCAAAAATAGCACAATCTGACTGGCAGCCAGCGCGTAGCCAGCCAGCCAGCCAGCGCGTAGCTAGCCAGCCAGCGCATAGCTGGCCAGCCAGCGTCCATACCAATTCAACAGCAGTCAATTCATTTGTTATTTGAAATCAAATATGGTAACATTGCAATTTGGTCACTTATTTTTGTCTATTTTACAAATGGATTATTGTTTATTATTATTATTATTATTATTATTATTATTAATTTGATAATATAAGCCGGTCTTGATAAAATAATAATATATAAGCTATAATTAATTAAAGAAAATTATATTAGCCATCACAATCTCTTGAGTTACGGATCCCGAGGTCACGTTTGTTGGAGGCACAACAATTCAAAGTTAAAACAACGACAAACGACAAACGACAAACATGACATTGAGTCCAGAGATTATCCGCTGCCAGGTAGTAACGATTGATGTCCAGCTCACCTTGAGAGAGATTAGCCAATGCAAACTCGAGATCAAAGAGTCTCGAAGCACTTATGTGAGAATAAGTAGTTTGTAGATGCAACCAAACAGCTGCTGATGTGGGAAAGGAACGTAGAGACAGCGCAATAGATGAATCGACAGAGCCAAGGATATAAGAGAGGACCCGAGCATCAGCCATTTCCCAAGAAGCGATCAGCTCGTCAATGCTAGCAGAGGTCGTCGACTTTCCCAGATCAGATTCGGAATCGACAGATTTTGGAGAAGCGTCGCTCACAGAAGACGCGGTAGGAAGAGGACGTGATCCATCAAGATAACCCAGAAGTCCTTTACCTTTGATGAAGGTGCGGAAAGAGTATGCCCAATAAGCATAGTTGTTGCCATCAAAACGAACATTGATCGATTCAGAGTATGATTGAATGTGAGGCTCTGATACCATGTTAAACGAAGAGAACGAGCAACTATCGAGAAGAAGATAGAGACGAGACACAGATGTAACGTGGTTCACTAACGTAGTGTTAGCTAATCCACAGAATAGAGGAGAGTATTTTGTATTATGTTTTTCAGAGAAGCAGCCGAGGATGCAAGGGAAAAAGTTGCAGAGGAGAAGAAGAGGGATATAGAAAAGCTTCTTAAAGAAGCTGCTGTGGCTGTTACAATAATATATATATGATGTAGGAAGTATGAACCGGCAACCCTACTTAGGAATGATTTGGGCTTTCGGCCCATAGAACTAACAGAGGGATGTGCAGATCAGCAACCTTCCCTTCCGGATCGAGTGGCCACGGCGGTGAATCGGCTGCGAAGATGCGATTCGTCGCGCTTCAGATCCGGCGTCCGTTCGGTATTACGATGGTCTGATGAATTGGTTGATTGCAGAAAGACGGAACCCAGATGGACGGAAAAGGTGAAAGCTTGGTTGGAATCTGGCATGGCAGAAGGGATTCTTGAGATGGGTACACCAATCGACTCCTGGAAAAAAACCGAAGGGTCTCGCAGCAACAGTTTGACCGATGGACGAAGCTCAGTTTGACCGATCAGGCCTCCTTCCTAATTTCCTTCGCCGCTTGCGGCGGCGGCGGTGAGGCGGCGGCGGCATTCCGACGGTGTATGGAGTGAGGGTGGGGAAGAGGAAGGAGGAAGGAGGAGGAAAGAGGGGGGTTTGATTTGGTTTAGATTTTTGGATTGTTGGTTTGGTAATTAGGGTGAGTGTTTGGGTTTTGGGTTTTGGGTTTGGTTTAGATGATGTGGCAATGTAGATGATGTGGCTGCCTTGATGGCACCGCCAGTATGCAAATGGATGGTAAATTGGATGTCCGTAAACGGTAGTGACTGTTAGGATAATCGGTCAAAGTTGTGTGAGTGTTAAGAAATATTTTGAAGAACAGTGACCACCGGGTTATTTGGTCAAAGTTTAGTGATCATTTAAGTAATCAACCCCTTCATCCCCTTTGTTTTCAGTCAGTAACTTAACTTTATGATTACTTTTATATGGTCACTAAATTTCTGGATCTTTCTAGAGAGAGTTGGCGGCGGTTTGGGTCACTGGCTGACGATGTCAACAGACTCACCGTCCACTGTCTATTCCTATTTATTCGTCAATCCTCTCTTTTGAAGGACCCCCGACCACCTGATTAAGCAAGAAGGATTCTGAACTCGCCGTTGTTCCCGAACTCGCCGTCATTCCCCAACTCGCCGTCGTTCACCCACATGTCTCCGGCATTTCCCTCAGACTCTCTCGCCGACCTCGCCTCTGCCATCGAATCCCACAAGGAGAACTTCGAATCTCTGCTCCTTCAAGGGATTCCCTCTCTCCGCGGATGAGATCTAAGAAATATGGTTGGGTTTGGTTGAGTTTGACTGGAGGGTAGTGTAGGGGGGGAGAAGAGAAGAAGAGAGGAGGGAAAAGAAAAAGGGAAGAAGGAGAATGAAGATAGAAGTTTGGCTGGGTTTGACTATTGATGATAATGGAGGAGAGGGATTCTTTGTCATTGATTGGGAGAGAGAGTAAGGAAGGGATTGAATGAGTGGGATTGGCTGAAAGAGAATTCATGGATTGCCAACATGTCATCCCATGATTGGCTTAAGAAATGAGTGGAAAAGTTTGTCACGGTTATTTATATAAACCGTGACAAATTAATCACGGTTTGGGTAAACTGTGACTAATTTGTCACGGTTTATTAAACCGTGACTAATTAACCGTGACGAAAAGTCAATTTTCTTGTAGTGTGAGCATATGTATTAATATGATTTTAAAAACTCTATAGTGTGAATGTTTTACTATTCAATCGGCCAACTGTGTGTATTATGGAAAAAATTAGATTACTTTGATATCTTCAAAGTGGTGAATTTTTTTCTTAGTTCCTTTTAATGAATAAATTCAGGATTCCAATCTCTTAAGTTTGAATATTAAGTGGTATCAAAGCATGGTTGATTGATAAGAATATGGATCGCGAAAATTGGATCATGTTACAAACTTTTAAGTTGCATGTGAAGAATGCCATGGGGTGATTTCTAGTGTCGAAAGTATTTTTGCCGGCTGAACGTTACACATCTTGTCCAGTCAGTGATAGCACCCATCCAATATGTCTACAAAATGGAGTATTGCAGAAACAAGCAAAACAAGATGTGTGCGGTCCTTGGTTTGAGGAGGTGAAATTGTTGGGAACGCAATTCAAGCATTATACTGGTAAATTTTGCCAAATTTGTCTAGTTTAAAAGAATTAATTAACTAAATTAATACGAGATATTTTAGAAAGATCCATATAAATTTGATCTAAAACAGACAATATCATATTAATTAGTATTAGACCATGAATATTACCATAGTCTAATAAATTAATAAAATCGTATTGAATCAGTAACAAGCCCAACAGTAAGGCTTTCTATACAAACACTGGGCTGCCTAACAAATTAATATAACAAGCCCAACAAACTAAACTAACGGGCTAGCTTGAGCTGAAAGCCTTCTAACATTGGTCAAACATGTTTTTTTAAAGTCAAATCTCGTCAATATTATTCAATGCTTAATGTAAGACAAATACAGCGCAAAGCATTCACATACATCAGAATAAGCAAAAGTCATCACGAGGAAAATACTTTATTAAAAGACAAAAAAAAGAGTGAAACCATTTGTATTTTTATACAGTACTTGTACTAGATGATTCAACTAGTTCAACTATGAACCTATAATCAAACTGATTCAATACAACGACGATGTGGCGTAAGTTTCACACAACTCAACTCAACTATAATTCATGTGTACAACAACATTTTATGTAACCATGCATATTACATATCGTTAACCTCAACAGATTAATTAGATGTTTGATATGGTTCTGATAAAAACCATGAGTATTTATAACACATTATTGAAACAGAAAACAAGTGTTATGAAGACTATTGAGTAATGAGTATCACAGTCTGATTGAGCAAAGCTTCTAGGGTTCATCCAATCCATTTCATATTGGTTTAAAGTATCTGCAATAATATAATTATCGTTAAGTACATTATAAACTAATCAATTAAGATTAATTAACATTAATGCAACGTTTGTGAGCGTCACATTTTTACAGATAGGTTGATTCATCCTATGCTTTGTTTATTTGGAGCGAAAGGAACAATGGATTTTTCGGGAGAAGGAGGAGACAGACAGACAGCTACCTCGGTGGGTTGGAGAGTGGTCACGACCATTGGTCGTTGGTTGCGTGTCGTAGATATCATATCCATAGACGAGTTATGGGTTTCGCTGTCGTTATGGAGGGGTGGGGGCATGATCCGAGCTTGGGCTTTTACTTTGGTTTAGGGGTGGCGGGGGAGGAGAGTCTGGTTTCTTTAGTCTGGCTCGATTTTGAGAAGATTGCTATGGTTTTTATAGCTTATAGTCTAGTTTTTTTGGGAAGTAGCTTTTGACGCTGCTTTTTGGGCTCGACTTTATGGAGTCACTGGTTGGATTTTTTGTCCCAGCGATGGTGTGAGACTTGTCCCTCCCTCAACTTGGTTTGGTTCCTTGTTTCTAGGCGGTTCCAGTGATTATAAGGTATAACTCTTTGTTTTTGTTTGACTGACTTCGGTGGTAATATATTCATCATTCATCAAAAACATTAATGCAACGTTTACTTACGATCGAGATCGGTTCAAACATCATGTGCAACAATCCTGACATCCTAGGACTTGGTTACATGAACAGCAATCCGCAGTAGTTCCGCACTTTGCCAAGGTTCCTTTACAGTTAACTTTCTTCCATAAATTCCCACCTTTCCCATTGGTTCCTATTATTTCAGTCTCTGCAAAAAATTAATTAATATAATTAATCTTACTTTACAATTTCCAAAAAAAATTACCGTTAGTGAATTATATAAAATCAATATTACCATTGATAGATGAGCGTGGAATTGGTCCGATAACACCTGCGACCGGAGTAGGCACCACCAACAACGTAGCTAGAAGAAGGCTCAGAAGAATAAGAACGATTTTGGAACTCATTTTTTAAATAGTAAAACTCGATTCAAGGAGCCTCGATATAGTTGTAAAGTTTGTGTGGAGTGTGTATTTGTATGTGTTTTTTTAAGCTGGTTTATATAGGTACTAAAATTAATTAAAATAATATTGAATATTGTTCATCCACGATTGAAACGTTGTATGGTGCATTTTTTTTTGCCGAATGTACAGAAAAATGCAAATAAAAGAAGATAAAAAAAACAAAGGAAGAAAGAAGATGAACTCTCTTTCTTGGAGATAGCGTGGGATTCAATATTTCGCAAATTTTTTTTTTTTTTTTTTGCCATAGACAACTCCCGCAGGAGAGAAGGAGTCAACCATACAAAAATAAAAATTAAGTGCCCACCTAAGCCGAAAGGTTAACCACACCTTGGCTTGGGAGGCAACGAAGCACTTGGCGAGCCACACAATAATGGGCTGCCATATTGGATTGACGAGGAACTGCCATCAATCTAAGCCGAGAAGGAATCCAGGAGATGCACAATGTCAGCTACTAAGTTCCACCTTCGCAGCTGTCACCCTTGCAGTAGGGAGACCACCTGCTGCACTTGCGTGCATCCCCTTCAATGCAACGTCCCTCAACTCTCACAGAGTGACTAGAGCGCCAAAGAGCACCTAACTGCCAAAAGTTGAAAATAAAAGGAGACGTCTTGAGAAGGAATAAAAGAAGGGGCAATAATATATTTTAATTTACTTAAGACATTATAATTATATTTAAATTCTATAATATAAAATCGTATATATATATATCAACCAAAAAAAATAGTTTAATGGTTAAATTGATTGGATCATTTGTATTGATACGATTTTTAAAAACACTAACATAATGTGGATATTTTACTATTCAATCGGCCAACTATGCATTATGGAAAAAAATAAAATCACTTAGATATCTTCAAAGTGGTGAATTATTTGTTAGTTCTTTTTTAATGAATAAATCCAGGAAATTCAATTTATTAATTTGATATCTTTTTGTTGTTTTGTTATTTGGATGATGCTAAAAATTCGGCTATCTTAATATGCCAAGTTAATAACGACCATTTGTTCAATGAATTGATAGAATTTCCCTCCATGCTATACCAATTTTGTTATGGGGGCAATTCTCTCAAATCCATTTGAGAGCAATTCGGTCAATAGTGGGGTGCCACATGGTAATGACCCACCAAACTAAAAATAATAATTAAATAAGATGGAAAAGGAAAGGGGTTGCCCTCGCGTATTCCCACGGATAAATTGGGGCAATTTTTTCTAGTTTAAAAGAGTTAACTAACTACATCATTACGATGCATTTTAAAAAGAACCTAAAATAAATCCATATGGATTTGATCCAAAACGGATCATATCACATTAGTGTTAGACTATGAACATTACCATATAGTCTCCCAAACAAACAAAACATAAAATTTCTATTCCCCTATAGTGTAGGGGCTATTTGTGAAGTTGACAAAGTATAGAAGGGTACAAAGTGCTATTTTTCCTATATTAACATTAGAAAAATAAACAAAATATCATACCGAAATAAAGAGGAGCAATAAGAAAAATGATGATATTCTACTTTACAAGACAAAGAAGACCATATCAACGTTTAATTTTTACTACGTACTGAGATGAATATTTGATGTCAAATCGTGATAATTCACAGCTAGTTATGCTCAGCGAAAAGAAAAATAAAAGTATTGTAGTTACAAGACCCTAAATTTGGGTTGCATCCTAAGAAGCGTATTTTCTTTAACGCATTTGAGTTAGGCGATACCCAGTTATGGTCTTATATATGGACCCCAACTTAGAATTTTTCTTAAATTTGACCAGTTTCTTCAAGGTTGGCGATTGAGTGTCAAACAACACTCCAGAAGAATATCCGTGTCCTATGATTAAAATGATTTTGGATAAATTTAACGTAATAATTATGGAAGGCTTGACTAATGTATTAGGCACATTTATATGTAATATATATGGTAGAAAATACATAAAAACAACAAAGCAAGTGTGAAAGTCGATAACATGATACTGAAAAAGAAAACAAGTTTCACGATACATATTCAGTATAGTATGATTTGACTGAGCATTGCGTTGTTCATGGTTTATATTGGTAATTCATCCTTTATTTCAATTATCTGCAGTCAAAAATAATAATAATTAATCCATGATAATAATTGAAAATAAAGAAAATCATATGAGAAGTGAATGGTTCAAACATAATTTAAATATTTTTATAACTAGTTATAAGAACTAGTTTTTGTAAAAAAAAAATAGTTATTTTGTCAAAATAACTAATTCTTGTAACTAATTATAAAACTATTTGAATTATTTTTGAATGAAAAAAAAAAAATATTTGTACCTGACCTATGTTTAGCAACATGTGGTGCATCCCGCGATTTTGTCACAATAACAGCAACTTCCTGACTGTCCGCACATGTCCACCGTACCTTTACAGTAAGGACTAGTAAACCTTTTTTTGCTACCTTCAGGCTTCATGGACTCACCACTCTCTACAAAATACATAATTAATACGGTATATCCTTGACAAGATTGATATGGTAGTTAGGAAGATGGTCATCGCAATTAGGAGAATGTTACTTGTGGCAGACATCATCTCTAAGGATGAGAGTAGGGTTTGGCTCTCCTTAATTTTGGGACTCATTTGTAACAACTGAATTGAAGCTGCAATAAGCCATGTCAGGGAATTGGAATTTTGTAGCCTAATTTAAAATTTTATGTACCGTCAGTAGCCAATTGCGTAACTATGTCCAAAAATAGCACAATCTGACTGGCAACGCGTAGTTTTGGACATAGTTACACAATTGGCTACTGACGGTACATAAAATTTAAAATTATTGCTACAAAATTCCAATTCCCGCCATGTCACTGGTTTATATATGTGTAAATATTTGATTTATCAACAATATTGAAAATTATTGGTTTTATATAGTATGAGTTATTTAATTATTTCGAAATTGTTAAACCATCGGTATTAGCTGTATAAATGGACTCCAATTCCGGTGACAATGTGTCACTTTGTTGCATCCAATGCAATAATCAATCTCCACCTTTAGATCTCTAGTTGTTTGATCTTGTGGTCTTAATTCATTGTTTATAATTTCAAGTTATTTTTGTTTGTTGAAGTTTCCTCTCATTTTCTATCACAAAAAAGTTTCCCGACGAATTTCCCGATAACACGAGCATCCGTTGACGAAATTTTTTTCACCCACGTGATCACCGTAATTAGATCTATGTTTCTGAAAAAAATATTTTCCTAAAAAAAATATTTTTTCTGACAATTTTTACGACGGCTTGTCGTACAGTTTGTATGTGGCTCGTACAAACTGTATACAATTCGTATTGATGTTTGTACAAGCTGTATACAAATTATATACACTTTGTATGAGTTGTACACTCTGTATTTATTTTTGTATAGTTTGTAGTGGAGTTGTATACAAACTTTATACCCTTCGTACGAATTTGTACACTCTGTATTTATTTTTGTACAATCAGTACGAGAGTTGTATACATTTTGTACTGGAGTTGTACATTGTTTCTTTATTTTTGTACAATTTTTTTTTCGTACGGTAGGGTTATAAAAAAAAATTCATACAAACTGTATATACTCTATATGAAATTCGTACATTATGTATGAGAATTGTACAACCTGTATATAATGTACACTCTGTATGAAGTTCGTACAGACTATATTGACGAAATAATTAAGCGTGCCATCATCGACGGAGCCGCCAAGTAGAAACAACGTCCCAAAATTTTTAATCTATCTCCAACCAACTCTTCCTTCAATCGAAAAAATAATTGACCAAAAAAAGATCACATTCATACAAGTTAGTGAAGAAAAAAGAAATAAGTGAGAAATGAGGACGTAAATTAAATAGACGGCTCAGATTAATGCTGGTTTGGAGACAGCATATAAACCGCTGTCTCCGGAACCGCGGTCGTATAAATGAGGAACTCTATTTGTTGTGAACTTACTTTATCTCAATCAAAAGCATCTGCCACATATTTCGATTTGTTGTTAATATGTATGATAGAATAGAATGATTCCTGCCGTATTTGTATTAAGGTAGAAAAAAAAAACAAGTTACTGTACTGTAAAATGTTCATTTTTCTTCTTTTGTTACCGTCACAAAGATAATTAGGTTCTTCTGTTAAAAAATTTAGTCAATTTATTGTTAACGTCTGACGGAGGAGCATGTCATGTCATAAACAATATTTACGTACATATATGATTACTTATATTTTTATTTGAAAATATATAAAGTTATCCAGTACCTACTTTATATACTATATACAATCTACTCCGTCCACCTAAATTGTCGGCACTTTGTCAGCAATATTGCACAGTTTTATTAATTGTGAAGTTCGACAAAATAAGAATGAGCTCATAGCCCAACTCGTGTAGAAATGAATGGGCTTATAGCCCAACCCATATGTGACTCGTGGGCTAATACCACGTTGGGCCAGATTTTTTTTTTTCAGTATATATTGTACGAAACATTACATAAAATTTAATTAAAAGCACGTGAAAGAAGAGAAATTATTATGTATAATAGAAAATAATCAGTATAAATTTGAACTATAAGATTAAAACATACGTATTAGAAAAACATGATTCTTATTTAATTTCATACCATTTTTATATAAAGTAGAACAAGCAGAAATTACAAAAAAAAAAAGATAAAAACATTATTGAAAGGTTGGAAACACATTATTGAAAAGGAAAAACAAGCACGACGATACATATTGATTACATTATGTTGTGACGATACATATTGTATTTATATTTTGTATATATTGGTACATAATTCATGATCATTTCCCTATTTGGTTTCAAGTATCTGCAATACAATAACAAAATATAGAAATTAATCCATGATAATTAGAGAACTTGTTTAATTAATTAGCTCTATTGATTAATTATTAAGATGTACTTACGAGAGATTGGTGTATATAATTAGCAACAATTATAGCAATATCCAGCTATACAATTACAGCAACTCCAGCCATTTCCGCACTGTCTTTTAGTTCCTAGGCACCAAACTTTACGCGAAACAGTCGTTCCTACTCCTTCTGTCGCTGCATAAAATTATTTAGAATTAATAATATTTGTCGTTGTAGCTTAGGAGAAGTTTGCCTTGCAGAAAACAGTCCACCAACTATACTAGTACGAGGCCTTTTGGGAAAGAATCCAAAAACAAATCATCATGAAATCTTACTATTGGCGGATGAGCTTGGAATCTGTCCGCCGGCGGCAGCATGCATTGCCGGAGCAGGGACCGTCAGCAACGTGGCCAGGAGGAGGCTCACAAGAACAGACAAAATTCTGGAACTCATTTCTGATGATAATTCTGCAATTTGTGGAGTTTGTGTGTGTGTGTGTTTTATTTACAAAGCTATGGCATTGATGGTTTATATAGGCGCTAATTATTAATTTATTAGACTGAATAATGTTGATATACGGAATTATTCATGATAAATCGAGTTGTTAAATTCATAAAATTGTCATTAATTAATTAATATAGAAGAGCCCTTAATTTGGTGGAAACTTAAGTTTACTTGCATGCATGCATTCGGATTGAAAAAGTTGACTTTGGTGGAATATTGGCGTTGAATATTATACGATTGCACATAAAATGCAATGGTAAGACGATAAAGAAATAGTAGATAAAATAATTAAGTAAGAAAGCCGATTGGATCTGTTTTTGTTACTACCGAGGAGGTCAACCATGGCAGCAAGGGCGGATCTGGGGGTGGAGTTACCCGGGCCGCGGCCCACCCCACTCTCGAGTCTAAAACTACAAAACTATGTATATTTTTGTATGTGTAAGTAGACCGGGCCAGTGATTTTTTAGATTGAGCCCAGTACATATGAAATGGCCCAGTGTCTTGATCCATCCTGGATCCGCCCCTGCATGGCAGAAAAGGAAGTATCAGTAGAAGTGGTGGCGACGGCTCGTCGTTGGCGTGCTGGTGTGGTGGCGGGTTGGTGAGGGCTTGGGGCACTGTAATGGGGAAGTGGTGCGTCGGAATGGAGGGGAGAAAGGTGGGGTCAAGAGCTTAGGGATGGCAACTGCTTGTAAAATTGATGAGTTTGTGTTGAAACTCTAATATTATTTACTATACATCAATTTTAAAATAATTATAATGTTCATTTTATTCTAATTCATTTGCATCTGGTTTCTGATCTAATGATTCCCAATAGTGTTAATCTCAATTCTGCTATATCATGAGAATTACAGAAAGAAAACGACTATAATTTATGGTCACTAAAGAGATGTCACCAACAAAAAAAGACAGTAATTTGGGAATCATAAATTGAGGGAAATATTTAGTGGATAAACTGAAATAAACTCAAAGAGAACACATTGTTCTTATTCAATTGCATTACATTTTTTTCTCATATGGTAGAACGAACCGAAATTACAAAGAAAAGACATCATATTAATTATTGATAGAGAAAAGCAAGTGTGAACTAAACGTGAGTTAAGATAACACATCACTGAAAATTAAATTAATTATTACGGTGCATGTGAAATACTGAGCAAAGCTTTGATGATTTATCTTCATCCATTTCCTGACAGTTTCAACTTTCAAGTATCTGCAATGAGCAAATAAAACTTGTTCAACACTCTACGAGTATTATGGATATAAGAAAAATAATAATCTATTCATCCAAAAAAAAAAATCCTCTAAGAAAGCTCTAACATCATATCATAAATTTGACAATTGTGGAATCTTAATCAATGGTAGAACTCGAGAAGTTGGGGAGCTAGCCCGACTCTCCTCCTGGATACCGAGCATGAAATCCCATATAAAAATTGGTATTTCCATAGTTCATTTTTAAGGCGTATTTGAAGCTCGGCTCCACAACTTCATTGTAATAGCACATTTTTCAATTAAACAAACGACCACTATATTCTAATTAGTAAATAATCAGATATCCAGCTGGACAAATCAAATTAAATATATAATTCAGTGGATTATATATGTTTTTACTTACGAGAGATAGTTGTTTGTTATATGGTCTATGAGCAACATTTCTCGCATCCTTTCAATGGGACACACTTGCAGCAAGGCACTCCATAACCGCACAAGTTCACTGTTCCTAGGCAAATATCTTTATCACGCCTGTACTTCTCTGGTTTCATCTTTCGATCACCGGTTGAGCCTGGAATCCGACGGGCAGCAGCACCGGTTGCCGGAGCAGGTACAAACTAGCAACGTGGCTAGAACAAGGCACAGAAGAACAAGCACTACAGCTTTGGAATTCATTCTGATGATTGATTGTGTGTGTATGTAAGTGTTTGTTTATATAGCTGCAAAAATATATGAATTATTCGATCGATAACCGGCTTAGTATTATTAACCGTACAAAAAAGAAGCCCTGGGTTTTCTGATAATTATTTTACGTTTGGACAGAAAACTGGAATGAAAAGAATATAATTACAAATACTACTTTCACCCCCTCTACTTTGCCAACTTAACAGATAGCCCTTGTATTATAAATAGCTTTCCTACTTTGACTGTTTTGCTGTTTGACTTCTTTTCGTTTCAACTTTCGTCTTCGTACGACACATTTGCATCCAAATGAGAGAGATATCGGAGGTAGAAGACGAAGAGTTTTGATAAATGATGGTAGTATATATTAAAAAGCAAGAACTGTACACCAATAAAAGATATACAAGAGCGGTACACCGCAACCTCCCAAACCAAGGACAACGACGACTGCTGGCCCCCCAAAATCCCCCAACAACTGCTGTAATTAGACGGCAAGATTTCATCCTCAAAAAACAAGGAACCCCTCTCCCTAAACTACATGTCTCGCTCCAGCCACACAAAAAAGGCTGCACCCCAAGACCAAAAGCTAAAAAAAAAGGAGCTTAAACCTCTCCCTCCGACAAAAATACCCCAGAGTTCTTAACCAGGATCGAAAATTGTCCACCACATGAAGGTAGGAGACTAAGAGTTGGCCAAGAAGGTATCATGAAGAGTATGGTGAAATCTAAAGAGTTTTAAAACCACACATTTTGCACATCATTAAAAAATTAATAAAAAATTATATTTTTATGACATGTCAGTACCATTTTGCCTCATCACCACTGACACATCATAAAAAATCAATAAAATATTAGTTTTTTTTACAATATGGCAAAATGGATTGAATATGCTATCACCGGTGATTACGGGACTGGATTGTAACACGATTCAAAGTTTTAAGACTAGTCTGTAACATTTTGAAGTTTCAGGACCAATTTGTAAGTATTCGACCTATACGTTGCAACTGAACTACCAGGGCAAGCTATCTACCCTAGATCAATCAACCAATGGTAATCATAATTCATAACAAAAACATTAGCAAAGAGAACTATTAAAATAACCTCGGCGCTACAAAAATGAACAGAGACAATGTATAATAATACGTACAAAAAAGCAATACAAATAATGTCTGGTTTGATTCATCGTCTCCTAGATGATGCAGCAGTCCCCTTGTAAGCGAACTCGCTGAAGTCAGGAACAGTTGTTGTTGACCTTCCAACACACAAACAGGTCATCATCATAAACCTGATAACAGGAAAATAACGAATTCCAGGCTATGTTCATGCACAAGTTCTTACCTGTTTGTACAAGTGTTCTTAATGTCCTTCAAAGGGGCTCTTAGACCACTGGCACGAGATCCATTCGACGAGTATCTAAACGACGAAAGCATCGTCGCAAATCTATCTACCGAATTTTCTGCTATCTCTGAGTATCGATCCAGATGCTTGATGTTGGCTCCGAATTTCCCTCCTTCAGTTTGTTCCTCCTCGGTCAGCTCTTCTTCGTCGGGCTCAAGGGAAGAGCAACCACCACCTTGAAACAAACGAAACGTAAAAATATAACCGAATGAGACATATTCGAGCTCTTGGTAATGATGCTATGTTATGATGATGTTCTTAACAATGAGACACTCACTGTTTTCCACAGGGGAAGAAGAATTGGTGCAGAAGTACTTTGATCTTTTGTGTTCCTGACACATTTGAGAGTATTTAAGCAAGAGATCAATTAGACATTGAGAAGAAGAAAAACATGCTAGGTTGAGCTTAATTTACTCACAGTGTCAACCGGAGAAGTCTTTCTTTTCAATGTGACTTCACTAGCAGGACTCTTTTCAGCAGAGCTGCAGTCTTCTCTGTCACTGTCTACATTCCCTTGTAGGGGACTTTCTTCTTGCCTGTTCTCTGCAGTCCTATCTGGAGATGATTTTCGAGCAAAATAAAGGTTTGTCAGTCTGGCCCTTTCGTTCGTCATACTCACACCCACATCATCGTTATTGGAGCGAGGCATCTCTTTACTCTCTTGGCTTTCATCATTGATGGGTTTGTGCTGGAAGTAACGACTCCTGACGATGACCTTTTTGTGCTCTGCTACGTGTGTTCGATGCTTTTGATTGGTCTTAGTCTCGCACTCCTTAAGTACAGTTTGGCCAGATTGATTAAGTGACTGTACATAAGCTTTGAGAGGCACATCTCCTAAGGTTGTTTTCTCTTCCACTATTCCATTTGCATGACAATGATGTAAGTTTGGAGTTCAAGAATGTATATAAAATGACTCTTGTACATTTAGTTAAGCAGAAGTTGCACCCTTACCAGAACTTGGAGACTCCAAAAACTTTGGCTCAGCAAGGGTTTCCACCTGCATGAAGAGCATTTTACTAATGATGGGAACAGGGATGAACTGAGTCAACTGAAATTGATTAAACTCTAATCACTTTCACTCACCAGAGTGTGGGGAGACGAGCTAGAAGGCTTCTCAGAGGCAGAAGTAGATGCAGAAGGGCAGCTAATTCGGCCAGAATTGGCTCCAACGAAGCAAAACTCTTTCAGGGAAGAGCTATCTACAGTAACTGAGCTCGTGGGTGATTTCCGGGGTGTCTTGAATCTTCTTTTAGCTTCAATAGATGCAAAGCCTTGCATGTTGTTAAAGAAAACCGCTGAAGAAACTAACAAAGAACAGCATGAAGCTTGAAAGATAACATCATGCTGAACATACTACTGACACATTTAAAAGAGTAACGAGACAATAACTTTATGAACAAACACTTCATGGCATTATCATAACATGAAAAATCCGACGAAATTGAGAACTTTTAAAGAGGGCGTGTTATGGATACAGAAGTAATTAGTCAGGAGATTCTTCTGCACTGGCAAATCAATCTTCTTAACTATGCTTTGTGGTTTAGAGTTCTTGGCTTTGGAAGTTCCAGTAATCACAGCTGCAGAACTTGGAGTGCATTCCTGCTGATGCAATACATATTTAGACAAAGGGAATGTTAACTGGACAGGAGCCTTACTTACCCCAACGGTGAAAAGGAGTAGTGAGAGATAGAACACCTGGAATGGCATTTGTGTAAATGGATCCACATCACCTGTAGCAATACCTTTGGCCACATCTTGTGGGATCCGTGTATTCAAGGTTAAGGAAAAACTCAGAACATAGACAATATACTTGATCAAAGTATGAGTGTTAGACCAACAAGTGAGACTACTTTAAAGGATATGGGCCGACAAATTCCCAATCACCATCCTGACTTCCAGGAATGTCAGACAAATGCACAATGTCCTCAGCAGTAGGATCATACACCCGTTGATGTTTGAAAGTCAATAATGCTTTCTTGAATGATTCTTCATAGAGAGGAGGAACAGAGACCGTGCTATATTTCAAATGCTTGATTACCTAACGGCAGACAATCGTCGATCAGAACATTAGATGCATTAGTTCAAATATCATTTCAATCGATCATAAAATCAACACTGCAGAAGCTTAGTATTGTAGAGGTAAACAGGTTTGTGGAGTTGTAGTAAGGCGTACCTTCTCGTAACTTTTGAACTTTGAGATTAATGCATGAGCCCTTTTCAAGCCCATTCCAGGTAGTGACTGCAAATAGTCACAACCACTCAAAATGCACATCTCCAGAACCATTTGGTTAGTGAATCCAGCGAAACATAGTTCCTTGTTCTTGTGAAGCCGAGAATACTGAAACTCAACACCTTGCCCATACTTGTCCATTTTGAATATGATCTGCATTAAACGCCGATTAAATTATAGCACCACCATCGAAGACAAAACAACTTCATAGGAAATATAAACACATGGGTAGTATCAAGTTACTGGCAATCATTAACAAGATAACTCACTCTAGGACATCCAAATGCAATGAGATCCGAGTCCTCGGTGATAACTGCGTCCACGTGCTTATTTACTGCCATAAAGGTCATCTGTGCATCCGCCTCATAAGGAGCCACGACATACGATACATTCTCCTGCTTTAAGACCTTCACATACAGCCATGTTAAATAGCTGGACTTACATCAACCACCTGTGAGAAATACCTAATCATGACAAGAGCAGAAGATAAACAGCCATGATTGACATTTCTACCTGGATGAGGTCGTGTGCAATAGAAGGAGATATATCAACAGCCTTCTGGTAGCACTCGTATGCTGCAGTTGAGTTCCCGTTCGACTCGTGCTCAATAGCACGAGCAAGGTTTTCCTTTCTTGACCTACAATTAGTAAGGTTACATAGAGTCACAAACATGCTTATCAACTTCTCCATAACGAACCGATGATCGAAAGTTAGAATCCCGGTGCGATTTCCAGGTGAAAAAACATACACTTGGCAAGCTAAAGCAACTACTACTAGTACCTTGCACGCTTGTTCTCTTGTTCGAGCTTCATAGGCAGAAAACCTCCATCAAAGACAAGAACAGGTTTAACACCGTAATGCCGCAGCAAATTCACCCTGTGCATGCAGTACTCAATATGCCTGAAACAAAAGCGTCTCTGATACAAATGAAAACCCAGAAGAGCAGAACAGTGAAATCAGCGAAACTGGTAACTGGGTATTTTCAGGGAGAGTGAGAGATTGAAAGACCTGGAGGTGGGCAGTCCTTTGCAGAGCTGAGTGCTACAAGACAGTGCACCTTTGTGAAGCCATGAGTAGGTATCAATGGCGACGGAACAGCCTTGTAAGTCTTTGATGTGGATCGGATGCATTGTAGACTTCAGAAGGGGCAAAAGCCCCTGGATCCCCATTTCTTCGTCTTCTTCTTCCTTCGGTCTAGACCGATGACGGTCGCCGCCGGCAAGTGGACGGATTTATTTGCTCCCGTCGAGCTTTTAGAGGACGGTGGAGTTAATTGGAAGGCGATGGATTAGCGTGCCTTTTCGAATCCCTAAATTCATCATCCCCATTTGTGTTTTCGTCCTAGACCTAATCTCACTGCGTTAATTTTGGCGGGAATGTTTTAGCCAGTATTTTCACTTTTCTTTTCCGTTGGATAGGCGCTTCTTTTATTTTCTGGCTGATTATCTATTTTGGTCATTAACGTATTGGGTTTGTAACATAGTGATCATCAATGTTTCATGTGGTCATTAACGTATTGAGGTTTGTAACAAGTTGGTCACTCCGTCAAGTCTCCATCCATTTTTTCCGTTAAATGCTGATATCAGCAATCCAACTCAATTTTTTTGTCCATATCACGTACTGCCACGTCACCCAATCAACCCACATTCAACCCTATAAGCCAACCCAACCTAACCTAACTCATTCTAACCAACCCAACCCAAAACTCAAACCTATATTTTTTTCCCTTTGATTTCACAACTCTAATCGTCATCTCCTCCAACGTTACACATCCACCTCCGTCGCCCGTACATCTCCACCGACCATTGAGCTCAAGAACTCGACAGAACTACCATTTCGAAATCAGATCCTCCAGCCTCCTCTCAAACCAAAACGGTACCGTTTCACAAACCTGTGTTCGAGCTCTCAAATCTTCTTCTTCCCAAATGATTGAATAGCTTTCTTGAATTGATTCTTCTGCATCTGATTCTTCTAGGTCGACGGCGGCGGTGGTAGTTAGGGTAGGGTTTCGGGGAAGGGATTTGGGGTTTTTTTGAGTAAGAGATTGACGCCGAAATCGGGAGGGAGCTTTGTTCTTCGGGGGGATTGGTGGTTCGTGCGGAGGTGTTTGTAAGGGATACGAGTTGTGGAGGTGAAGCGTGGGGTTATAAGGTTCGAGCTTCCATTGATGACTGGTTTTTTTTCTGTAAGGTTTTTGGTAGACGGAAATGGAGGAGGAGGAAGAAGGAGGTTGTAAGGTTATTTGTGCAGTCAGGAGTTTGTTTGCTTTTGTGAGTGGTGGTGGTGGTTACTGGTGAGTGAGGCATGGAGGATTTGATTCTGTTTGGGGAGGGAGGAGATATTTTGAATGGAGCTGGGTAGTATAGTTCGAACGGCGGCGTTGCGGCGACGAGGAGTTGAAACAGCTAGGAGAGATGATGACCGAAAAAAGGTTTTGGATTGGGTTGGTTAGGATGAGTTAGATTAGGTTTAGTTGGTTTGTTGGGTTGAATGTGGGGTTGATAATTGGGTGACGTGGCAGTAGGTGACATGGACAAAAAAACTGAGTTGAGTTGCTGATATCAACATTTAACAAAAAAATGGATGGAGACTTGACGGAATGACCAATTTGTTACAAACTCTAATACGTTAATGACCACATGAAACGTTGATGACCACTATGTTACAAACTCAATACGTTAATGACCAAAATAGATAATAAGCCTTTTTTTTTGTCAAAAAAAAAATAAAAATAGTAGAAATAGTGCATTTTTAATCACACCATAACCAACTATAAAAATCAATTCCTGATAACTCGAGTAATTGTGATGCAATAATTTTGTGTCATAGTCTTTAATGATCGAGAGATCTCCATTTTGATTTCAGGTAGCCCCCAAGTAGTGCATATGACTGACTGAAATTGTGCAAACCTCAGCTCTTTTGAGAGCTTTTGTTTGAGGGAACGTGCTAATAACTCATATAAAAAATAATTTAAACTCTATCAAAACAACTTGTGTTGTTAGAATGCAATGGTTCAACAACATGCCCGAGCAAAGAGACAAAACATCTTGATAAATGGCACCACGTTGAGAACCGGCTACTAACCGTTTCTTAAGTTGATTAAAATGGTCTTCTAGAAGAAAAAAAAAGTTGATTAATAATCGTCATCACATCTCTTTCAAAAATACCACTATTAAACTTAGCCAAATTAGGCCACATGATCGTCTCTCGAACAAAAATGAGCTCAAGAGTACAGAAATTTGTAAAACTTTTTGCTTTAACATCCAAATGCAGTCCCTAGTTATTGTGAGCTGCAAGACTAATGTATTGCTCCTCCCACCTGATCGGAGTCTGTACTTGCATCGACATTGATTTAACTCATCTGACTGACAGCGTCACCAAAAAATTGAGAGTTAACATGTACTTGACTGGTATCACCTCGAGCTATTGGGGGAGGACTTCCTTGGACTCCTCGAATCTTAAAAGAGGATGCAACAGATGAGAGAAGGTATCGCATGTTGGTATTTTGAGAATACACGTTATTCCTTTATTTTCAAAGACACAACCAAACATAAGTGGTATTAGTAAGAGTATCATTACAACTTACAATCGAGGAGTTTTAATTTGTCAATAACCTCCAAGCCAACAGAATATTCATCGTGGGGCAATCCGTGGGAGGTGGGGGGAGTGATCGGGGTCGACCATTAGGGTGTGCTGGTAGGTCTTACAAATTCGGACCCTCTCCGAAATTCCCACTGTCAATGAGAGAATGTGCAGATTCTAGGGTGAATTGATGGTGATCTGGCAAAATTAAACCTTTTGAAGGAGGGGGAGATGAGGAATAAGTTGGGGTTTAAATCTTTGTTAAATTGCTTAATTTTGTTTGATTTAATAATTTTTTAATCTTATTGTATCCAATAACCACCATAATTCACTCGTCCAAACGATCTATTTTCAAAATAGACAAAAACTCAATTCTCTGACTATTTCAATTCCAATCCTCCAAGATATATTTAAGACTAATAAGATCAGTTTTTGCATTTATAAAATTTCGTAAATTTGGGAAGATAATATTTTTCTGTCCCAAGGGCAGGTACAAAAGATAAGCAAGGGCGATTTTTTTCTGGTTATTAAAATGACAGAATATGCCATGTGGCTTTGTACCAAGGAAGAAAGTGACATGTCGATAATTTTAAACACGTTTTACGTCTCTTCAATTATAAATTATTTGCTTCGGCAAAAAAAGAAAATTATAAATTATTTGACTGTACCATTTTTTCCCACCAAAAGATTAATTAATGTCACGAATCACGATTACTGTCGGGACATTCGTGGGCCCATTTCGATCATAGGCCCATTGGCCCCTCTCTTTCCCCACTCGTGCCATAGCCCATAGCCACACGTTTGATCTCTTCGTCTCATGTCCAAACACAAACCACATGCATATATTCATACAAGTTTTTCTAATGGGTCGTTTGGATCCCATAATGCAGAAATGGAGATATTTGACTAAATCTCTATATTTGAAAATAGATAGTAATTTAAATCACTCATTTGTAACAATATATCGTTTGTATGTCATTTTCTTAATAGTGATTTGTAAATGATGATTTTTAATGATTACATAACAAATACTAAATTACCCTTATTGATTTCTTAATAGCTATCTCCACCTCCTCCATTATTACATTAAACAAATAAAGCAAAGGAATAGAGTAAAGGAATAAAGCAAATCACTTGGTATTACCTTGGTTGTTGTGCAGTGGTTAGGCGGCAGCAGATGCAGAACAAGGTTCAACGGTAGCTGAACGGTGTAAGGTTTATTATTTCCCAGTGAGCCGTGTTGTTATTTTATATACCCAGAATACGTAAATTTTAATGATTAATAGGGATAATATTGTCAATAACGAAAGAGATTTTAAAATATATGGGGTAGTAGGTGATATTTGTAAATAGCTCAATAGAGATATTTTGAAATCTCTTTGGGTTAAAATCTCTCGTCTTAATTGTTACACCAAACAAATGATTTACTGAATATCTATATTTAATACAATTCTCTCTAATAAATAGAGGATCCAAACAACCCATAAGATTTTAGTAATATCTATACATTCATTTCAATGAAAAACGTGGATCCCTAATAAATAATTAATTAGTAATTACACAATCATATACTAACTAATAAGCCCTAAACTAAACTAGTATGACTATGGTTTGATATGGCATATCTAGTCATGAAGGAATTGAAGTATCATTTACGCCTTGGATACTTGAGGTGAAACCATAATGTACAAGTATTGTGGCAGCATTCCTGGATGACCCAGATGCAATTCATGGTATTATCTAGTGTAAGATTAACATGTGTCTCAAATGAGAACTGATCCCTCTTCACGAATAGGAACTGATCACCTTTTAGCTCTTACGTACAATAAAATATAAATGGAGTTTTATGATTTCATCCATCACATTACTCACCTCAAAAGGTATAATCTCGACATTTTTTCGAATCTCAAATATCATAATTAACCTCTTATTTATCATTTTTCTCTTTTGGTCGTTCTCTCTCCTCTCAATTACAGTATGAACATTACCGTGAGTTTCTAGCTAGCTAGCTAACGACAATAGAGAATGTCCACTTGTATATTGTATTCAGGACGGATCAAGTACCAATTATTATTACACTCATTGTGCATACTTTTTTTTTTATTACAAACTATTCATTATAGCCGTACAAGTTTACGACCAAACGAGTTGGTTATAACTTCGCAAAATTTATAAAAAAATTCATGCATAGTCTCATTTTATACTCAAACAAGAGGATTTTAGAGATATTGAGCTGTCACAAATAATAAAAAAGGTATTTTTGCAAAAATAATTATTATATTCCTTTGATTTAAAGTTTTGATGTTACCATAATTAGCTAATGAATAGTAAAAAAAATTAAGACAATTATGGAATAAACAGAGAGGTTCAATTCAACACTCAAAAGTGGTTGATTAATTATTGATTACGATTAAATCATTGAATATTATTAGTGGATAGACATTTAAGAATAAGATTAGCCTTCTTTTTAAAGAATATCCTAATTTCCGCAACACAACACGACTTCGGGATTGACAGATATTCCGTGCAATTACATCAACATAAAATAGGGAAAATAGCATTTTGACCCCCTCAACTTTGCCAACGTAACGGATAGCCCCCTATACTATAAATTACTTTTTTTTACCCCTCCTACTTTGACTACTTTGCCGTTTGGGTCCTTCCATTTCAACTTTCGTCTTCGTAACTGTTACGTGCAGCTTTGGAGGTTTCATCCGATAATTATTTATTATTATTATATTAGGATTAGACTTTGTGTTTATTGCAATTTCGTATTAAGAGTTTGTTAGTTGTTAGGCTAGTTAATATTTTATTATTATTAGGTTGGGTATAAGTATATGTTTTCGGCCAAGAAGTGATAATAAGAAAAAACCCTAATATATTTACGTTTGCTTCTTAATATTACTGTATCCCAGCCGCCAACACCATTCCTCGTTTTACCACCATTGATAAGCTAACGAAGCTTTCAACTTCTTCATCATCTTCGAGTTCGGATTCGACAGAAACTCGTTGGGGAACTCGATTGTGGGGAAGGTCGAGCCCTATCGTTACGCGCTCAAAATCGGCTCGTAACAGTAACATTAAATCTGAACACATTCACGCACTGACAAAGAGAGATATCGGAGGTAGGAGACGAAGAGTTGGCCAGGTAGGTATACTGGGGAGATATAACGAAGAGTATGATAAGATACGAATGGTTTTATAACCACACAATTTGTTCGTCGATTTTATCTTATTTAATTGTATATATTTATATTCCCAACTAGAAAACGCTTAACAAGCTAATGCATGAGTATCAAGCTAATATGATGTACCGAATGCGCATCAATTAACGTTACGAAGAAGAAAGTTGAAACGGAAGGACTCAAATGACAAATTGATCGAAATAGGAGGAGATAAAAAGAACAATTTATAGTATAAAGGGCTATATGTTAAGTTGGAAAAGTAGAGGGGCCAAAATGCTATTTTCCCTATAAAATAAAATTAGTTAGAATGTGGCCCTGAGACGACTCAACTTGTTGTTTTTTTTTTTGGTAACAAGTAAGGAAATCCTTACATAAAATTATTAGGAATCAAACGAGTGGTACAACTACCCACAACGTCAAAATTGAGCCAATACAAAAGGGAGCTATCAGGAGCATCCAAAACATGAATCCCATAACCAAGGGAATGGCCAAGATTGGCAAGGTAGGCCGCTACATAATTAGCTTCACGGTAAATATGATGAATAGAAACTTCCCAAGGACGAGAGGAAAGTTCGAAGAACTGCTCAACAAGATTCGAATGTTGGCCCACCGAACTCCTCCTGTTCAAGAGCATCTCGACAGCTGTCTTGGAGTCCGATTGAATTCTCAGTTTTCTAATCCCTTTATTCCATGCCAGCTTCATCCCTTCGACAATACCTCTAATCTCCGCTCTCATAATAGAACACACACCCAGGTTAGCCGTATAAGCCCCCACAAATCTACCATCTGAGTCTCTAATAATACCCCCGGCTGTAGCACTGTTGGGATTGTGAACGAGAGATCCGTCAGAGTTCAAGGAAAACCACCCCTCCTCAGCCGGCCGCCACCCAATCAATTGAGCCTGCCGAGCTAAACCCGGCGCTTCTCGACTCAACTGAAGGGCCTTCCAGCTCGACGAGTAGAGATGAGTCCAGAACTTAACCTGACCGCAAATCTCGATAACCGACAACCTTTCATTTTGAAAAACTAACCGATTTCTCCTAAGCCAGAGTAGCCAAGAAGTAACCCCAAACAGTAGGCTGTGAGACGATTGGCAATACCAGCTTTCCACCAATCAGCAAACGCAACGTCCTCCGAGATTCTTGAAATCGCCAAAGGTAAAACTTCCCTCCAAACCTCTTGAGCAACATGACAACGCGAAGAACATGATCCAGGCTTTCACAAGGGGCTTGACAGTCGGGACAGCTGGCATCAAGGGAAAGATGCCTTCGCCGCCTCTCCTCATTAGTAATCAATTTACCGTGCATAACGAGCCAGATAAAGTGCTTGATTTTCGCCGGCCCTTCCCAAGACCAAACCTTCTTCCATGTGGTGTCATTATCTTCCTCTGTAAGCTCCTTCACCAGCCAATAAGCTGTCTTGACGCTAAAACGGCCACTCGCCTCAAGGCCCCAGACAATTGCATCGTCCCCAAGTCGATCATTCGGAGGAGTCATGCCCATGACCTGCATCAACGCAACATTCTGTAAGCAAGCAGCAAGACGATTGGAATCCCAATCGCCGTTAGGAAGGACAAAATGAGAAACCGAGAGTGATAAGTCAACTTCCTGATTCATATTAGAGAAATCCTTGAGAGTAATCCCGCTATCCAGCCATTTGTCAGTCCAAAACTTAGTGATCCGACCATTATTAACGCTCCATCGCAGGCCTTGGAGAGTATGATCCCACACCTTAAGCACCCCTCTCCAAAGAGACGAGAATCCCGTCTTCCTTTTTAAAGTAAAACCCCAATTATTTCGGATGAGGTACTTAGAGAAGATAGTTCTAACCCAAAGCTCCTCTGGTTTAGTAAGAATGCCCCAATCAACCTTCATAAGAAAAGCTTTGTTCAACTCTCTGGCGCTTCTGAGGCCCAAACCCCCCATACTTTTCGGTTTACAAACTGTCTCCCAATTCACATTATGAATTTTCCTCACCCCATTCGAGGACCCCCAGATGAAATCCCGGATCTTCCTATCAATCTTATCACAGAGAGAAAGAGGGAGGGCAGCCGTTTGCATCACATAACACGCAAAGAGTTGAGAACGGAAGAAGCCAGAGTAACTCTTCCAGCTAAAGACAGATTCTCAAACTTCCAACCTGCCAGCTTAGAGTCCAATCTATCAAGAAGATAATCATAAGTATGTTTGTTAACCCGTCCATGGAGGATCGGAACACCCAGATACCTTCCCAAGTCCGTCGTAGCTGGAATCCCAAGAATATTAACGATATCCGCCGAGATCCCTGATGGCGTATTTCTAGAAAAATAAATTCTAGACTTCGGTTTACTCACACTCTGTCCTGAAGCATCACAGAATCGATCAAGGATATTCGCGACAACCTGGGCCTGAGAAACCGACACCTCCCCAAATAAAATCAGATCATCCGCAAAGAAACAATGGGAGAGGGGAGGACCATCATTCACCAATCTAATAGGAGACCAATAGCCAAATTCCACCGCCGAAATAATCATCCTACTCAGTCTCTCAATACAAAGAGTAAAAATATACGTGAGAGCGGGCAGCCTTGACGAAGCCCTCGGGTGGGCTTAAAAGGGTCAGAGCAGCTTCCATTCCAAAGAACTTGGAAACTAGAAGAAGAAATGCACATCATAATCACCTGCACAAGCTCTAAAGGAAGAACAATAGAAGTAATAGTATCTTTCACAAAGCTCCAATCAACCTTGTCATAGGCCTTCGCCAGATCAATTTTAATCACCATCCCATACTTCTTACCCTTCCTATAATGAAGAGTGTGAACCACTTCTTGAACCATCAGGATATTGTCCGTAATATGCCTCCCTGGAACGAAACTAGTCTGAGACGGATGAGTCAGATTTGGCATCAAGGCCTTGATTCTGTTGGCAATACATTTAGAGAGGGTTTTGTAAGCCACATTACAAAGACTAATCGACCGAAAATCGCTGAAGAACTCCGGATTCTGCTTTTTAGGAATAAGAGTAATGAGAGTCTCGTTAATAGCTGGGATGAGAAACGGCGATCTGAAGCAGCGACCTATAAAGGCCGCAAAACTGGATCCCACCACTTTCCAACAATGCTGAAAAAAGACTGGGCCAAAGCCATCTTTACCCGGCGCCTTCAAAGCTCCCATGCTTTTGACCGCCGCGCTAATCTCCTCAAAAGTAAGCCGACTCTTCAGATTTTCGGTCACATCAGAGGGGATGACACCAGAGAAACCAGTCAACACACTGCCCGGCGAATCCGAAGCCGTATAAATATTTTTGAAGAACTCAACTGCCAAGCCCAGAAGCGCCGTTTGATCCTCAACCCAACTGCCATTGCAATCTTTGAGTCTACGGATACGGTTCACAGCTCTACGCTTAAGAGCAGCAAGATAGAAGAATTTAGTATTACGGTCACCCTCCACTGCCCAATTAGATCTCGATTTCTGAATCCAAATGGCTTCCTCTTGCCACAGCACAAGTTCGAGTTTGGCTCTGACGTTGCTTTCCTCCCGAACGTTGGACGGACTTGGATTGGTAGCAGCTCTCTCCTCCGCAATAGACAGAAGCTCCAGTAAATGCTTCTTCCTCCTGAACACATTCCCAAAAGTGTTTTTGTTCCACTTCTTAAGATCACCAGTCAAAGAGGACAAAGCAAAAGGGAGATCTGCACCTGCCAACCAATTATTTTTAACAAAACCATCAAAAGAGGGATGCGACCTCCAAGCAGATAAAAAACGAAAGGGTTTACGATTGGAAGAGACAACCTGGAAAGAAGGGCAGAGGACGATGGGACGATGATCCGACTTAAGCTTGTGAAGATGAATGACCGAGGACTCGGGCATGCTATTAATCCATTCGACATTCACCAAAGCTCTGTCAATTCTGAAAAAGTACAATTCCGACTCCACGTAAAACGAGGTCCCGAAAACGGGATATCAGAAAGACGACAGAGGTCCACAGTATCAATGAAAGATTTAGAACGCCTTCGTTCGAACGGTGCACCACCAACTTTATCCTCAGCAGAAAGGATAGCGTTAAAATCACCAATAACCGCCCAAGGCATCGACTGGCTAATAGAAATTCTTTTCAGAGCATCCCAGAGTAGCACCCGAGACGTAGCCCGAGGACTAGCATAGACAGCAGTGAGAAGAAAACTCGATCCGTCGGGCGCCCTCCCCTTAGCATGGATGAACTGACTGCCAAACTCCAAAATATCCAAAGAAATTGTCTCCGAATCCCAGAGAAGCCAAATCCCACCCTTGAAACCGACGGCGTCCGACCTAAAGGCACCAGAGAAACCCAATTTCCGAATAACATCTTCCGCTTTCCGCTCGCTAATTTTTGGTTCAACAATAACTGCAATAGAAAACTTAACAAAGTTAGCGTAGTCCTTAAACGAGGTAATAAACGACTTACTAGCTGCCCCACGGCAGTTCCAAGAGAAAATATTTGGGAACGACATAAAAAGAAAAGAGAAGAGAGACTCCCTGTGAACAAATTACTGCACTGGAGTACTGGCCGCACCAGTCCTCTCTGTCTGAATAATAGGATGGATCACTTTGGGCCCATCCAGCTCCAAACCCACCAAATCTTGAGGTACTCCAACATCCAGGATCATAGGGTCTTTAGTACCCGGAGGACTCAAAGCCTTAACAGCAACACTTAAACCAGCCAGGCCCGGACCAACTTTCTTAGTCGAGCCCATTCCAAGCCGAGAATTTCCCTGCTTCTTAACCACGCCTTTACCATTAATCTTCGTCACCGCAGGGGAGGATTTACCGGGCTTAGGAGCTCCACTAGAAATTGGCCCAGTGGATGACACAGATGATGGGTCCGCCTTCGGGGTAGAGCCCTGACCCAGGCCTGACGATTTGTCCGGTAATGGCTGATGGATATTCCCATTATCAGACACCACCATCAAGTCCGGGATATTCTCCTTGTTAGTAACCGCCGCACTCTCCTCAACGGCCACAGCATCAGCACCTTCCCCATTTTGAACCGGAATCCCATCCTCCAATCCCTGAGAATCCTCCTCAAAAAGAGCATTAAATTGGTTACCAAAAGTGGTCACCACCTCGTTAGGCATGTTCACCGCCGGCGAAGAGGTAGACGGGGCGGCGGCCGCCACAACGGGCCTCCGCCTTCTACGATTAGTACGGCAAACCTTCATCCATGGTATCTTCATCAACCTCTGGGCGGGGAGCTTCCGCAATTCTGTCTTGGAAATTGGGATTGGGAGCCATATCCTTAGTCTCAGAAGCCTCTTCTTTCCCGCAATCCTTCGTCGGACAGTGCTCAAGTGCGTGACCATAGCAGCCACAGGAGAAACAGATCGTATGCAGCCCCTCGTATTCAATCCATCGAACTCTCCGTCTCAAGCGATACTTCGAGAGAAGAGGTTTAGAAAGGTACACCTCCACACAGATGCGAGCAAAGTTTCCACGAGACCCCTCAAGGGTGGTGCCATCAAGTCTGACCGTTCTCCCAATCCGATTGCCGATGATAGTCAAAATAGTCGCATCGAAATACTCAAGCGGTATCCCTGGCAGCCTCACCCAAACCCTCAGAGTCGAGATTGGATCATCCTCAGGTTGAAAGTAAGGTCGCCAATCCTTAATGACAATGTAGTGATCGCCTACCATCCAAGGGCCACCGAACATGGCTCGCTCATAGTCACCGATCGTATCAAACTTTACAACATAGTAACCCCAACCGACGTCAGAAACTTGGATCCGACCTTTCTTAGCCCACAGCTGAGGAAGCTTCCGACTCATAAACGGGAAAGGAAAACATTTGCCCAGGGTTCTCACGATCACGACGTTTTCAAACTTCCTACGGACTCTACTTTTCTCCATTCTTGGAATACGGATGGTTGGGCATTTCGGGTCATCATCATCCTCATCAAAATCAGACTCATCAGAGTCTATCATATCAACCTCCGGCGATCCAAAGCCCCAGATACCATTGACTTTGTCCTTGAAGGAAGCTTCCCACGCCACCGGCTCTGGTTGCTTATCCTCCGACAGCAGCGAAGCAGCACGTTGTTCACCGCTGACATCATCCACACGAGCACGCTTCACAATTTTCGCCTGAGGAGGGCTACTCCCCGGCGCCGGCGGGGCCGGACTTACCATAAGAAGAGACAAAGAAACGAGAGGGAATAGAACTTTTTTTTTTTTTTTAGGCCAAATTTAGGTACTTCTACAACTTGTTGTTTATAATTTAGTCCGTGTTTGGATTAATTATCTAATTACTATAAATAAAATAAAATAAATAGAGCCGTTTCCAACTCAATCCGGAAAAATTGCCTTTCCCATAAATAAGTCAAAATCCCACCGCTAACCCAAAAAACCACAGAGAACAAAGAACAATTGGCGGCCTGACTTGAAATCCCCCAGAAGAAATCCAATGTCAGAGATGGCGATCTTAGCTGAGCTCTCTTCAATCTACTCAGTTCTCAGCGAGTCAGCTGGAGTTGCTGGTATGTCTCTTCTTCTTCATTCCTCTTTTCCGTCTGAAAATCGGTTGAATTCTGAGCTCACGGTTTGTTCTATTTCTCCCTAAACCTCGCAGGGAATTTATGTGCCTTTGTATTGTTCGTCTCGCCCATGTAAGTTTCTGTTTCTTCTGCTGCTGCAATCTCTCCGGTTTTCTAGGTTATGGGGGTTTTGTAATGTTAGGTTGAATTGTTCTCTGTTTCAGACCAACGTTTAGGAGAATTATCAGAAATCAGTCAACGGAGCAGTTCTCTGGATTGCCGTACATATACTCTCTTTTGAACTGCTTGATTTGCCTTTGGTATGGGATGCCCTTCATCTCCCCCAATATCATACTGGTTGCTACTGTCAATTCAATTGGGGCTGTCTTCCAGTTCGTCTACATCGCCATCTTCATTGCCTATGCTGAAAAAACCAAGAAGGTAATCAGTACTTTTTGAAGATCTTTTCGTGGACTAGTATTTTCAATAACTCGAGTTGTTGGGAGAGGTTTAGAATTGATTTTCATAGCATACCTTTCAAAACTAGTGAACTGAATTTTGCACACTGAGCCAGTGAAATGTGGTTTGGTGAATCCATTGTTGTGGGAGCTTCATAATTGGGATCATCAAACGAAAATCCATGAGTGGGGACAGAAGTCTGCACAGGTTCATCGAGCCTTGTGCTAGTAAAGTGGTTATATTGGGAGCTAACAGGATTTGATTTCGAGGACCTCTTGATCATTGATAACATGTGCCATGTGGAGAACTATTGCATTTGAATAACTCGAGCTGTTTGGAGGTTTATAATTGGTTTATATACCATTCTTGACATGGATCTTGTCGGGTTTTCGATGAGCTTATGTGGTTTGTTTATGTTTGCTTTGCAGCTGAAGATGTCTGTGTTGCTCGGGTCGGTATTTGTTATCTTTGCTGCTATTGCCTTTGTGAGCTTGAGATTCATGGACTCTCACCTGAGGCAGTTGTTCATTGGATATTTGAGTGTGTTCTCTCTGATTTCCATGTGTGCTTCTCCACTTTTTATCATTGTAAGCTTTATATCTGTATCCCCTCTTGTTTCTTTCAGTTTGATTATTGGTTCCTTTTCATGTAAATTTGACAGTTTGATGGGTTGAATTTTGGAACAGAATCTGGTGATCAAGACCAGGAGCGTCGAATACATGCCGCTCTTCCTTTCAATTGCAACTTTCTTGATGAGCGTCTCGTTCTTGGCCTACGGACTGCTCAAGGGTGATACTTTCATAGCCGTAAGTACCACCTTTTCATCATCGCTATATAGATCAATTCATATGCTCACAGAAACCTGGTAGAATGTAGAACAGCTTATGACACTACCTGGTCGATTAGCCTGGTAGAATGGTTGTGACTAAAAGCTTTGAACTAGCCTTTCTTTAGTTCCCTTCAACCTGGTTGATTCAATTGTTGATGTTACAAGCACGCACTGCATCTACTTTGATACAGATGCCGAATGGAATTGGAGCAATCTTGGGGATAGTTCAACTGGGACTATACTACCATTACAGCAGCCAGTTTGACGAAAACTCGAGAGAACCCTTGCTAGCAGAATTTGCATAAGCTCTTCAGCCTGCAGTGAAAGGGTAAAGTTACTCATACTTGGCTGTTGTGGTGATCAAATTGCGCGATGGGCGCGGGCGTAATAGTAACTTTTCTTAATGATAACTTTGTTCTAATCTGCAGAGTGTTATATTTGCCAATACTTCATTGTCAATAGACTGCAATCAGGAACAGTGTACGGTACTGACCTGCATTGTGGATTCAACTTAATCGGTTTTTTTGACAGCTTCCAATCGCAATGCATCGACCTGATAATCTGTACGAATTGGAGCAGAAGGATCAAACCCTACCACATATCTGCAGCTGCAGGTCATCTTCTCAGCTCCTCTCTAGAAGAACCGAGTTTCTCTACGCCATTGTTTCTCGCAGAAGGTCGCAACAAGTTTCTGATGTACATTCATTTCATGGTCTACTTTAGTGTATACAGCCAGCCTTAGTCATCATTTATATATATTGTGTGTCCAGAATATCCATGAAGAGTTGGAGTTTGGAACCATGGAATTCTTTGTTCTCTATTCTTTTTGAACAATCAACATTCTCTGTCATACATTATGATTAGATCTGAAAATTTTGCTCGAAATTTGGGGCCGGGGAACGATGAACGAAGCAACAAAGTTGAAGGAGACATGTCTCGTTGAATCTCGACCTAATAGTTAAGTTCGGGATGCCCAACCTACAATACTCGTCCCAGATCACATTCAAACTAAACAAAACAGACAAATTGACCAAGTCATTGAATCGTGCAATAATGCGTATGATGCATCTGTACTAGCATACACATCCTTTGTACACATGTATGTTCACATGCACGCATCGTGCTGAATTGTTCAAGGATCCGAATTCCTTGCACTGAATTCATAGTCTAGTGATGGAACCGTCGTTGTGATGAGCAGGTTCAATCAAATAACTATCAAGCTCAAGAGCTAGGATAGATCGTATTCCACGGGCCTTCGAATGATTGGCTACTTCAGAACTAACAAATTATTCAAGGAAAAACACGTTGTGCGTGGTGTGAGTTCCACGACTTCTAATTCTAAGGAATGCAGAGAAATTAAAACAAATTAAGCTAAAGCAGATTGGGAATTTAGGGTTTGAAAACAAGAATGACAGACGAACTTAGACTTTGAATCCCCCTTCGTTCCCCAGAGCATTGGCAATCAACAGATCAGCGGATTTCGATTCTTATTCAATCAATTACTAAGACACCACCATAACTCCTTACCCTTAGGTTTAAGACCGGCGAACGTTCGCTCTATCCGTTCTAACTACCAAGATTAACTAGCCGCCCGAGTACGGTCGCCTCTCGCAACGACTTAATTAATTGGTGTAATTACTAGTGATTAATGAGTTACTCTTGCAGTGAATTAACCCTAACCAGTTCCTACGAAAGGCACACTCCAATTATAAGGTTAATTGTTTAATTCGATGTTCTAAAGTAAGGCGAGCGTTCGCTTCTATCCTTAGCTTAACAAGAATCTAATCTAGGTGATCAATCCAGACAAGAAACATGAACAATGAAGAACGAATCAAACATGAAAAAGAACTGATTGAATTTCGAATCTAATCACCGCCGATCCGTGACCGCTTTAAAGCCCTGGGTCACTTAGGGTTCATCTAGTCTAAGCTCTAACGAGTTTAGCTACTCATGATCATTACAAAAGACACAAAGACAAAAAAGAGTTCATCATCACAAGGAAGAACAGAAAAGGATCTGAAAAAACCTAATTCAGACGACTCTGACAGACTCCGATCTTCGGTAAGTTGCACTCCTAGCTCCAGTTCTCCGAGATGGAAGGGATGGCGTCACGATCTCTATCCGGCTCTTCGAACTCCAACTCTTCGCTCCAGAACTTCAGAGGATTCTGATCTCGAAAAGTTGTGTTTTTTCGAATTATGAATTGTGTATCGTCTCCCCTTTCCTCGGGCTGCCGGTTTAAGTATAAATACTTAACCCTAGTTGGGCCGGGCTGAGCTGATATTTTCGCCGAAACCATAGGGATAGTTTCGGCGAAAATTCTTGTGTAAATGGCCATGATTTCTCTGCCTTGCATTTTCGGTCCGAAGAGCTTAATGGTTTCGCCGAAATCAGTCTTCACTTGGCATCAGCTGATTTGCACTGCTGGTTTCGCCGAAACTGGGGGCCTGGTTTCGCCGAAATTTGTAAGTGTGAATGGCAGATTTTCGGTTTGACTTGATTGACTCCTTTGATCGATTCCGGTTTGATTTCTCGAGGTTCCTACGCCTTAGACACGTCCATGGCTACGCTATTTGACGGCAAAAACTGTGCTAAACAAAAACACTAGAAAACCATCAAATAGACCCGAAACGGGCCAAGGTAACACAAATGGCACGAGATAGGGCAATCGATTGAATATTCGTTATTCTACCCTAAAAACAATGTCTTAAGCAAAGAAATGTCGCTTAAATGAGGCTGATAATCACGTCAAATCGAGTGTCATCAAATACCCCACACTTAAGCTTTTGCTTGTCCTCAAGCAAACTGAATAGAAACGCTCATGTTCATAAATGATAAGATCGATTAAATTGGAGCTCAATCAAGCACAATGAATTATTAGACAGATCGATCCTAGAACAAGAAACCTAACATGCATACTGATCAGCCAAACTACCTGGTCTCACTAATAAACTGCACACGACAAGTAATTAGCAATCAAGCATGCACGAATTTGACCTGACCGACCAGACTTCTCACACAGGATATATTTAGTACAATGGGAACTCTCACTCTCTGTGTTTAAGGACGTGTTTCTGCTCTCGATCGTTTTCTGTTACCGAATTCTGTCATAGGTTTGCATTTCGACCACATCTCCACCACTGTGACAACACGAGTATCTAGTCAAGAAGGACTTCCCTGCTAGGACCGTAATGAATTCTACACTACTCGGGTTTATAATGAGATGGATGATGGGAATGAATGATGATGACTTTGTGCGGTGTAGCTTTCGACTAACTTCCCTCGAATCTAATCTATGGCTTGCTACCGTCTAACCAAACACTGGTGGAATAATGAACGCTCGTCCTATGATACCCTCAAGCAACCTAACACTTATTCTTTTTCTTTACACGATTTTTCTTCTTTTGCTTTCTTTTGAACTTTTCTTTTGACTTCGTTCTTCCATTTTTAGGGAGAAGAACGTTTTATTTGAACTAAACTTTGAACTTTTTCTGATTTTCTTCTTTCTTCATTTTTTTTCTGAAGCTTGCTTCTTTTCTTACTTTTTTTTTTTTTCTTTTTGTTGCTAGAGGGGTTTACACGTCTGGACATGATAGCTAAGACCACCTGTTTAATGGCTATAGGCAGGTTACCACAAACCGACTTCCGGTAGGTCAATCTAGAACTACAACCACAGGGGATCAACGGGGAATGAAAGAAATGGGAAATGGCTGTAATGTATTATCGAACCGAAAGAATAGGCCAAGCTCAAGGGTCTAAGCCTAGTGGATTTATCGTTTGGTAGGCTATCTGGCTTAGTAGCTGAATCTAGGTGCCCCTATCCTTCTAGAACTCGTGTCATCGTGTGGTCTCGAGTAGGTCTCATGCAAATTCTAACTCATTCAAGTAAACAGAGAACCACTCAGAAAGAATTTAAATTGCAAGTTACGTGCAATGATGGATCAAAAGCTCACAGTTGGTTTGCTAGTCGGATTCGGTCATTTTCATGCAATCAAGGCTACAAACTACAAGTGTGATTTTAAAATTCTGTTCTGACCAGGCAATTTAGCATCAAAGCATACAAGTTGGTTCTCAAGTTCTAGGTTAAGCAGTCTAAGCATCATTATGAAAGGTTGAACAACAACTTAACATCACAAATCAAGAACTGAGCCATTCTAATGCTAGAGAGACTGGAATGGAATCACGAGGCACACAAAACACAATCAAGGGCAATCAAGTTCATGCAAGGTTCTCTAGCATCCTACCCCACACTTAAATCGGACTGTGTCCTCACAGACTAATTCTAGAGTTCAGAGTGGAATGGAAGAACCTGGAAAAGGACGGTTGATTTCAGAGGGTCAGCACGGATCCTCGGAGCGGAGGGAAGTGTAACAGAACCTGAAGCAAAGGGAGTCTACCAATTGCCTACAAAACAAAAACAAATAAAACATAAAAAGGAAACCGGGACAAGTGCCCCGGATCCACACAGAAAAAAGTTGGACCGAAGTCCGAAAAGAATAAATGAAAAGAAAGGACAGGGAAAAGGACACCACCTGATCATCACTGGTCAGAGGTGTCAGGGTGGGGGAAGTGGAAGTAATCGCCGAGCTGTCGCTGCCACTCCAGCTGTCGCTCATATCACCGGTCGGCTCGGCGCATATGTTGCTGCATAATAGTCCACCGCGCCTCTTGAGTGGCGTTGTCGGTGATGCGCCATTCCTGCAGTCGCTCGTATAACTCACCAATGTCCGCGGGGTGGTGTTGCGGCTGGTGAGTATGCGCCGGAAATGGATCTGGAATGCGCGGCGGCGACTGGTGGATGTACCCTGCCTGATGGTGTGGCGAGGGTATATAATCTTGAAACTCAGGCGGCGGCTGCGGCTGCTGCTCCTCAGCATCATCTTCGTCTCCCGACTCGACCGCAGGTTGGAGTGGAGGATCTGCTGCTACATGGGGACTGAGGTCGAGTTCTAAGTCGTACTCGACCGCCAAGTCTCCTCCAACGGTCATAATTGGGTGTCGTGGAATGTTAGGGCCATATTCATGGCTGATGCCGAAGGAGAGGATGAGCTGACCTATGAAGTTGCCTCCCAAGAGTTTGCGTGGTAGCTTCTTCCTCTTGGTCCGCTGGCTGAAGATGTGAGCTAGCACCCAGCCGGGGTGGAGAGGGTAGCTCTCTCGGATGGCTCGGTGAAGAACGAGCTCCTCCTTAAGGATATGGTGGCGATCCTTGTCTCGGACATATAAAAGTGACCTCCGCCAAACCATATGAATAAACTTATAGAGCGGGTGAGAGAGAGACTTAACTGAGTTGCTCTTCCCGAGGCGATCGCCAGGCACGCCTGTCATGTGGCTCCAGAGGGCGTGCAACTCCTCGTCGTCATCATCATCGCCCCAGCCGAGGTGGTGATCGTGATAGTGCTCGTAGGGGATGCCCAGATGAGCGGCAAACTCATCGTAGGTGAGCTGCCTGTACACCCCACCAAGAAAGAAGGTGATCACCTTCTGGCCCCGTCTCCTCTTATGCTCGTCCAAGTCAAATGTCGCCCAGAACTCCTGGAGAGCAATGTCTGGGAACTCGGCGGCTATGGTGGTCAGCTCTAGGAGACCGGCCGGTGCTAGGGCGTCATGCACGTTCCGGTAGGAATCCTCGTCATGCTCCTGGAGTGACTCCATGGATAAAGGACGCACGTCAGCTCCACGGATGTGCTCGATCTTCTGGAAGTTCCCAAAGTAGAAGTCCGGTAGACGGGCGATGGTGGGATGGTATCCAGCATGGCGAGGGAGTGCAGGTGGAGGACCCAGAATGGCGGGTGTGACGGGAGCGGCAGCTCCTGAGCTCGAGGCGCCATCAAGGCGTGCCTTAGTCCTGCGCTCAAAGGTGTTCCTAAAACCAGAAGTGAAACCAGATTAGTCAACTAAGATCCTACCCCACACTTAGTAGAAAAACTCAATTTCACAAAGAAATGAGGGAAACTAAGTGGGGTAAGCAAAGTAAGGTAACCGGTAATCATAGACAATAGAACACATGTTGTAAGAACAGCTATAATCAGGTAAGCGCAATCAGAGTTCAAAAAGTCAAACCGACATTTAGAAAGTCAACATTAAGTCATTTTGAACCCTAATCATGGCAGGACTATCACAACTTGGAAATTGACGGCATCATATGATTTCAAAGGCGGCACGATAATATGAACAAGAATGAACACTTATGACAGCCAAACGATCAACAACAATCCAACGTCAAACCGACATATCTCACAAGTCGACATAACAAAGAATCAATCGTATGCATAGCAACACATGACCAAATGATATGGAAATTAAGCACGGAAACTCCCTAAGCATCCTAGAACAGTTCTATAAGTTCAATTAATCCTAGTTCACACGAAACAGTCGGCACGCAAAACGAGGCAACCGAAAAAGTCAACCGAAAGTCAACCCCGACGAAATTCAGCAGTCCATATGTCAAAAGATTCGTATTGAAAAGTTATACAACTTACCTTGAAGCCATGGAAGCAAAAACTGAACGGGTTGGGAGGAATCGGTGAAAAACTTGAAAACTGGGGTTTCGGAGAACTGGAGCTGCAAAGCTCTGATTTGAACGTTCTAGGGCTTGTTGGGATCGGAATGAGGAGGGGGGAGGTGCGGCGGTGGTGCGAGCGGCGGCGGGAACGGCGGCGGCGGATTTTAAAAGTGGGGCGGTCGGCGATTTGAAAAGGAGAGGGGGGTTTCGGGTAGGCTGAGCGAAAATAAGAGAATGGATGAGAGAGGGGGTGGTCCGAAATTTTAAAGGATAAATTAAGTGATTTTGCAAATCAGTTTCGGCGAAAGTAGGGGGTGGTTTCGCCGAAACTACTAGTTAAAATGGATTGACCGATTTGAACTGGCGGTTTCGCCGAAAATGGAAGCTCAGTTTCGCCGAAAATTTCAGTTGGAATGGTTTCGCCGAAATCAGAAAATTTTCGAACCGAAAATGAGAAACAGGAGAATAGGTTCGAAATTCACAGATCAGTTTCGCCGAAAACAAGGGTGGTTTCGCCGAAAATTTTGAACTGTTCGGGTTTAAAATATTTTCGTAAATCAGGCCAACTTCAGAAAATCACAGTTAAATCCAGAAAAATCGGAACGACCTCAATCAACTTGCGACTGACTCTATGACATGCAGACTCTACACGAAAAATAATAAATCAAACAAACTGACACTTTTGGCTCTCCCGAACGACTCTAAAATACCAAGGTTGAAACAAAACAAAACTGACTCCAGCCGTGGGTTGCCTCCCACGAAGCGCTCTTTTATTAACGTCCTTGAGCTGGACGATACCTGGACGGTATTAGGAGACATCCCAACTTAGGTTCTCCTTCACGCTCGCGTCGGAGTTCATGAAGTACAGCTTCAGGACTTCTCCGGTAAACGTGAATCTCTTCCCGTTTGCATGTAGTAGTTTGGTACGTCCGTCGGGAAGATGATCAACGAACTTGAATGGTCCGAACAGCTCTCTCGAGAGGTCATCCTTCTTTAGTGTGACGATGGAAGGAATGAGGACTGTCGGTTTCTCTTTTTCTTTCTTCTTCGGCTTGTTATCACCAGGATCGGTGATCGTTAGTACTTCCTTAGGAGACGCTTTCGGCTTCTCCTTCCATACTTGCTCCGGCGCCGGTTTCTCGGAACGATTTGGTGGTGCCGCCGGCTCGGTGGAAGACGGTGGAGCTTTTGGTCTCCAGACCATTTGGGTCTTTGTCTTCTTGTTCTTTCCTCGAGGTTTGCTCGGTGGTTTAGAAGAGGCTTGCAATTCCTTCTTCTTCTTCTTAAGTGGCTTCTGAACTGAAGCTTCTGGTTTCTTCTCGGTACCCTGTCCAGCACCTGCGGTGTCAATTGATCTCGAAACACTGGAAGAAACATTAGAAATGAAGTTGACCGAGGCCAACTCCACAATCTCTACAGATAAACAATTTAATTCTTCTTTAGGAATGTATTTCATCCCGTCCTTGAGACAGAATGTTGCAGTATCCTTCCCCACCCTTACAGTTAGAGAGCCATTAGGAACATTGACATTAATTCCGGCTGTCGCCATGAATGACCGACCCAAGAGAAGGGTAGAATATGTCTCTTGAGTATCCATAACTATATAATCAACGAAAAACCGGAACAGGCCACAACAAGTGATTACATCCTGGATCATTCCTTTAGGTTCTCTTAGAGTTTTGTCAGCGAACACTAAATTCATGTTGGCAGGTTGTAATTCCCCTAGGTTCAGTTTCTTATATAAACACATAGGCATGACATTTATAGAAGCACCTAGGTCAATTATGCTACGCTCGATTTCAATGTCATTAATGCTCAAAGGTAAAGTAAAAGGACCAGGGTCGGGGCACTTAGCTGGAATAGGTATGGGTGGTGGTCGAGCGACGATAGCCGAGCACTCTCCCTCATCAACAGCGGGCGGTTTTTCCTCCTTAGGCGGGCTAGTCTGCTCACTGCTCCTGGTTGTTACGACTTTAGCTTGCTCGTTCTTCTCGGAGGAGCTGCTTTGAGACGGAGCCTGATTGAAGATGGGAATACGAGCCATCGCACTAGCAATTTTATTTATCATATCCTCAATTCTTTGTCCAGATGCTATCTGTTCTTGATTGAGAAGAGCTTGCGTTTTGAATCTTTCCTCGTGATCATCAAGTATTGCTGTAATTAGATCAAACTTCCTAGCTATTCTCCTCTCCCAATTGTCCTCATATATAAGATTCGGAGGCTGCTGTACTCTGGGCAATCTGGAAGGATCTTGATAACCATTGTCCATGTATTGATTTCGGCTCTGGTTGAGTTGGAAGTTGTAGGGAGGACGCTCATAGAAGCCCTCCCGTTGTTGAGGAGGTGTTCTGAACTGACGGTAGTCGGAGTAGCCTCTTTGATCCCTGGTGAAGCTGTGATCAATGAAGTTGACTTCCTTTTTAGGCCAGTTATTAGTTGTACCGAGGATCTCTTCCATTTGTTTCTGTACTGCGATTTTAATCTGATCTTCACAACTTGGTTGACTCATGGATGCTCCAAACTATCTTTCCCTATTTCTGGACTTAGATGCGCAGTCCGCAAAGTGAAGTAGAGCAGCTTCTGGTTCAAGTGCTGTGCAGTCGCCATCAGCTAAGATGTTTACCCATTCAGCTGTTTCTTCATTCATCCCTTGGGCAAAGATTTCAGCTAGCTGACTCTGGTTGAATCCGTGATGAGGGCATTCGGAGAGGAGTGCTTGGAAATTGTTCCACGCGTCGTGTAAACTTACTCCTTCCTTCTGAGAGAATCTAGCGATACTATCCTTGTAGAATGTAGTTCTTGAAGGTGGATAGTATTCTTCTATGAAGTCTTGAGCTAGATGATCCCAGTCAGTGTAGTAGCCAGGTGGTTTCGAGCTGAGCCATATCTTGGCGTTGCCTTTAAGAGAGAATGGGAAAGCTCGTAAGCAAAGATTGTTCTTACTGAGATTCCCGCTCTTAAACGTCTCGCACATGTCCAGAAAGTTAGCCAGATGTGTGCGGGGGTTTTCTTGTAGCTTCCCTTCGAATCGAAGATTCTTAGTGACCATGTTCAGGACGAAGGTTGTGATATTATAATCAGGGTCGTCATCGTTGTGCGGCACGACGACGCTAGCTCGGAGGTAAGCCGCATTTGGTCTACAGTAATCCGCCACGGTGCGCTGAGCAACTAGTACGGGAGGAGAGGGTGGTGGTGAATCTGAAGTAGTGGATGAAGCGGATGAAGATGAGGAGTTCTCCTTCAACTCCTCAATCTTTTGAGGGATAGGTGGTGTAGGCGGTGTGGTTATGACTTGCTTCTGAGCTCGCGGTTTCTTCGGCGAAGCAGAATTACCCGGCTTAAACTGAGAATGAGCAATAGAGCGGTTCATGAACCTGTAGAACAACCTACAAGCAACAAAAGCAAACATACCGGCGTAAAATCGAAGTGGGTGGAAAAATGAAAGATGGAAAGTAGAAGAATAAATTGCCAGATCTTCTTTCAACAATCAAAATAAGTCCCCGGCAACGGCGCCAATTTGATGGAACCGTCGTTGTGATGAGCAGGTTCAATCAAATAACTATCAAGCTCAAGAGCTAGGATAGATCGTATTCCACGGGCCTTCGAATGATTGGCTACTTCAGAACTAACAAATTATTCAAGGAAAAACACGTTGTGCGTGGTGTGAGTTCCACGACTTCTAATTCTAAGGAATGCAGAGAAATTAAAACAAATTAAGCTAAAGCAGATTGGGAATTTAGGGTTTGAAAACAAGAATGACAGACGAACTTAGACTTTGAATCCCCCTTCGTTCCCCAGAGCATTGGCAATCAACAGATCAGCGAATTTCGATTCTTATTCAATCAATTACTAAGACACCACCATAACTCCTTACCCTTAGGTTTAAGACCGGCGAACGTTCGCTCTATCCGTTCTAACTACCAAGATTAACTAGCCGCCCGGGTACGGTCGCCTCTCGCAACGACTTAATTAATTGGTGTAATTACTAGTGATTAATGAGTTACTCTTGCAGTGAATTAACCCTAACCGGTTCCTACGAAAGGCACACTCCAATTATAAGGTTAATTGTTTAATTCGATGTTCTAAAGTAAGGCGAGCGTTCGCTTCTATCCTTAGCTTAACAAGAATCTAATCTAGGTGATCAATCCAGACAAGAAACATGAACAATGAAGAACGAATCAAACATGAAAAAGAACTGATTGAATTTCGAATCTAATCACCGCCGATCCGTGACCGCTTTAAAGCCCTGGGTCACTTAGGGTTCATCTAGTCTAAGCTCTAACGAGTTTAGCTACTCATGATCATTACAAAAGACACAAAGACAAAGAAAGAGTTCATCATCACAAGGAAGAACAGAAAAGGATCTGAAAAAACCTAATTCAGACGACTCTGACAGACTCCGATCTTCGGTAAGTTGCACTCCTAGCTCCGGTTCTCCGAGATGGAAGGGATGGCGTCACGATCTCTATCCGGCTCTTCGAACTCCAACTCTTCGCTCCAGAACTTCAGAGGATTCTGATCTCGAAAAGTTGTGTTTTTTCGAATTATGAATTGTGTATCGTCTCCCCTTTCCTCGGGCCGCCGGTTTAAGTATAAATACTTAACCCTAGTTGGGCCGGGCTGAGCTGATATTTTCGCCGAAACCATAGGGATAGTTTCGGCGAAAATTCTTGTGTAAATGGCCATGATTTCTCTGCCTTGCATTTTCGGTCCGAAGAGCTTAATGGTTTCGCCGAAATCAGTCTTCACTTGGCATCAGCTGATTTGCACTGCTGGTTTCGCCGAAACTGGGGGCCTGGTTTCGCCGAAACTGTAAGTGTGAATGGCAGATTTTCGGTTTGACTTGATTGACTCCTTTGATCGATTCCGGTTTGATTTCTCGAGGTTCCTACGCCTTAGACACGTCCATGGCTACGCTATTTGACGGCAAAAACCTGTGCTAACACAAAACACTAGAAAACCATCAAATAGACCCGAAACGGGCCAAGGTAACACAAATGGCACGAGATAGGGCAATCGATTGAATATTCGTTATTCTACCCTAAAAAACAATGTCTTAAGCAAAGAAATGCCGCTTAAATGAGGCTGATAATCACGTCAAATCGAGTGTCATCATCTAGCTCAAACGAGACGCGAGTTATTGAACTGTTTGACGATGCATATTATAAGTCATCAAACCGTTTGAAGAATCTTGATCCGTTGAAACCGAATCTTGATCCGTTGAAACCGATATGAAATGCACAGAGATGGTGGATAATTGGTCCCGAAAAATAACAGGGCCAGCTGTGTTCTGTGGAGCACATTGTGTGAATGCTGAAAAAAGTAATGGGGAACACGACAACCATAGAGGAAGAAGGTGGACGAAACGACGTCGTATTCGATTATTTGTGAAGGAGGCGACACTAGTCTACTGTGCAGACAGAATGCAAACACGACCAGAAGATTCAGATTCAGATTTTGATTTTTTTTTTAATTGATTGCAATAATGCAAAACTGTCATCATTGGCTGGTTTATTAAAACACATGTTTTTGTTAATTAACTCCGCTAAACGACAACGTATGGGAGATTAATGTTTACACTAAATGCTTGGCCGGCTGTAAGTTTGGCTCATTGTCTTGTAGGGTTTTCTTGAAATAAAGCAAAAGTTTAAATTAATATAAACAATAATCATGGGTTTCTTTCTAGAACTTTGACTTATTCATACCGTAATTAGAAGTTGTGCGTTGTGTTAGTAAACGATATAAGATCCATTCAGAACTCTTTCTCAACAACTCGAGTTATTGGGATGCAACGGGTTTTGACAAGTTGACGTAAATGTGTTACATGGGTATATGACTCAAATGTGTTATACATAATCCAAGCTCGTTCTTATTTGTTTTATAATCAGTTGAAAACTGGAGATAACGTAGTCTAAACAGCAATCAATATGAACGCCTGAAGTTATTGGAAAGATTTTATTAACTTGATCATTAGACAAAAGCAAAGTTTGTTCATTAACCACACAAGCACGCTTTCGCAAAAAATACACGACACACATACTAGGCATTCAAGTTCGCTGAAATTAGTCGAGAAAGGTTCTTACCAATTTTTTATAACCTAGAGTTAAGCAATCCAAATAATAAAAAGTAAGAACCACACTTAATTTATTTTGGAGGATTTTGCTAAATTATTGTTTTCACAAAAACTAAGTTAGTTAACTTAGTACACAATAACACAAACACTATTATACGTCGCACATGTGTTATGTATTCATGTCTGCTTAAAGGTTCGTTGAAAAATATTTCTACTAATTTTGTGATAAATCGACAATCTGAAGATCAATGTAATTCAAATCGAAAAAGTAAAAAAACTACCCTTGAAAGAATCGCCTAACAACACACGAACGAGAAACGAATAACATTTAAATAGGTATAAAAAAAATTAAATTAAATTTAGGTATAAATATATGTCTAAAATGTAATATTTTCGTACCGTTACTCACACCGAAATCCAACAGCTTCCAAAAATAAAAACATTATATGTCTATCATTGTTAAATAAAATTCCCGACTAATATGTTAGGTTCAAAACCATACGAATAAGTTAAAAGCAGAATATTCTAAACAGACGAAAATAGTTACCAACCACTAATTAGTAATTAACCTTCTAAACGAGTTTAAAAAAAACGCGGTGAATTTGTTAATTATAATTAATTAACGCGGGGACGGCCGAGCTTGTATGCACAATAAAAGTCAAAAGAGATATTTCCCAAAGGGGAAGAAAAGTCGCCGACGATAGTGGGTCATCGTTTTCAGACAGCGAAGCGGATTGATAGATTACTTTAATCCTTTGTTTTCTTCAATCCACTATCTCCTTCTTCTTCACTACCCCCTTTACGCTAAAACCCCTCTTTGCTTTCTCCTCCCTGCATCTCCGCAGACCTAGATCTCTCTGTTCGTCTGAATCTAGGGCTTCAGCGTGTTGTCGAGGTAAGTTTCTTCGCTGGATAAACCTTTATTCGCTATGTGTAGTGATTTATCTTGCGATTGGTTTATCCGCTTGATTTCGTCGATTTGGGGATTATTGGAGCTTCTGGATCTGGTTATGGGTTCTGTTCTGTTGTTCCGATCCGGTTCTTGCTGTTGCTGTTGTTGATTGTTTCGGATTCTTTACGAATTTCGCGAATTCTAATCTCGAACGTTTTCGATTTGACGCCGATTTGACTTTGGTAGGATTCTAGGGTTCCTCTTTCTTCTCTCAGTTGTTCGCTTCGCTGCCCCTTGGTTTTTCTTTCAATTTTTGTAAGTTGTGGTTTCCTTGCCTCTTCCGTGGGGTGAGAATTTCAATCGTGGAAACCCTAATTTGTGGCTTTCGCCCTGTTATAGCTTGTTGAAATTGGGCTTTTGGTTTCTCACAGCTGAAAGGGGATTCTTATTCTACTATTCCGCAGGCTTTTCATGGCTGTTTGGGAGAGGAGTTCGTAAGGTGCAAAAAACAGGAACCTTTTCCTCTGCATTCGTGTTCCTGTGATTGGTATTCTCATCATGGGGAGTGCTGATACCGTTGTAACTAGGAAGTTCCTGAAGATAAAATTCACCTCCCAGAAGGTTGAAGTTGCTCCTGGTGCCAGTTCATGTGGTCTTGAGCGAAAACCTTCTTTGGATGAGTCTGCTCGTTTTCAGATGAATGCATCACAGAAATTCGACAGTAAAACTAGTGTACCTAGCTTGAAAAAGCGCAGGTCTTCAGAAATACTGGAGGAACGCCCGGGGAAGAGGCGGAGAATGGACCGTACGACTACACAGCAGTGTTCGGCTCTGCTGAAGGTGCTTATTGGACATCCAGATGGTTGGATATTTAGCAAGCCAGTTGATATTGTGGAGCTGAAGATTCCTGATTATTTCACAATCATATCCCATCCGATGGATCTTGGGACGATAAGCTCAAAGCTGTCCAAGAAATTATACCCTAGCACTGAAGATTTTGCTGCTGACGTTAGATTGACGTTCGCCAATGCCATGCTGTATAACCCACCTAGTAACTCTGTGCATATGGCAGCTATGGGGCTTGGTGAATTGTTCGAGATGAGGTGGGATTTATTGGAGGAAAAGTGGAGCCATGAGCAGGCTAAATATGGGAATGCAAAGTTACTGAGTGAGCAGGCTAAGAAACAGAACTGCCTCGAAACACCTCCTCCATGCAGTGCTAGTCTATCTAGGAACACCAAACCATCTAAAGAGAAGACGAAAAGGAGCTCTTTTGGGGCCCAAGCTGTTGAGGTAAATTTGTGGTTGGATTACATTTGGCTAACACTTGTCATGACAACAGTTTATCACACGTATTTCTTCAATTAAGTGGTGGTGTAATGGTACAGTCTTGGTTTATTTGCTTAGGTTAAGCATGCTAAAGCTGCTGAAAGCTGTGTAAAGAAGTCACTCAAAGGTATGACGATAAGAATACAGAGTGTACTTTCTGGTTTCCAGCTCTTTACACGAGCTAATTAGCAGTATTCTTATAGTCAATGAAAAAGGTGCTCGGCATGCTCATGGCCCTGTCAATGCAAAACCATCATTGAAGATAGTGGTTCGCAAATGTAGTACTTGTGGCAGGATCACATGTGGGTGCAGCCTTCAGATGGACTCGAGCAATGCTTTATCAGGTACATGGTTGTTTTCTCTGCCCCTTGTTATTGTTTTCCAAGGGCACACAGTACATGATTCACAATTTTCATTATCTTTGTGGATTTCTTGCTTCAGATGCATCCAGTGATGGACTGCTTAACGGAGATCATTTACAAAGTACTGACGTTAGGAAATCATTGGTACAGTCAACATCTGTGCTGTGCAATAAACTAATTGTCTTTCCTCGAGATCATTAAACAGCAATGCATGACGTTTTTGTTTGTACTCGAACAGGACTGTCCCCCAGATGTTATCTCGACATCCCAGATGAGCAGGTCGGATCCCGATTCCGATGGTGAGGACTTTAAAACCGTTCCCTCTTGTGATTTTTCAGTCTAGCTTAATGTGTGACTGATTCTTTTATGGTGCTTGAATACTCGAAAAAGGTGCAGTTAGTGCTGTGGATGAAGATAATGTATGTCCTAGTTCTCAGCTTGCAGCTCCTACAGCTGATGCAATTTCTGGAGAAGGTGCCTTTCACAATATTTTGGTCTTTGAATCTTCTGCTTCTAGCAATATTTCTATTATTCTGTTTCCCCTGTTAATATCCTGTTTGGCTGCTGTGTCTAGATTGGAGATCTAATGCTGTTGAAGTACAACAAATGTCACCCAAAAGAGCCCTACGTGCCGCAATCATAAAGGAAAGATTTGCACACACGATCCTGAAGGCAAAGCACAAGACGCTTCTTGATAATGTATTTCTCGTTCTCTGCTTCTTCTTCTCCCTCAACCCCTTTTACAAGCACTTCTTCAAGGTGTTGAATTGTCACTGATGGTTTTCATTATTTAGGGTGAGAAGGCTGACTTAATAAAGATGCAGCAGGAAAAGGATAGACTCCAAAGGATCCACCATGAAGGTATTATTTTTTTCTCGTTTCATCTTCGTTATTGCAATGTGCGAGAACCGTTGTTAAGCATGGTGAATTTAAGTTTTTTCATATGGGTTGATGAACTAGATATGATGCTTTTTAAAGTCAGTTTAGTTGACATGTGTTGTGTCCATGAATTTCTTTATTCAGTATGGTTTTTGATCTTGTACACGTACAGAGAAAGCAAGGATTGAAGCCCAAATCAGAAAGGCAGAAACTGCATTAAGGAGGAAAGAAGAGATGGAATTGAAGGAGCAAAGGCAACAAGAAAGAGAAGCAGCACGGGCCGCTATGCTCAAGGTTAGCTTGTTCATTTTCTTTTGGTTTAGTCTGCTGTTCATTCCTCCCAAATTTAGTGTCTAACACAACCCGATTTAATGTCCAGATCGAGAGAAGTGTTGAAATCGAGGAAAACCGCGAGGTGTTGAAAGAACTCGAGGATCTATGTGGGTGTACGTTGTTAGTCGTCACCCCAAGAGTGGCTGATAATGCATACAGAGGAAAACAAAGCGAAGTTGGAAACGGGCTTGGAAGCCCACTGGAGCGATTAGGTCTGTTCTTCAAGGACGAGACGGACAATGTCGACGAGTTGTTAGATGGAGATATTGAAGATGGTGAACTATTAGCTTGATAAACACGTTCAGGTTATGGCTCTGTATTGACTGTATCTCCTCATCTGTTGCCTGTTCATATTAGCCTTTGGCAGAGAGGAAAGTTTTGATTGTATGTTGAATACATTCTTGTAGTTAGTTAGAATAGGTTAAACTGTGTGGCTTACGGTTACGAACTAAAGTTCTCCTTGTTACGAAACTGATTGAATGTGCTAAGATACTAGTATATCTGTTTCCAAATAGTGAATATGATCTTATGCTTTAGCATGTCTATGCTAAACCCGATTATCATCCAACGATTACAAAAACATTCGGTAAAGTCAGTCTCGACACTAAACCATAGCAGAACAGTTTGATGTCTACACTAAACCAGAAGATCGAAGGCCTGGTTGAATATACGACGGTCGTTCAACGATTACAAAAAGATTGTGTAAACCATCAAGTCCCTATTCCCTACTAGCTACATTTCGCGTAATCAACCCAAAATTGCGACGAGAAATGAACCGAAGCAGCACGACAAAAGAAGTGTCCTCATGAGGGATGGTGACAGGAGGCTCTCAGATAGTGTAGCGATTCTTGGCACCTCTGTCAAGCCTCTTTGCATCTTCCTGAGATTACAGAAGATCCACAGAGTAAACAAAGACTGCTACTTTATTGTATATTCCTAGTGGAAATCGGAAGAGACGAACGGTACTCACATGGAAAATGAAGCCGATGGTATCCTTGTAGTCAAGAAACTCCTTCCACTGTCTCCCAATGCTCAGCTGCAACACAATCATGATCACATTCAATTCATGATCGTGGGTTTATAGAAGCATTCAATTGTTTGTGGGATTTCATGAGAGTTGGATTACCTGAGCGGCTTCATTGGAAGCATTCTTGGTCCATATAGCTATCTTCTCCTGCCTAGCTCTGACATTGACCACAGCACCGCAGATTTCATCTCCATGTTCAAACTGCTCTCCTATCATAGCTAGCAGCTAAAAGATACAGGACATTAATGAGAGATTGCATCAATAATCAGTAATCACAGCTTCTGTACATAGACAGATTAGCATACCGTATACAGCCAAGCAGTATCAGATTTCCCTTTGGAAAAGGTAACAGTCCACTTTCCTCCATTAGCACAGATTGGATCCTCCCACTTGGGCTCGATCTTATGCTTGAAGCAATGGAAATCTGCTCCCACAGCTAGCTTGCTTGGGTGATGAATGTTATTGTACACACTGAGAACAGAAACGAGATTCAGGAAGAACTCATACATCAGAACATCATTCAAACCCTAAGAAACAATCAAAGAAAAGGAAAGAAACGCGTTCCAGATTACAACTAGCCCCAAACAGTACAATCTCAGTACGCTTTCTTTCGGAATTGTAATGCGATCAAGCGATGAAATAACCAGACAAAACAAGCTCGTATAATCGAATCGAAACGCATAAAAAAAGATGAAAAATAAAAGGAATCATCAATCAGACAATCACCTCCAGAATTCCTCCACGGAACCGAACGTGAAGATGGAGCGCATGGAGCTTCCCCAGGTGGTTTGCTTGGACTTGGCGGAAGGATTGTCGAACCAGAAAGTCCATCGGTGTTCGAGCGGGTGGGATACAGCGATCGGTTTCTTGGAAGAACTCTCGTCGTTGCCGTTACCGGCTATCTCTCCTCCCTTCGATGCACCACCGTTTGCGGTGTCGTCGGCCTTAGGATCAGCGTTGGCGTTAGCTAATTCTTCTTCCGTGGCTACCGGCGTCGGTTTCTGAGACTCCTCCACCGCCATATTAGCGTGATCGAATCGATTGTTTGCGTCGACGTTTCTGTGAAGGCTGAACAGTTGGAATTGTTGATCGGAGAAGAATCAGGAATTCTGTTAAACAGACGATCGAGAAAGTGACTTTTATCAAGTAAAAATGGGCCCATGGGCCCGCTTATTACTATTCATATTGGGCCTACTTGTTTAGCTTCAGGCCCGTGTGAAACTGCGCAATTCAACCCAATAGAGAGATTATTCCTTTTCTTTCAATTTTTTAATAGGAGTAAAATTCGAATAGGTCATAAAATTCTTCTTCAAATAATTTTATTCCAAATTTTTAGGAAGATTTAGTAAAAATTAATCATGTATATTTTTTTCATTTGGTATTTTGATATCATGATTTAAAATAAAAATAGTTAAAAAAATTATATGGTTATAAATAATTGGTTTAATTGGAAAGAATTAAATTAAGTTTTTGTTTAACTTTGTAGTATTTCACCTAAATAACACAATAGTAAAAATATCTACAATATTCAAGACATGAGATCGAAGATCTTAGTATTTGAGAGATATCTAAGTGATATTTATATCACTATAAAATGAACGTATCTATATCGATCGTACAACACAAAGCACGAAATCGAAGATCTAAATAGTGAAAATTTTAATAGTTTCATTAGATCTTCATATGTTCCAAGTTTGACTTGCCGCCCATCTTCATCAAAAAATAATCCTTAACGTATTGTTCCATTGTTTTCCTCTTGAATTTAGGTGGATTTTGTGGACTGATTATGTCGGTAGCAGGTCCAATTTCTGCATCTAATCTAGGATTGAAGAAGAAACTCAAAGATATTCGTTTTCTTTTTGAGTTCACTGTTACACTGTGTTCCACGCTCTTATACATCTCATTGCTAAGGACCTGCCACAAACACACATTACCATTAGTTAAGGGGTGAGATATTCAATGAAAATGAACATTCTTTTACTAAATATGGCGGATTGTATAGCTTCAGAGACAAAAAAATACTTTACAAATTACAATTGATGACACATTGTGTTACGAAACACAAAAATTGTCAAGATGACATGCGAGTAGCACAACACCTGGCCACCTACATACATGACCTTAATTAACATATTTCTATGTTAATTAATGTGTGCCTACCATATAGCTAGCATGTTATATTCATGTATTGAGTAACTATTTGCTCATGAATTAATAGAATAGATGACCAACTATCTAGCCTAGGAAGGTGATTAATTCACGAGCCAATAGTTCCTCAATATAAGAAAAAGACAAAAGTATTAAGTTATAGAGAGAGTTTTTTTTGGATAAAGTAAGTTATAGAGAGAGTTACTATCAACTAATAGTGTACTTAGAACAATGAAACAATTTTTTTTTTTCGCTAGTAAATAACTCCAGAGGAAGACCAAAAGATAATCATACATGCACATTAACTATCTCCTCAGAAAGTGTTTCTGGCTCGTTAGTTAGTTAGACTTAGGACAAGTTCCACTACCTATCTTGTTTACTTAATTATACTGCAACTTGGTATTTCCCGTGGTGTGATTTAGCCGGGTTGTATTTAGAATTGAAGCAAGGCCTCAACCAAGAGAAAATGCCGGCAAACTACTGACAACTATTTTTTTGTTGGTATAAATAGCTTCGACGGAGATATTGAGATAGCAAAATACTGACAGTTACTAGTGTAAAATATTTAGTCAAACTTTAGATGAGCATGAACCGGCACATTGCCGTCGAACATTTAATGTACAAGGTCCCCACAAACCATTACTATAAGTGGTAAGTAGCCGATGGGTCCTACTTGTGTGGGACCGGTCCAACATAGTTGTTTAATGTTGAACATTCGTCAACATATGCTACCCTTACTGTTGTACAAAGTGACAAATTCAAAGATCAAACTAAAGTCCTAATAGTTTGTTTTTTTTTGACAAAAGTCCTAATAGTTTGTTGGATAAATAGATTCATATCCACAAAAGAAGATAATGATTAAATTATTATCTACCCACCAATTTGATACTATGAAAAATTCCTAAACAATTTCCAAAACAGATTCAAAATCCACCCGTCAAGAATCGTTGCATCTCAAATATCTGAAGTTGCTAGGAGAGAATTCTGTATGAATCTTACAATAACGTACTATTTCGTATTTCAAGAAACTATCATGTTTCTTAAATAAATTCCTAGGTAATAAACTATAGGGTATAATTTGAGGTAGAGTGTAGAGTACCTCAAGAATGTCTCCAACATTCACAACAAGGGCATGTGGAAGGAAACTCAATGGAACCCAACTCCCATCTTTGACTATCTTGAGGCCGTCAACTCCATCAATCTGGTTAAGAATCGTGATGCACGACGCATCAGAGTGCGGGGTTATGCCCATCACCAGTTCCGGCTTAGGGCATGGTGGGTAGTATGTCATCCTCACTGACTGCATTCCGTCCTCCATCATCTCTTCCACATTCTTACTCTTTGTCTTCATTGCCTTCGCTATCATCCCTACAAGCACCATAGCCAACTTTTGTAGTTCTTGCAAGTACTCCTCCAGACTATCTCTGCTTGAATTGTATAGTTAGTGCTAGCCATCATATACTTAAAACACATGAATGAATATATATGACTTTCTCGTTACCGACTTGAGAGAGGGAGGGAGCTGTGGGAAGAGGTGAGGATTTCTTTTAGCGATGGGGTTAGTGTTCATGTAGAACCTATCACCCCATTCGAGTCTTCCTTTCAACCTTCCGGTTCCTCCGTACCCTTCGTATTCACCTGGTCGTTCTCTGTACCTCATCTTGTCCTCCACCGGAAGCTCATAGAACTCTTCTACTTCGCGTCTTAGCTTCTCCATTCTCACTCCATGGTTCACCAACTACTTGTATTAATGTAGAAAAAAAAAAGTGAATACATACGGTGGAGAGATGTTTCATGAATTCCGACTCATGATCAATATTCGTCAAATTTATGGGTATATCTGATTCCGTCATTCAAATTGAAAATCTAATGGTCCACTAATCATAAGGAGAATTTTTGACATGATCATTTTTTGAACTTAAATTTGAGATTATTATTATTATTATTATTATTAATACGATATTTTTACATGATGATTAGATGAAATATGGATTTATTAAATTAAAAAAAAAAAGTGTACCTGAAAGATGCCCCAATCCATGCAGTAAGAGTGAAGCTTCTCCAGTTCCAAATCCGCAACCCCATAATCCGCCGCCAACAGTAGTTCCAAGTCAACCGTCGGCGCCGCCGTTACACATCCCTCCAAAGTTCTCGGAGGTCTTTGATCATCATCAGAAGCCACGAACGGTCGTGGGATTGAGGTGAGTGGCCCTTTAGCCAGCTCTTGAACGATAACCACAGGAGGAAGCAACTGCTCGTCGCCCTCATCGTCGGCGGCGGGAAATCCTGCCGGCGGCTCGGAAAACGACGAGTTCCTCGTCATTATTGTTTGTTTGGGTCACAAGTTAATAATTAACGTGGACAAGTGGGGAATACGTACGTAGGATATGATTTATATAGAAATCCAAACTAGATAATAATAATTGATATTTTCTTATAGAATATGACAAAAAAAAATTTGGTGACACGTAAGCTTGGCTGAAAGTGGTAGGTCGGGAATTGTTGAAATTTTCAGGTTGTGCAATTGTTGAAATTTTAACAAGTGGATGTTTTTATTGTTGCACGGTTTGCCTGGTGGACCAAAATTGATGGGCCACCCTGGGTCGAGTCGGCCCAGTAGGCGAAGCGATCCACCTAAAAAGTGGGTCAACGCCTTAGGCGAGGGTTGACCGTGTGGAAAGTCTCGAAAGGTGCTATGCAGAGTGGGCCAGACACGGCCCAAGGAGCAGTCAACGCCTCAGGCGAGGGTTGACTAGCCAGATGATCTAAGGATCGCTTGAGGGTGGGCCCAAGCGAGGCCTAGGAAAAGCCCTAAGGCGGCGTCACGCTTACCATCTGGAAAAACCCTAGAGGGACACGTGGAGCAATCCTGAGGATTTCGTCCTCACCAAGCGACGGTCTGGATTTGACGACACGTGGCGTGATTTGCTGGGCGCCGTACCATTGCCTAACGGCCTTGGCAGGCTTGCCAGGCTATAAATACGAAGAGAGGGCACAAACAGCAGGACACGACCAAATTCTGGGAGCAATCCCTAGGTACATCCTGTTACATCATTATCCAATCCATTCTCTGCCCCTTTGTTCTGATTACTACCCTCGTTTTCTTATTACGAGGCGATTCAGAGTCTCACAGGCGACCGGGTCGACTCTCTCATTGTTCCGGGCGACTGGAGCGGAACAATTGGCGCGCCAGATAGGGGATTAATCAAGAACTGAGGAAGTTGAGCAATGGAGCAAGGGAATATTGGAAGAATAATAAGAAGGGAAGCGTCTACTGTAAGGCCCGCAGGGGAGACGGAGGAAACACCACTGAAATACGTGAATCCGGGAGCCCAAGGCATACCACTTGAAGGAAGAAACTTGAGAAATGATCTGGAGGAAGAAGGAGTGCCTAGAGACACTAGACACTGACTCTTCGTATATTCCCCGTGACACCAGAGGAAAAGGCATTCTACAGGAGGAGACATCAAACACAGAAGCGTACAAGGTTCTCGAACAGCGTTTTCAAGTCCTGGAAAAGCAAAATTTGGAACTTACCCAGTTATTAAAAACGGTTATCGCTCAGCAAGCACAAGCACCCAGAGCCCAGAATATTCCGGCTCCAGGCAACGACACTCACGCGGAAATGCTACGTGCATTTCGACCGCTAGTCGAAACCGGAATCGAGCAGAGGGTCATTCGGCAACCCTTGGCAAGGGCTATCTTCGCTGAAACACTACCCGTTGGCCTCGTCCCACCAAACATGGAAAAATATTCAGGTCTAGGCGACCCCGAGGAACACCTGCAAAACTTTCAGATCGCCATGCAAATGCAGGAGCCAGCGATGCAGCGTTTTGCAGAGCTTACCCCGCCACTTTGGGGGGGGGGCGGCAAGAGAATGGTACATGAGTTTGCCAGAAGGGATTATCCATACATGGGATGAGTTTGCTAGAATTTTTTTGGTGAAGTATGAGAGTCGGCGACATAGAAAGGTCCCAGTACAAGTCCTTGTCAACTTACGACAGTGGCCGGAGGAATCGCTAAAGGATTTCTTTGAGAGATGGATCAGCACAGTACAATCTGTCAGAGATGTGACTTTAGACATCGCTACTGCAAGCATGATTCAGGCGACGCATAACAGGCGACTAAAAGAAGCGTTGGTGAAGAAAAAGCCCACCACTCTGTCCAACTTGGAGGCCAGAATAAATAGTATAATCCTCATTGAGGAGCAATTGGCAGAAATTGGAGGGGATGATAGCCGAAAGAATCGGAGAGAAGGGCAGGCTGATGTATCACGCGATTCCAATGACAGGAGAGGGCGGTGGCAGAGAGCTGAGCGATCCCCTGAAAGACGGGAGTATCGGGATGACAGGAAAAACAATGACAGACGCACATACCAAGAGGACAGGCGAGAATACACTCCGCTCAATCGATCCCGGAAGGAGATATTCTTGTACATGCAGCACAAGGATCACCATATTCAGTGGCCTGAGCCGCTTCGAGGCGATCTAGAGCAACGAAATCCCCGGAAGTTTTGTAACTTTCATGACTCTCATGGCCACACCACGGAAGAATGTAGGCAACTTAAAAATGAGATTGAGCGATGGATCAAGGAGGGTCGCCTGAAAGACTTCATTCTCCAAACCAAGCGAAAAGAGAGGAGTTCAAATGATAAAGAGGATAGCCCAGTCCCAGGCGATCAGCCTAGAAAAACAGTGTTCGCCCGACTGCAAGAACCGAGGGTGACGCTCCCAAAAAGGCAAAGGAAGCAGAAGAGGTTACAAAGGTTTATCAAACTATATTTGGAGGGGAGAGCTGTCCAACCAAAAAACAGTCAGACGAGTGTAGGGAGGTTTTGATCATAAACAAGGACGCTCAGCGAGCTCCTGTCGTGTTTACAGATGAAGATTTGATCAGAAACAAAGGACCCAGCTTGGAAGCACTGGTAATCCAGTTGATAACGCTCAGAAGCAGAGTGGAGCGAGTGATGGTGGATGAAGGAAGTTCAGCTGACATCCTATTCTGGGAGCTTTTCCAGCAGATGAATTTACCTATCTCTAGCCTGCGTCCGACGAAGACGACTATTACAGGGTTCTCGGGGCACCAAGTACCTATCAAGGGAATTATTACCCTACAGGTCATGCTAGGCGATGAACGAGTCAAGGCGGTACAGTCAATAGATTTCCACGTGCTGGATTGCCGATCTTCGTACAATGTAATCTTGGGGCGACCGGCACTTGCTGCTTTTCAAGCTATCTCGTCACCAGTATACCAGGTTCTGAAATTTGTAACAAAAGAGGGTGTCGGAGTCGCTTGGGGACACCCGGAGGTGGCTCGGCGATGTTATCGGGCGGCGACAAAAGGAGCATGTTATAAAATTGACCTAGAAGAAGGAGCGAGCAGGGAAAGGCTCCAGTCGGCAGAGTCCGACGTCCCCGTGACCTTGTGGGAAGGCGATGACGAGAGGACAGTGAGGCTGTCATCATACCTAAGCCAGGAAGCCAGACAAGCGATGATGGCTCTGATCAAGCAATATTCACATCTTTTTGCATGGCACCCAGCGACATGCCAGGGATAGACCCGACAGTTGTTAAGCATTGCTTGTCAATTGACAAGAGTTGTCGACCAGTACAACAGAAGCGAAGGAATATATGCCGAGAGCGACAGCTAGCCGTCACAAAGGAAATCGACAAGTTACTAGAGGCAGGTTTTATAAGGGAAGTTCAATACCCAGAGTGGTTGTCAAATGTAGTTCTGGTCAAAAAGTCGTCGGGTGCCTGGAGAATGTGTGTGGACTTCACAAATTTAAAGATGCTTGCCCAAAGGACGCTTACCCACTTCCAAACATTGAGCAGCTGGTCGACGCCACAGCGAACAATGAAATGTTGTCTTTCCTTGATATGTTCTCCGGATACCATCAGATACCGCTTAATGAGGAAGATCAGGAGAAGACAACATTCATGATTCCTATGGCAAATTATTGTTACAAAGTCATGCCTTTTGGCCTCAAGAATGCGGGAGCTACCTATCAGAGAATGATAGATATGGTGTTTACTAAGCAGCGGGGGCGTAACCTAGAGGCATATGTCGACGACCTCTTGGTAAAAAGTAAGAAGGGCGACGATCACCTAGGCGACTTAAAGGAGACTTTTGAAACGTTACAACGCTTTGCGTTACGACTAAATCCGCAGAAATGTGTCTTCGGGGCAACATCAGGCAAATTCTTAGGGTACTTGGTAACGCGACGAGGGATCGAGGCAAATCCAGCGCAGTTAGAGGCTATCTCCGCCATGGCACCACCTAAAACAGTCAAGGAAGTACAAGTTCTGGCCGGAAGGATAACCGCGATCAACCGATTCATTCCAAAGGCAGCAGAGCGATGTGCGCCATTCTTCTCTGTCTTGAAAAATGCGTCAAAATTTGCATGGATGACAAATGCGATAAAGCATTCGAGGAGCTCAAACAATTTTTAGTTACTCCTCCGGTCTTGACGTCGCCCAAGGAAGGAGATGAACTGTTCATGTACATCGCGATATCACCAACAACGGTAAGTGCAGTTCTGGTGCGTCGGGAGGAGCGTAGCGATCAACCGATATTCTATACAAGCAAAACTTGGTCGACGCTGAAACCAGATACCCGGCGATTGAGAAAATGGCCTATGCTGTGGTCTGCGCCGCAAGGAAGCTCCGACCATATTTTCAAGCACATACAGTGACAGTGCTAACCAATTTGCCAATTCAAAATGCCCTAAGAGCAATGAGCGTGGCTGGGCGACTGGCAAAATGGGCCATTGAGCTCAGCGAGTATGATATCCGGTACAAACCTAGAACAGCGATCAAAGCTCAAGTGCTTGCTGATTTTATCGTGGAAGGGGCGGTCCAAGAAGAGACGGGTGAACACCAGACTTGGTCGCTTTTCACGGATGGAGCCTCCAGTAAAAATGGGGCGGGAGCCGGCATAGTGCTGAAAAGCCCTGAAGGGGCTATTCATGAAGTCGCCTTACGTTTTGCGTCGCTTAGAACTAACAATGCTGCTGAATATGGGGCGATGGAGGCAGGTCTCAGAATCGCAAGAAGTATGGGCATTAAGCATGTCAAAATTTTTTCTGATTCAGCGGTAGTGGTCAACCAACTAAATGGAGAGTTTGAAATTAAGGAAGAATCGCTGATGCGTATTTTGATGAAATAAAGTTAGCCCTGGCGGACTTTAGTAAAGTAGACATTGTTCAGATTGCCCGAGATGAGAATTGTCACGCGGATGCCCTATCCAAACTAGCTACGGCGGTTGACTTTGAGGAGACAAGAATGGTAACGGTGGAGAAGGAAGTGAAACCAAATACATGTTTCCAAATCAATGATACCCAGGAAGGGGAGGAAGTACAGGAGGACGATTGGCGCACTCCTATCATCCAGTTTTTGAAAGATGGAACAGTCCCAGAGGATCAGGCGACGGCTACAAAAGTGAGGCGACAGGCCGGCAGGTGCATCCTCTTAGGCGACGATCTTTACAGAAAGTCTGCCGCAGGACCATACTTACGATGCCTCGGACCAATCGACGCCGATTATAGCCTGCGAGAAATTCATTTTGGGGTGTGTGGGACACACTTAGGTTCTAAAAGCCTAGAGAAAAATTTGCTATACCAAGGTTACTACTGGCCAACAATGAGGAGGGAAGCAACGGACTTAGTTAAAAAATGCCATAAGTGTCAAGAGTACGCCGACTATCATAGACTGCCTTCCACAACTTTGCAGGCGATCGTTAGCCCTTGGCCTTTCGCTCAGTGGGGAATGGATATTCTTGGGCCCTTCCCCGAAGCCTCAGGCAAACGAAAATATCTGATTGTGGCGATTGACTATTTCAAAAAATGGATTGAGGTTGAAGCGACGGCTAGCATCACGGCCAAGCAAATTGAGAAGTTCACGTTCAAGTATATCATCTCAAGATTCAGCATCCCTCACAGCATTATTTGCGATCACGGCACCCAATTTGACTGTCAGAGCTTTCAAAAATTTTGTCAGGGATACAAAATCCTTCTACGATTCACCTCGGTTGCATATCCACAAGCCAACGGGCAAGTCGAGGTCACGAATAAACTCATACTACGAGGCTTAAAGCGACGGATTGAGGCAAGAAGGGAACATGGGTTGAGGAGCTCGACCATGTGCTATGGGCCCACAGGACGATTTACAAGACGTCAACGAGGGAATCGCCTTACACATTGACCTACGGTTTGGAAGCGGTCCTCCCGGTGGAGATAACGATACCTTCCGTCAGATTAAGCAGCTACGACGCGGAAGAGAACGAGCGAAATTTGGTCCATAGTATTGACATGATTGAAGAAAGGCGTGAGATCGCCCAGATGAGATTAATAGCAGAAAAAGGAATGCTCGCCAGGCGATATAACAAAAAGTTGAAGCCGCACCACATCAAGATGAGCAATTTAGTACTGCGCAAGATTTTCAGGCCATCGGAAGGAGCCGCAAAGCTCGATCCTGGATGGGGAGGGCCATTTCAAATCAGAAAAGTTATGGGAGCGAACACCTTCAAATTAGCCAGGCTGGATGGAGCAAAGGTCCCCCGAACTTGGAACGCGATGCATCTCCGCAAGTACCATGAGTAGTCGCCTAAGAGCATGTATTGCTTTGTTTTTCTTTCATTTCACTGGATAATGAAAAAAGCGTCCGATAGCTATATCGTGGACGACTCATTTCGACATTTATGTCTGGTCTTCATTTCTTTCCTAGACGCTACAAGGCGCGTATCAGCATAAACGCTACAAAACATCGTCGCTTGACTACAACCTAATGTAACATCCTCGCCCAACCACACAGGTATTAGAGCTCGAGTCGGACGTTCGAATTTGAGTTGGGTCGAGTTTAAAACACTTTGGGGGTGCATTGATGACACGTGGGCCATGTGTCCATTGCTTTAAGTGCTAAAAAGGGGAGTTGAGGAGTTCTTCACCTTTTTCATTTCCTCCATCTTTCCCCAAACCCGTATTTGAAGAAGCCAAAAACCCATTTGGGTCAATCCTTGATTCCGGGAGTTGTAGAGCTCCGATTGACGATTCCGTTTCTTGCTACACGTTCGTGGAGGCGAGAGGAAGAGATCGCTAGTCGTGGTTCTGGCTGGGTCGGAGCAGGCTTCTGTCCGTGGAAGAAGAAGAGCTACGTTTTTGTGTCTCAGCCAGAAATCTCCAAAACTTCAAACCTCGATTCTGAGAGTTGTAGAGATCCGATTGGCGATCCGTTTTTGCTATGAGTTCGTTGTGATGAGAGGAAGAGATCGCACCCAGAAGTTCTGGATATTTCAGAGTAAGCTTCTGTCGGTGAAGAGGAGGATAGCTACGTTTTTTGTGTCTGAGAGCTTGGCTGTTCGGGTTTCTAGAAGAGTTTTAGAGCCTCGTCTTCTTGTCAGGTGAGGGTTTAGCGTACGATAGGTAGTCTTGTCGGTGTGAGGAGTTACAATTCAGACTTAGAAAAATGTAGGGCCTTGCATGAAATTGAAAGAGAGTAAAAGGGGAAAAATTGTTCTGCAATTGATTGTTCTGTGAAATATGCTGTTTTGATGATTGTTGGATATTTGTTAATTGATGGATTGGTTGATGATTGATGGCTGTTTGTGATGAGTTTTATTGGAGAAATTGATTAACATGGATGATGAATTGATCGGAACTAGTAAAGAGTGATAGGAGGGATGAGTCTGTGAACATGAGAATTGTGTATATTATGCTATTGTCAGTCTGTGGTTGCAGGAGGGTGGTCCTGCCAATGTGGGGTCGCCCTTAATTGATGAACAGGTGGATGGCTCCACCAATGTGTGGTCATCCAATGAAGGACGTACAGGAGGGTAACTCTACGACTCATGACATGGCTTCCCCTGTACTTGCAGGTGGGGTGGCCGGTGAGCTAGCCGTTTACCCTTAAACTGTTTGTTGCCGTGGGAGGCGTTGAATGTCTTGCGATGTGTGGTTATGTGTGATGTGGGATTACTGAATGAGTTGGATTGTGTTGGTTCATGTGATGTTGGGATTGAGATGATGCTAGGTGTTGATGTATGAATTATGCGACGTGCCTTTTAGGTAGAATCGATGTTGTGTGTGAAGATGGATTTTAATGTGTTTAAGGTGGTAGACTTATGACTTATAATTGGCTAATAGAATTGGTAAGGGAAATTGTACGTGGAAGTGGATAATTGAATCGGTACGTGGAATTGACTTATTGAATTGGTTAAGGGAATTGGTGAACGGAATTGAGTAATGGAATTGGGTGGTGTGATTGCATGAACTAGTTGAATTGGTGTTGTGTGATTGATTTGAGTGAAATTGACGTTGTGTGTGATGGTGATTGATAGTGTGTCTTTTGGTTACCGTAGTAAGGTTGGAGTCTTGAATGTGGATTGGTAAATGGTAAGAAGAATGAGGATGTCGGAATTGTATGGTTTGTGGCTAGGAATCGTGTTAGATGAAACTTGTGAACTAGATAGATTATGTGATTTAATCTAGTAATGCTTAATAGGAGAGTTGAAATGGTAAATTGAAGCTGTCGTGATTGTTACTGTTATGTGGTGTTGGGTGACTGGTGTGATTGTATGGTTGACTTGTATGAGTGTATAGTTGACTAGGTGGCTAGAATTGGGAGTGCGGAGTTTAATAGACTTGGAACAGAATTAGGTCTTGCATGAACCCATGAGAGTAAAATTGGAATAACTGTATTGTGATTGGCGTATGATGATTGTGCTGATCTATGTGTGATGTGGGGATTGGGATATAAGATGATAGCTGATGTATTTGATCTAGAAATGTGAGATGGGATGGGGTTGGATGCGATGAATTTCTATGATTGTATCTGTTATTGTCGATTGTGGTTAGACTAGAATTATATGCTGGAATTGGAACATAGAATTGGTGCATGGAACTAGAACATGAAATTTGTGTTGTGGAATCATGATGTGGGATTGTGTTGTGGTTTTGTGATGTGGCATTGGGATGTGTAATTTGTGTAGTGGAGTTGTACAGTGGAATTGGGAAGTGGAATCGGAATTGTGAAATGGATTTGTGGTTGAATGGAACTGTTTTGCGGATGAGTGTGATTGTTGTGGTTGCATTAGAGTATGATTGTTGTGGTCGCATTAAATGGAATTTAAATGATAGAACTGGAAGGAGCCAACGTTACCCCACCCGAAATACTGGTTATGATTGAGTCCGATTCACTGGGGTGAATCCCTTGGCTGGGTTGCCAAGGTGGTGATTTCTCCTTCGTGGAAGGATCCTTTATGGATGCGTCTGGTGGTATGCTCCTTCGGGGAAGGATCCTTTATGGATGCGTCTGGATGATGTGAAGGCCGGCGGGGTAGCGGGGGAACAACTCCTTATGGCGCCTAATTAACTCACATAGATCAATGATTGTGTGGTATGTGTTAGTGATGAGGATGTTTGGTTATGTGAGGTGGTGTATGCGTGTTTGTGAGTGTCGGTGAAATAAGATGCATGTGCGATTCATGTGTGTGTGTGCATTAAATGTGGACGTGGGGTGCCTTGTGTTGTGTTGTGGTCTATGTTGGATTGATCTGTGAATTGAATGGTTCGTTGTGCTGAACTGTGGATTGATGTGAATTGTTTAGGTGTAGGATGGTGTTATGGACTGTGAACTGTTAATATGGGAAGATGCCTAATAACTCACTTAGTAGATTTGAATGTAATTTAGGATTTTGTGTAAGACGATTGTGTATGATTGTTGTGTGGACGTTGAGATGACGAGTTGACTTAGGATGCTTCTGATCATTGAACTGTATGCATTGCGTTTCTATTGTTGAACTATATGTATGGATGTAATGTTGAACCGTCTGAATGATGCTCTTTGTATATTGATGCTATTGTGGATTGAGAATGTTGAACTGAGAACTGCACCTATGTGATCGCCTAGACTGTGCATGTTTTAGGGAATTAAAATATGGTATGGTTATGTCTGGTTCCATTGTGGTTGTGTGTGCAGAGTTTGGAATCGCTCTTCTAGGCTAGGTTCGGCGCATAGTTAAACCAGTGGGTTCACTCAGTTTCATTAGGAAGTTGATCCCCCCAGTTTCTCTTTTCAGGGTTCGGTTGAGTTCGGAGGAGTTGCAGGTTGGAGTTGTGAAGTGAAGATTAGAAAGCTATCGTGGAGTGACCATTGTTTTAATTTTAGATTTCAGTTGACACTTTTGGATTGGGAGATTTGTAATCGTTTTGAGATTTGGTTTCGGATTTCGGTTTTATGTAATGAAGGCCTTCGATTGTCTTTGAGCTTTTATTTAAGAGTTGTTTCTATTTCCGCTGCGTTTTACTCCTTTATTTAAATGCTGTATCTCAAGTAGCACTCAAACTGGTTCGACCACGGGTGAACCTGGGTCGGTTTGGGATGGGGGTTACACCTAACTTCGCCAAGGCACCTATAAAGGTCCTAAATTCGCTAAGGCACCCATAAAACCTAGCCTCATCCATGAGGCAAGGAATAAAAAGGTTCTAACATTCGCTAAGGCTAAAAGAAATCGCTAAGGCACCTTTAAGAGCATCACCTAAAAAAACTCATCGCCTATCGGGCTAAGTTATAAATGATTATCCGCCGCTTAGCGGCGCCTTATTGAACGCTAAGGCCAAAGAGGTCGTCGCTCAAAAGCACAATGGTGAAACGTACTAGGATTATCAGATAAGCAGAACATCGCTTACGAAGCGTGTAAAATAAGAAAAGAAGGAAAATGTTGATTAAATCCAGGGATATTCATAAAAGTTTTACAGGCAGAATACAAAAGACGAACAAGAGGGAGATCTTTATCGTTTATTCATCCATGACCCGAGCCTTGTCCCGCAGTCGCCCTGAGGAGCCGTCTCTCCCCTAGCAGCATCTGCTCGAGCCTTCGCAGCCGCCTCAGCTTTAGCTCGAGCCCTTCTAGCCTTCTCAGCAGCTATATACTCTGATCCGCCGCCTGCACTTCCTTCATCACATTAATGTATTCAGGGTCGACGTCGGTATTAAGATCGGGCACCCCGTTAGAAGGCGGTTTACAGCCTTGAAAGAGGCCGACAAAAACTCGCGCCGAACGAATGGAGGGGAAGGCCCAACGACGTCCACAAATTTCTGGGCGAACGGCGGTCATGATCACAGGAATGGATCTTTGGATCAGCGACACAGCGGTCATATACTGCCGAGAGCTGAGTGCCTCAGTCTCCTCCTTGATTTTCATAGTGCGATCCTTCTCCGCTGTCATCGCCTCAGCCAGCTTCTTCGCCTTATCCCTCTCCTCAGTCGCTCGGTTCGCGCAGCAAGGGCATCGTCTCTCTCCTTTGTCAAAGTTTGTATCTGCTTTTGAAGAGCATCTTGATCCTGAAGCTTCTTGGCGGACGAGGAGGCAGCTTCTTTGGCCTCGGACAGGCTCTTCTCTAAATTAGTAATAGAGGCCCGGCTGGTCGACAAATCTTGAGTCAGGCGCTCCACGGCAGAGGAGGCCTCGCTTAGTTTCTGCTGAAGCTGGGAGTGAGCCACAGTCAGGCGACTAAGCTCGTTCCTGGTAGCTTGATGATCAGACTGAAAGAAATAAAACAAAAACGGTAAAAAAAAACACAACAAAGACAGAGAAGAAACGAAGCATCATCATCATCACTAGTAAGGTGTTTTGCTTACTTCTTCGTTGTCCAGGCGGCGCTGAAGAGCTGCGTGATCGTCGCGAAGCTTACGAGCCTTGCGCATCAACAAGTCACGTGACTTGTCAGCAATGCTTAGTGCCAGCAACATCTGGATAAATGGTAGAGCCATACATGTTGGAAGGCGACGATTGGTTGAATCTTCAAAAATTAAAGACAAGACATGAAAGAAAGAGGAGAGCCGATTAAGGTAAATACCTCGTGATGCTTCACATACACGTTCCCCATCGCGGGATGAAAGTCGCCAACCTTCACATCATCCAGACCCTTTAAAACTCCAGAAGTCAGCTCCTCTGCGATATCCCGGGCCACGTCAGCTGAAAGCTGTGATCGCTGGGGGTAGACAACCGGAAAGTAGCCTTCTGGTTTCTCGTAATTGGGCGCCAGGAAGTCTGTCAGGACGCGATGGGATAAAGCGCGGCGACCCTCCTCGTCGTTGTGAGGCGACAGGGGTGAGTCATCCTGAATAAAAGTTATGGACTCTCGCTCCGCAGTCTCTTTTCCGGGGCGTCGAGGGGGAGACTCGGGAGTAGCATCTTGGTGCTCCGCGGTAATGGGCTCAGCAGTAGAAGGCTCCGGGGGCTCGTCAAGGATAGTCATCGGTGGCGGTACTATTGGCTCGACAAGGACGTCCTCCTCAATGACGTTTGGGTCTGACGTTCCGGCGGAGGAAGGTTTGCGTCGTTTGGAGGTTTTGGCACAGGCGACGATTTCTTTTCGCGAGAGCGGCGGGCTCCTCGCTTTTTTCCTTTCCCAGGAGAGGGTGGGGGAAGCTCAACTACGGGAGGAGGCTCACGCTGTGGTTGAGTTGTGGATATAGATCCACGAGCTGACGTACTGATTAGCACGTTGGAAATGTCCGTCATTCCTGTGAAAGGGAAGAAGCCAAGGTCAGAATAAACAAAAATGGTGACACGGCGCAAGACTAGCAAAAAGCGAGGGAGAATAATCCCATCTACCTCCGGGCAGCGTCGCCAGGACTTGTTTTAGGACGAGAGGGTCATTCAAGTTGAAGTTTTCCCTGTTGATAAGCGACAGGAGCTGTCGCTCGAGCGCAGTGATTGAGCGACCACTCGGGAAATTATTTGCGTCGCCTTGTGACCAGTAAGGCGGAAGGGCCGTCGCCCAGGTATCTTCGGGCGAGGGTTTGAAATAAAAAAAGGCATGGTACCATGTGGGGTGCGGCTTCACTATTCTCCGCATTCCCACATCTCTATACGCACCTCGCTTTACAAAACTGAGGTCCGTTGGTGTTATGTTTAGCACTATACAAAAGGGAAAAAAGGCGAAGGGTAGGAGTAATCTTCTCACGTTGGCAAGAAATCTCGAAGCTGGCTATGACAGACCACGAGGTTGCGGTATAGGCGCCAAGAGAGGCTTTTAGGTTTTGAAGCAATGATACAACAAAAGGAGAGGGGGGAAGGCGCAGGCCATTGGTAAAACTTTCTGACCACACTCCGTGCTAGCCTTCAGGGCAATTCCCAATGGTCGATAAATAGGAAGGAGCAGCAAAGTCCCAGTGAGTTGGAAGAGAAAGTTTAGGAAGGAAAGAGCAGATGGTAGTGGCAGAAAGGTAAGGAAAGTAGCCTGGCCCAATAACGTAACGGTCTCGTCCGATGCCGTCATACCACATATCTTTCCAAGCTAGAACGGTATAGCCTTGGTTGGAAATAGGGGCTGACATGTCTACAGACCAAGAACGAAAGCCAGGGATAAAGCCAAATTGATGCATGCCCCATTCTCGGGGCTCTGAAGGATCGGGGGAATTCTGGGAGTCGTCAAGTGACGAATTGGAGGCAGTCTTTTCTGAGTCAGTAGAGGAGGCCATGGAGACCCTAATATACAGAGGACTCTACTAGAGGAAGAAAGCTAGAAAGGCGTAAAGAAGAAAAGGAGGTGAGAGGAGAAAGATTCAAGCAAAGAGTGGAGACTTACCGGGGCAACTGAGGAGATACTCAAGATCGTCAGACATCTGGAAGGAAGAGGAAGGCTGAAGAAGGAAAAGAAAAAAGCAGGGGAAGCGTGGATTATCAAAAGGGAGGCGGGAGGCAAGGAAGGGAGTTAAAAGATAGAAAGGAGAGGAGAGATCGGAAGTAGGAGCGGGGTGTCTTATAAAGGAATAGCGGAGGCGTTTGAATGACTTACATCGGAAAGAGAAACGTCGCGGCAGTTGAAAAGACGAGGAGAGTTGCTGGCATTGGGAAAGGGGAAAGCGTCTGAGGGACGCAAGATAGGAAAGAAGGCGATTGGGCAGACGGGACGTGGAAAAGAATATAAAAAGGGGGCTACCTCGTAGGCAATGATGGAATTAGGGGGCTAATACGAAGGGAAAAGACCGGAAAGCCCATCGGCAACGGCGAAAGTAGGGTTCCTCAGGAACGCGGTAGGCGACGGAATAAGAATAGTCCGCCCGTGTGCTTGGCGATAAGACACACAGGCGGACTAGGGGGCTCATGATGGGCCACCCTGGGTCGAGTCGGCCCGGTAGGCGAAGCGATCCACCTAAAAAGTGGGTCAACGCCCCAGGCGAGGGTTGACCGTGTGGAAAGTCTCAAAAGGTGCTATGCAGAGTGGGCCAGACACGGCCCAAGGAGCAGTCAACGCCTCAGGCGAGGGTTGACTAGCCAGATGATCTAAGGATCGCTTGAGTGGTGCCCAAGCGAGGCCCAGGAAAAGCCCTAAGGCGCGTCACGCTTACCATCTGGAAAAACCCTAGAGGGACACCTGGAGCAATCCTGAGGATTTCGTCCTCACCAAGCGACGGTCTGGATTTGACGACACGTGGCGTGATTTGCTGGGCGCCGTACCATTGCCTAACGGCCTTGGCAGGCTTGCCAGGCTATAAATACGAAGAGAGGGCACAAACAGCAGGACACGACCAAATTCTGGAGCAATCCCTAGGTACATCCTGTTACATCATTATCCAATCCATTCTCTGCCCCTTTGTTCTGATTACTACCCTCGTTTTCTTATTACGAGGCGATTCGGAGTCTCACAGGCGACCGGGTCGACTCTCTCATTGTTCCGGCGACTGGAGCGGAACAAAAATAGAGTGATTCGGTTGGAGGATGAGGTTTTTTTATCTGTCTGTTGTGAGGAAAGGCGTATATGAGAGAGTCGTTAGAAGATGTGTGAGTATGTGAAAATGGAGAACAAATAATTAAGTAGCAGGGTGTGTTCGAAGGCGTCTGACCAGCCAAGATGTATTATCTTGGATAATCGTATAGTCTAGGCGTACGATGATCGGCTAGGTGTTGTCAATTTACATATAGATCACCTTGCCGTTTATAGCCTCTATGAAGTAGCATCTCACATGGAGATTGCAGATTAGTGACTACTCTAAGGTGTCATCCAAGTCGTTAGTGAACAAAAGATTTGGATGAACTCTTTACTACTGAGGTCAGAAATAAGTTGGATTTATGTTTTCTTAGTAACTTCTATGTAATTGCATTTTCGACGCATTACATTTTATGTATTGGATTCATAGTTTACTTGATTTCTAACTCCGCCACCGTGACATCAGTCATCTTAGGACTAGTGTCATCACTAATGTTGTGTGGTAGTAGTCAAACAATCCACAATTCAACCTTCAGAATCAGAACAACTGTAAATTCAAAGAAATCATATTGGATCACTTATCTTTAAACCCACTAAAATTAATTTGTGCCAGCATACACATCCCCATCAATCTCCATTCTGATCAGAAATTAAATTAATTTTTTTGATGCAGTAACTTGGAATTTTACATACTCTTGAAGATTAACCACTAAACATCATACAAAATGTGTCATATTAGAGTAATGTTGTTCACTAATTCATAAAATACACATATTTCTGGCTACGTAGAAGGTATATAGATAGTACAGCCGGCCTAGTGATTTTCTGTTTTCCGGTTTGGTAATAAGGAACAAAATCAATTTTCAACAAGTTACATTACTTTTAAAATGGATCACTGTTCCGAAACAATAAAAGAGGAACTGTTCCGAAATGATAAAAGAGGAACTATTTCGAAACAATTCCCACAAAAAAATGTCGTCGTAATCTCCATAAATCGAAGTGGTAAATTGACTACTAGTAAACAATTGTCAAAAAAAAGAAAGGAGAGTAAAGTTTGGGAAGAAATCATATGATATTGCTAAAATAACTATTATGGAAATTAATTACCAAATAAAGATTAATACTTCTGAATAAATATTATGAAAAGTGAAGAAAAAATGGAAATTGTGATCATAAAAAATAAATTAATTAGTTACTAAAAATGGAGCATTTAATTAACAATAATTAAATCCGAATTTATTTAACAATAAAGAATATGAATATTAAAAGAAAATCCGCATTTAATTAACAATAATTATTATTATGGAAATAACATAAAAAAATCTGCAATTTATTAAACATTGAAATTACCCTTTTATCCAATTAAAATTGACCATCAGATCTTTAAGATTAAATCCTATGGCTCTAAGAGGTGTCCTTATATGAGGACACTAAGGGGTTTCCTAACGGTAGAATTTGCCCCCTTGACCACATCGCTAATAAACAAACAGATGGAAACAACTGGGAGATTTTAAGATGATAAATCTATTAAATTTCTTATATAAGAAATTAGATCTCCACTGTTGATTTTCATTTTTAATCTAATGGTACAAAATGTACCAAAGGGTATTTAAGTAATTGGATACTAATTCATATAAAAAATTTACAATAAATAATCCACGTTCAAAAATCAAATAAAAAAACCACCCATCACCCCCCACGTTTTATGTTGCTGGCGGTTTAAATTTAGTTTTCTTTTTAATTTTGTGATTATTTTTTTGAAAATTGGTTCAAATTCTTAAATAAATAAAAATTATTCTCTTTATTACATACCTTTATAAAAAAAAACTCAATATTTATCGTAATTATAATATTGTTATAGATAATAATGTTGATTACGATTAGTACCATTCATGTATAAATTGTACCTCTTGTATATTATGTCAAGGTCCCATTCATTTATATATTATACTAGCTTATTTTCCCGTTGACGGGCATATTTATACAATTATAAATATATACGTGTAATTTTTGTATATTTTTTTTAGTTAGGAATATATAAGAATGTTGAAATATACTAAAACCAACAAATCAATTAATGAATAAATGAGTAGTCATCCAAAAGAAGATAATATATTGTCCTACTTTACTAATGAGTTCATGGTAGAGACTATACAAAAAAACTAAATGAAAATATGTCCACCTATGACGGAGATAATGAAACAAACTCACAACAAAAAAACACAAACATTTATGTTATCAGTGAGGGGATATCTATGGAAATAAAAGATGACATGATAGATAGTATATATTTTTCTTTTAGTTGTGGTAGTCAAGTGAAGTTGGCTAAACGTTCTCCTGAAAAAATTTCAATTTTGAAAATCTCTACATAAATATATATGACTTCACATGAAGGTATTAATTTTAAGTAACTAATAGATTACTTATTAAAATAATGTGAACTAATTTCTCATTAAAAAATATTTATATTTTAAAAGATAAAAACTTTTCTTACATTATCTTTGTGACAAAAGAAAATATTTAGAAGTCAGGATAACATGTTCTAAAGCCCGATAAATTAGTCATTATTTTTATTTATTTTGAATATAGTTTATAGAGATGATTGAATGTAAGGGATGTGAGAGGTTCAAAGAAATAATAGAAAAATAAATACTAAATTCATAATAAGTTTTAATTATTTAACTAACATAAAATTTTAGAAATGAAAATTAATTTTTAATTTATGGAATAAATATATTAAATGTTAAAATCTAAAAATAATTTCTGATTATAGAAACAAATAATGCCAAAATTCATATGTAAGAAGAAAAAAAGAAGAGGTTAAACGTGGGGTGGTTACCAAACATTAGAGATTTAATATTTTTTTTATTAATTATTTAAGAGATTAATTTTAATTGGTTGATTTCCCTAAAATTAAGGTATGAAGAGGATTGGCTTAGGTGGCAATTGCAAAAAGTTGAAATCCTATTATATATATATATATAGATTTCTCATATTCATGTATAAATTGTACCTCTTGTATATTAAGTGATAGTATTATTTATTCGTAATTGTTTCACTTGTATATTAACTATTAAGTGATGATACCATTCATTCATAAATCGTACCACTCAAGTGATGGTACTATTCATTCGTAAATTGTACCACTTGTATATTAAGTGATGATATCATTCATTCGTAAATTACCACTCGCCTATTAAGTGATAGTACCATTCAGTCGTAAATTGTACCACTCTTATATCACTAGTGATGGTACCATTCATTCGTAAATTGTACCACTCTTATATCACTAGTGATGGTACCATTCATTCGTAAATTGTACCACTCGTATATTAAGTGATGATATCATTCATTCGTAAATTACCACTCGTCTATTAAGTGATAGTACCATTCATTCGTAAATTCTACCACTCTTATATCACTAGTGATGGTACCATTCATTCGTAAATTGTACCACTCTTATATCACTAGTGATAGTACCATTCATTCGTAAATTGTATCACTCGTATATTAAGTTATCATTCATTCGTAAATTGCCACTAGTCTATTAAATGATAGTTTAGTACCATTCATTCGTAAATTGTACCACTCTTATATCACTAGTGATAGTACCATTCATTCGTAAATTACATTTAGAATATTTTACAAGTAATTGTACCATTCATTCATATATTGTACCATTTACTTAAAATCATTCATTTGTAAATTACATCATGGTATATTTTATGATGGTGTCATTAAAAACCATAATATACCATACAACATTACATAATTATTCATTCTTTATATAGCATACATTGTAAGAAATTAAATTATATTGCACCATTCATATCATATAACAAATAAACTGGGTTAAACTGGGTCGGATTCTAACCATGTTTTTAAATTCATAGAGGTCACTGATTTATAAATTGTACTCTTCGCATATTTTTTGAGCGATATGCTTCTAACGCTTTTGTATATGGTACCATTTGTTGATAATTGGTATCATTTTAAAAATGAATGGTACAATTTAATGACGAATGGTACGATTTATAAACAAAAGCAGTACTATTTAACATCAAATGGTAAATTCAATTTACGAATGGTATCAACTCATCTATCACCCACCATCATCAATGGTCCATCCGCCCAGAATGAAGTTATCTTTTAATTATTTTATCTAGAATGTGGAAGTTCTATTATTGTAAGTAATAGTAAGGACAAGAAATGAATGGTATACCCGACTTACGAATGGTACAAACTACACGAATGTTATAAAATACTAACAAATGACACGAAATGTGTGAACGGTACAATTTAATAGCATATATATGGTACATTCTCAACCAGATTTAAACAATAAAATCCAAATACCTACTGAATCAATGTCATCGTCGGAGAACTAACGTTGTCAATATGGGAAATAAGAGATGCTACTGGAGGACGAAGATAGGCGAGCTGAAGGAGGATGAGTCTCTATCGTATCAACCACTACAACATAACATAGCTACGGAGGCAGATTCATGGAGGCACATAAAATATTTGCCTCTAAATATACTTTTAAAGAACAAATACTATATGTGCCTCTATAGATGAATATATCTGCCTCTAATTGTATTTTATTTATTTATTTTAATATTAATAAATAATTTCTATAGTTTTAGAGGCAGATAATTTATAATTGCCTCTATAAGTCAATACGATTACATCTTTTAGAGGCAGATAATTTATAAGTGCCTCTATAAGTTATATGAAAGCTCTTTTAGAGGCAGATAATTTGTAACTGCCACTATAAGTTTTTTGTCTTACATAAAAAAAACTCTTTTTGAGGCAGATAATTTATAACTGCCTCTATAGGTTGTATGATTAAAATTTTTAGAGGCAGATAATTTACAATTGCCTCTATAGGTTGTATGATTAGCTTAGAGACAAATAATTCATCTATCTCTATATGATGAATGCTTAAAATTTGTAAAGGTAGATAACTTGCAAACTTTGTATTATTTTGTATAAAAAATGTTAGATAATATATAATAATTTATATATAATAAAACACTAACGATTTTCTTTTCTAATAATGAGTAAGAAAAAAAATTATTTTTTCAATTTTGATTTCTTTTTCTTGGCATAGTTTCTCCATATCATTGAGTTTTATAATTTATATTTAAAAACTGCGCAAGAAGTATCAGTAAGTACTCCTGAGCCAAGTGGTAAGAACTAAGAACTTAGTGTATTTCCTTGAACCACCCGGGTTCAAATCTCATAGACAGCAAAATAATAGAGAGTAATATATGTAAATAGTGGAAGAGTTCAATAAAGGAAAATGCCCTGGTAGGAGTAAATTCTTTTTAAAAGCATATATATATGCCTCTAAAAAAATATACCAGCAACAAAAATAAGTGTCTCTAAAAGGTGGCTAAGATGACAGATAACTGTTGTTTAAAGATGCAATTGCCAACAATTATATCTGCCACCAATTCTTCCATTTAGTGGTAGATAATATGTGCCACCGTATTTGCCTCTAAAGACTTTTAGCCGCAGCAGCGTTAGTGGCACTTAACTATCTGCCTCTAAACTCTATAGAGGCAAAAAAATGCTTTTTAGAGGAAAATAGTGTGTGCCTCCGTAGCCAGGTTATGTTGTAGTGAACGGAAGAAGATAGTCGGACTGAAAGAGAAGCCTCGCGATCGGAGGACGGCGGGTTGCCGTCGTGCCGGAGGAACAAGAAAGCCGCCTTACCTGAGGAAGAAGACCTACCGTCGGGGACACGAAATCTTCGATGGAGGAGACGCCTTGCCGGAGGACGAAGAGAGCCTCCGGAAATACGGAGAACCGCCGGATTAATTACGTCACCGATCAAGGCGTGCTGCATCACCGACATGGAAACAACAATTACTTTTTTTAATTAATCAGGGTTTTGAAGATTGGTATCATTATTATCAAATAATTGCCTTATTTAGGTAGTTTTTAAATAATTTATTTGACAATTATACCCTTCTAACTAACTAAATTTTATCAGCCATTGGATTGGTACTATAAGATCTAAAGGTCCATAATAGAGTTCTTAAATAAGAAATCTATAAGATTTCTCACTATACATAATCCGCAACTGACTTGTTTAATTAACTAGAGGTTTAATTATAGTTAATTAGCTAAAAGCGACTATCTAATAAATAAAATAAATGTTAGTTTTGTCGTCAACAGCATCCCACGTTTGTGATTGGGATTCGAGTGCCAGATAATTAATTAACAGTTGAACTCGTCATTCCTGACGAAAATATTTGATTTTCTCAATCTACATCACTTAATAATCAATAATGTGCCAGCTATTAGGTTATCGATGAGACTAAGAGTTCACAATTTAATAATTATCATCGACTGAGGTCACATTCTAAAATTTAATTTATAATTTATGTTACCCCTTCCTTTTTTTATATATTAATTTTAGATAATTTTTGTTACCCAATTATTTTTCCAAAAATTAAAAGAAGATTGAAATATTGTAAATTTGTAGTTCACATTTTTAATTTGTAATTTCAAAATTTATTTTTAAATTTCTAATTTTCATTATACTTTGAATTTTGAATTTATAATTTCCATTCTTCACGTTGCAACATTATATAATCAAATTTGTAACTGAAATAAAAGAAGAAAAAAACATCCAAATTTTATCAAAATGTTCGTATTGAAGAAATATAAAAATTATTAATTTAATTAGATTTGTATATTTTGGATGCGATTACCCCAATGATTGGAGGATTATGTTAAACACCATGTGTCAATTTTTCTGTTCGTCGGCTGTTTCTGAACATTTGGGCCACAAAATTGGTTGATTCTTCAATTTAGTAGCCCATGTACATGTGGGCCCATTTTGTAGTAGGCTGGCCCAATTACTCTGGTGGTCAAGTCAACAGTTCGATGGTTATCGATCAATATCTTGGCCCAATTATTCTTTAGCGAGATTCGAATTTGAAACGCTAATGGGGTCGTTTGGTAACAGGATATTGATATTGATATCAGCAGATATCATGATATTCGAGTTATCACTGTTTTTTTCGTACCACATATCAGGATATTTGGGGAAAAATGTAATATCAATATCACTCCACACATATTCTACTCCCCCTAGAATATGTGAGGGGTGATATTGATATTACTTTTTCCAGACAATTTTGCCCCACACTTTAATTTCAAATTACACTGCCATTAATCATTACTCTCAACACCAACTATTTCTCTCTCACCAACACTTGAGGGTATTTCTGTCATTTCCACAATTAAGTCACTTATCTCCACCTAGTACAATACCACTACACCAAACAATGATATCATGATAATTGGCTGAACATATCAATACTAATAACATCTCAATATCTCCCTAATCTCAATATCCCTACATATCATTTTTCCAAACGACCCCAATATGTTTACAATCATCTTAATTTTTAACCCATAATGCATTCGTATCTTGGTTCTACCACACTTGGGGTTGTCGACAAGCCAAGTCGCTCACGAGGAGCTCGACATTCGGCTTAAAAAAAAAAACTCGTTCGTGACTCGACTCGATTTTAAATGAGCTAGAGTTTGCTCGAGTCGATATGCTCGTGAGCTAGCTCGAGCTGGAGATGGACCTTATTATAGACTCAATAATGGAACATGTGGTTTGTCATATACGATAAATCATATTCTACTTGTGATTTTACTAATGAAAACCTAAGTGATACATTGTTTAGGTCTAACCATTTTAAATGAGAAGATTAAAAACCTATAAACTTTAGGATAACTTGTTTTTTTTACCTTGACTCATTGATTTTTTTTAGTGTACAAGTCAAACGGTTTTAATGAGTGAAGTTGGAGTTGAGCTCGTCAAAGGTGGTTAACGAGTCAGGCTCGAGTAGACTCAAGTTCATCACGAGTTTAAAAATTCTAACTCGAGTTCGAGCTCATCTAAAAAGTAACGAGCCAGCAAACATGAGTACAGTAAAGTTCGGCTCGACTCAGTTGGTAAACAAAACCACACTATACCATATATCATATATTATCTTAAATTTTAGGCCATAATACATTGGCTCCACCCACTATAATAATACATAGGAAATAACCACACAATACTATATCTATATCCTATAGCTCAGAGCTCATAACAACACGTAAAAATATTAGACACTACACATAAATAAAACACATGCATGCATATGTACGTCTGAGTTTGTTTCTTCTTTAATTTGGTTTCTCGACGTCAGAAGGGGGAATCTTCAAATAGTCGAGATTGGTCTTCCCGTTAAGGACACGACTGAAGTAGTTCTTAACATACTGGTCCATCAAGATGCTCTTGTATCTCGGCGGCAAGCTGTTCTTCTTCTTCGCCGCCGGTCGGATTTCAGCATCGAGTTTTGGGTTGACGAAGAAAGCCATGGAAATCCTTTCCTTATCCGGATTCACCGTCACCCTGTGCTCAACGCTTTCGTACTCCCCGTTGCTAAAAACCTATACCCACGCGCCAACTCATTATATTGCATGCATATTACTAATAATTAATATTAATTAATTATATATGTAATATTAAAATTTATATTCTATATCTTCATCTCTTTGTTTGTTATAATTATTCTAAAGTAGCTGTCCCGCCTTTCCTTTTCTATGTATTTAATAAGGTAAAACCCACATGCAAAAATATAAGCATTCTTAATATTTAAATTTTGTGATTCCAAAGTCAACACAAATGAGTCATGACTCCAACCCTCAATCCTATCAATAGCGAAATCAGGATGATCAGAAACTCTGAGTAAATTTTAAAATTTAATGATCAAATATTGATTAATTTTTTTTTTATAAAACTTCATAAACTTTAGCCACTACAAAAAAAAAATTATCTTTAGCTACTCTAAATTACAACAACATGAAAATGCAGTAGCAAATAATGATTTTTTTGCAACGGTAGTCACTGTTTTATGTAGTGATTTGTTGTAGCAAATACTATTTGCGACACCACTATTTACAACGGGTCGCAAATAGTATTTGCTACAAAAAATGACTACATAAAATAGTGACTGCCGTTGCAAAAAATCACTATTTACTGCTGCATTTTCATGCTGTTGTAATTTTGCAGTAGCTAAAAGAAAACTTTTTTTTATTATAAAACTATGCCAAAGATTGAAGTATGCATACTTGTAATATAATTTTTAACCAAAATTGAACTATAATAAATCAATAAATTCCATAGCTTTGTTAGCCAAAGATACAAACCTCGAGGATGTCTCCGACGAGCACCAGAAGAGCGTGGGGACGGAAGGTGACCGGAATCCAATAAGTGCCACCGTCGTCATCCTTTTGCTTGATCTGCAATCCTCCGACTCCGTTAACTTGGTTGAGGATGGTGATGCACGTGGCATCGGAGTGAGGCGTGAATCCCAACACCATCTCCGGCTGCGGGCACGGCGGGTAGTAAGTGATTCTCATCGACTGTAGTCCGTCGTCCAGTTTTCCGGTCATTTCATTCTCCTCCTCGATATTCAGCGCCTTTGATATAGAACTCAGCAGTTGCATTCCTATGGTTTGTAGCTTCTCTAAGTATTCTTCCAAGGTTTCTCTGCGTAAGAAAACAAAAAAAAATTAAACAGTTTAATCGATTTTTTTTAAATTTAAAAATTTATAATAGCATCTCTCATGATTAAAGTTTTTAATTTTTGGATCAACCAGTTCCAAATTTTTTAAATGTTACTAATCGGTCCTCCTAACTTACAAATTGAGTAAATTATAATCATCCGAAATTGTAAGTCACGAGATTAATGCAAAACATTTAGGGGTGGTTTGGTTGATGGAATTGGGTCCGGGAATTGAGACCCAATTCCCGATCCATTGGGAATTGACTCAATTAACTCGACCTAAATTTATTTATTTTAATGAAAAAAATTTTATTTTTTATTTTTTTCAAAGATGAGAATTGAACCCTTGATCACATAGAACTCGACCTAAAATTACAGCTTATATATTATGTATTTTATCCAATTATTTTCTCAAAATTAACATATAATGTAGTAAAAAATTGACTCTTACATCTAATCTTAATAATCTCTCTTAATGGTTAATTTTTTAGCCAAGTTTGTTCGTCCTCTCACCCCAACTAACTCCAGCCAAATGGCGGATTCAGGATGAATTATGACAGTGGGTCATTTCGTCAAATTACACTATATACTAAGGATTTTAAAAAGTGGGTACCAAAATCCAAGCTTCTCCTTGATTATAGGATTATCACAATAATTCTTTTTTTATTTCTTTAATTATTTAATTAATCTATAAAATTCCCTTTTTTTACTACACCCACGTTCTCAAATATGTTAAGGGTTAACAACAGTTCCATTTTTTTTCCAATTGTTTTATTTTCATCTTCACCTCTTTAATTAATAACGTTAAGATCACAAGGCTTTTTTTTTTTTTTTTGACAAGGAGATCACAAGGCTTTCAAAAAACTGATTAAGATCATAATTTTCAAATTAATTATTAATTAATCACTCATCTCCCACATTTTTTACAATACTAACTTTATATTTTATGTAATTAACTAATTATATTACATTTCTTAGTCATCATTCCTTACAAATTTAGTGGATAGTCGTCGTAACTAATTATATCATATGATATAACTGCATAAATGAACCGGGTTGAAAAAGGTAATTTAAAGACGTGTTAATCATATAACTTATTTAATTTTAAGATATTAGTGAAATTGAAAAAAATGTGATGATTTAGTAATCAACGTACATATAGTGATAAACCGGGTTGAATGAAGTAATTTAAAGACATCTCAATCATATAATTTATTTAATTTAAGATATTAGTAAAATTGATAAAAATATGATGGTTTATTAATCATCATACGTATAGTGATAAACTGGGTTGAAAGAATTAATTTAAAGACGTCTCAATCATATGATTTATTTAAGTTAAGATATTAGTAGAACTGATAAAAATGTGATGATTTAGTAATCTTCATACCTATAATAATAAATCGGTTTTAGGCAAGCAGTTTAAATAGCCTTTTCTCCTAAATAAATAAAAAAGTAAAGGGGGCCAATTTTCTTTTAATTTTGATCAACATTTTAGTTGAATATTGTCTATCTTTATTTTATTATTTTTCTCTACTAGAAATAAACCAACATATTGATTTAAACTCATCAATATGTTCTTATCATTATTATGTTTCATATGTTTTAAAATACAAATATTTAGGACCAATGAAAATATAATTTAATACATAGTATGTAATTTATACTCGCCTATATTAACAATCATATTAAAAAATTATAATTATAAAAAATCAAGAACATAAAATATTCGATTGACCCATCACTGCTCCAAACCCCCCCCCCCCCCTAAATTTCTCCCTCCCCTTTCTCTCTCTTTTATCTTTTAAGATAATTCGCGATATTTGATTCTCTCGGCTCGGGAATTACCTCTAAAAAAAGCACATGCACAAAATAACATACCTAATTCTCCTAATAAGATGAGCATGTGCACAACTTCATTAAGGTATATACTATAGATCGTGTCATGATGTATTATTATATATATATATATATCTCATCCCATGTATGAAATACACACATGTATCTTGCAAACCATTTTTTTTAACATTTATAAAAATATATCATTCTTTTAGTATGTAAAAGAGAGATGAATCACCTGAAGGAACAAGGGAGCTCCGGCAAAAGATGTGGCCGCCTGAGATGTTTAGGGTTTGTAGTCATGTATAGCCTATCTCCCCAATCCATTTTCCCCTCTGCTCTCACCATGCTTCCTCCATAACCTTCCACCTCTCCGGCCCGAACTCTATACTTCATCTTCTCCTCTAATGGGAGCTCGTAGAACCCTTCGATCTCGATTCTCAGCTTCTCCATCACCGTTGGATCGATCCCGTGGTTCACTATCTGCAAGCTCAAACATTACCATGACACTAGACCATGTTAGTAAACAACATATATGATCTATTCAGAATCCTCTCACAACAACTCGGGTTATTCAGACCTATAACAGTACTTCATATGGTATTTTCAGCCTATCAGGTCCTTTAACCAACAAGATCGAGGTCAACAGATTTCAAACCCCTTTCATGAGCCATTCATTTGAGTTATTGAGACCTAACGGTTATTGACCTGAAAGATGCCCCATTCCTTGCATGCAGAGTGCAACTTCTGGACCTCCTCGTCGGAGTAGTCTTCGACGAGGTCGGAAGACAACGTGTGGAAGTCAAGGGTGGGGATCTCAGCCGCCGTGGGAGCTATGGTAGAGAGGTGTGGTGGTGGTGTTTCATGGCGGAAGTTGTGTGGGACGGAGATCGGCGTCGTTTTGGCGAGCTCTTGGACGCTTGTTTGCATGAGTGATGGGTTCAAGTATTTCTCGAAGGTCTGATCTTCCATTGCTTGACAACTACGTACTAAATTAGCTGTGGAGGATAAAGGTTGAAGAAAACTGTGCATTTATAGATCAGTATGAAGGCAGCTAATTGTCTAGTTGCTAAACTCTTGGGATGAAATTGTTATGTAAATAAAATTTAGGGACCAATGAAGTTAATGAGTTGGGAGCGTAAGACTTTCAGAACCGGATAACAGACCATAAAGTATGGTGAATAATATCAGTTAAATGTTTTAATTATTAAATGGGATAAAAAAATAATTTTAATTAAGCAGAATCGAATCGACAATACACAGAGTTTAATATCTAAGTTTATAACTTGTTATAAATCAATGTTGTCAATACCGGACTGGACATTAAACCGGTATACTTTAGCAAGAATTTCAGAAATTTGAGGTATGATCTCGATCAAACCGTATAAATTAGTATTGAAAACAAAATCACTGTATAACACGTAAATATCATTTATTGAGTTCACCACATAAGTCTAGCCTTCCTTTTACTTTTTTTTTTCTTTCTGGTACCAACTCACTCAACCACTATTATTATTATTATTATTATACACATTCATTCATTCTAGAAATTCGATTCATCTGTTTCTCATTGCTCATTTGATCACGTCACTAATTGAGTAATTGTTATGCTAAGTGATGAGGAAGCAGAAGAGCTTCTTCCTCCTGTTAGCATAGCAACCTTGTAATAAATTAATAATGGAACAACGAACAAGAACAAATGTGAAAATGTTCCCTATTGAGTAATTGTTATGCTAAGGCATGAGACTCATGATTTTTGTAGCTGTTTGGAGAGGAAAACGTGAAGGAAATCTTTTGGAAGATGAATGAAATTCATGCAAGTACTGTTCGTCAAAACAGAACAGCCCATGCATGGATTTTTTTTTTGTGATTGTCACACCAATTGTCAAGATCCATGCATAGACACACAGATCAAACTATTAATAATAAGAATGTGTTTATTTTCTTCCACCAAAATCATGGCAGAATAGTGGAGGACCGGCTTGGGATCAAGGAAAATCAAGGAAGGGCATTTTGGGGATTTTTAAAAAGCTGGTCAGCAGCCACCGTCGCCGCCGGTCAGCCGCCGCCGTCCTCAATAAAATTTTATATATTTAATAAAAATGTTGTTGATGTGATTCGAAATAATAACCTCTTTTGCTAAATACTAAACTCCTACCACTATGCTACCAAGCACTTATTGATATTGTATAATAATAAAATTATCTTATTAAATAGATGCACATGGTTTGTAAAAAAATGTGTACACAAGGACGAAATATGTGTACACTAGTATATAAAAATAGGTGTGCACGTGTACGAATAGGCGTTCACATGTACACACATTAGATTGTTAAGTAGTGTGCACATGATTTATACAAAATATGTACACACGAGTATAAAGTATGTGTACACTAGTGTAAAAAATAAGTGTGCACGTGTACGAATAGGTGTACACATGTACATGTGTACAAGATAAGTTCACGTGTATAAAAAAAGTAAGTACATAAATGTGTACGTGTATAAAACATGGACACATGTATAAAACGTGTACACATGATTTATACAAAATATGTGTACACTAGTGTAAAAAATAAGCGTGCACGTGTACGAATAGGTGTACACGTGTATAAAATGTGTGTACACGTGTACATAAACAAAATGTAAGATATTGTGTGCACGTGTACAAAGAGTGTGTGCACGTGTGCAAAAATGTAAGTACATAAACGTGTGCGCGTATAAAATGTGTACAAAACATGTACACATGTACGAAAAATCTTTGCAAATGAGTACACAATTTATGTACGAAAAACCCTTGCAAATGAGTACACAATTTATGTACAAATCTTGCAATGATACACAATTTATGTACAAAAATGTGCACGTACACATGTACAAAAATGTGTACACATATTAAAAACGAGTACGAAGCGTCACCGAATTTTTTTTTCCAGAAAAGTAGGCTCGACGACGGTGGTCCGGTGGCCGAAATTTTTTTTGAAATCGGAGCTCCGATCGTCTGGAAAATTCATCGGAGAAGTCGTCGGAGCTCCGGTGACCGGAGTTCTGATCGCCGGAGCTCCGGTCGCGGAGTTCTGGTAGTTGGCTGTTTCAACTTAAATTAAAAAAAAATAAAAAAGAAATTAAATTAAATTAAATGGTGAAATGTCATTTTTACCTTTTTAATTTAAACCATTAGATCTGAAAAAATAAATTAATGGTTGAGATTGTTTCTTGACACCATCAAGGAAGCCAAATTTGTTTGATGGCAAGCTGAACTCCGGAATAGTGTTCCTACAAGAAAGAGACCAAGTCCTTCAAATGACCTAAAAAGTACTGAAGATCGATACACGACTTTTGGAACCCCTAAAATCCAGCACTGACCAACTCCTATTCTCTCCATTATTATTATTTCTTAATACTTTAAACGACCGTTACGTTATTGTGCTTTTCTCCACTTTTTTTTTAAATCATTTTATATAATGAAAATCTCAATTAACATAGTTTAGGGTCCAAAACCCTAAATTCTAAATTCTAATTTTGGGTAGGATATATCGTTGTTATGGTTGGAGCGAGATTTCGTTGGGAAGATAATTGAACAAAGATCGCATGAATTTATGATAGAATCAAAATCGGAGTTGAAACGAATGAGTTTTAGCTAATAGAAGTGATCGGATGACTCGTCCGCCCATCGCTACTCGATTGGCCTGACCCCCACCTAACCTGATAGGACATGTTGAGATCTCCTACTATACGTCTTTTCGGTTGTAGGGCACCCGCCCTGTCAGTCAGTCACCCGTCACTCAACATCATGCCACAGACGGGTCAGTGAACAGTTTGGAACATGTCTGCAAATATGCCATGACACCACCTACCCACCCACAACTACGAGTAGGCCTTCATCTAGTAGCTCAGATTATGCATCTTAGATGCACCAGTTAAGGAGGACAAGGAAAGCACATGCATATGCCATTGTGACCTTATAAATAAAGGGTCATCCACTCAGCGACACAACACATATACCAGACCCTGCACGCTAAAAAATACTTTGTCCATACGCCTATAATACGGATCACCCTGGTACTTCTTTGTTACCCTCTCGTATCCCTACTTACACCCTACATACATTCGAACTATACTCATGTTATCTGCCTTGGAAGCAGCCGCGCCTACAATGTACAAAGGGTCATTTTCATTATTCAACCTCCATTTGAACATTTATTAATCCACCAGTCCAACTAGGCCGATCAAAAAAGTTTTTCTATAAATTTCCGATCTCATACATTATGATATTTTGACCATAACTCTCTCGTTTGACATCAAAATGACACACCGTTCGCGTCATATCAATGTATTCAACCTATATTCTTAATATGGGTACCCTAAATACCTAATCATACCCTTAAATATTAAAGACTTAAACCCTGATAAAGCCCATTAAACTTATAATTTTCACACACAACTTCCATCCTGGCTTTAATAACCCTGAGACTTACAGATAATTCCAGGATATCATAAGTCATAACCCATTCGAATCATTATTATTTTCGAAATAATATCTATATAAAGTCATAAATAATCTATCTATATATATTATTTGCCTAACGTGAACAGATTGCAATCGTTTACCAATTATCACCCCCTACATTTTCCCCCGAATTCCGTGCTTCTCAAGGCACTTTAAAATATTATTTAACAGAAAAATAAACGTGCTTAATTGCATATTTTAACTCATAGGGTTAGTTGACGAATCTGTCGCCAGCTCCCGATTCTTTTAATTTAATCAAAACGTTTCTATCGACCTTACGACTATATATGATAATATATCCCCATAACTAAATAATATAAAAGATAAGCTATTTATATATATACGACACTAATTAAAATTTAAAATAAATAATAATAGTTAATGGGTAATAAAGCACGTGGGTTATTAGGACTTGTTCTATCTCGTTTGATACAAGTCTGTGAGGGACCAGTTATGAAGAAGTCGTCATTCATGACGATTTCTTTCACCAATCCTATGGACAATGGAGTGATTTATTTTACAGAAAATTGTGAAATGAAGCCATTAAAATACATGTTGTTGAATCGGTAGCAAGATTTCTAGTTTAAATATATTTGTTGATATTATCCTGCTACTAACAGGTTGCACTAGTATGGTATTGTTTACTTTGGGCTAAATGCGTACGGGTTTTCTTTTTGGATTCTTTCCTAAAAACCTCATACTAGTGTACTTGGTGGACTCTTTTATGCAAGTTAAACTTCTCCTAGATTGTTGATGTGGTACTTGAGATATTACCCAACAATATTTTCTCTCAAATTGATGAAGATATTGACAGCTTAATTTACAAGCTAGGAACCTATGTATATATGCTCTTACACGCTAATTTTGCGAGCAAGTTTGCAATATGATTGTCGGTCCTGAGATACTGCACTTGGACATCCCCATCTCGAATGTATAATGACAGTGACTCTCAGTGTGCTTAGTCTTGTCGTCATTGAGAACAAGATTTAAGAATATCTGAATAGCAATTGTATAGTCTCGTAGAGTATAGCTAGCACGGAGGCACACATCCCAAGTCTGGAAAGTAATCTTATAATCCACATAATCTCAGTGCATACCTTATACATGAACCTATACCTTGGTTTGGTAGAAGATTTAGCCAAACAATCTTGTTTTTTATAATGCCATGTAACATACGCATTTCCAATTTTTACACACCAATAGGCTTGGCAATGGGTACTCACGGGTCCGGATATCACATATCCATTACCCACCCGTTTATTAAATGGGTATTACCCGTACCCGCCCGCCGAGACTAAATGGGTAAAAAACTCAAACCATACCCGCCCCGACATGGGTATCGGGTTTACCTGATACCTATTGGGTGAACCCCAAATCTCTCTGCATCTGGATTGCAAAGAGAATTTCGAGATGGAACTACGATTTTTAGTGCATTATGGTTTCGAGAGGTAACGAAAGACTGCTCGATCGATGAGTTGAAGTGAAGGACTAAATGACTGAAGGAGAAATTGGGTATGGTCCGTTAAACATAAATGATATATTATGGCTAATACAACGTCGTTTCATATTGGGTATCCATCGGGTTGGGTATGGGGCGGATACCTTGAAACCCGTCCCCACCCGTTACCCGCTCTAACTGGGTACTGGGTTTGCCTATACCCGTCAACTTTACCCAGTCAATGGGTTATCCCCACCCAATTTAGCCGGATTTTGGGTGGGTACCCAATTTTCAAATACCCGTTGCCAAGCCTACACACCAAATAGAATTCACTACAAAAAAATTGACTTTCTGCGACGGAAAAAATTGTCGCTGAAAGCTTATTTTCTATCGCAAAAATTGAAAATCTGTCGCTAATAAATCTCTATGCATCAACGCAACCAGCATAATCACATCACACCAATAATATGGTGCAATTATTTATCTACTTTGTAATTAGTCAAGCTCAAGCAAGTGCTTGGAATCTGTTCAAGATCGATAAATATCCTCATTTGAATTTTGCTAAGTTCCATCGATTATTTTAATTGATTGCTCAATGTCTCCGTTTTCCATCGCAACACGTTTTCTTGTCTTTTTTTCGATATTAAATTCCAATTTGACAATACAACAAGAACAACATTACTTCTTGTCTGTCCCAATAGAACATGACCCGGTTGACGAACCGAATTGAGAAAGCCAGGACCCAGTCACCATAGTGCTTTAATATCTATTTTGGTCATTAACGTACGTGTAGGATTTGTAACATAGTGGTTAATAACATTTTTATTTGGTCATTAACCTATTGAATTTGTAACATAATAGTCATTCCGTCAAATCTCCATCCAAGTTCGCCGAAGAAATCTAACTCCACGGATAACACGGATGGTTATTTGGGCCATCTTATCCAAAAAAAAGATATTTGGGCCATCTGGCATGTAGGCCCACATAACTTTTCAGATAATTTCTCAGTAATCGCCAGGCCCATATATAAAAGCTCACGGGCTTTATAATCGTTATTCCCGCTTGCATCAATTTTTTTTTAATTTTTTTGTCTTTTTGTTTCTATTTTTAGAATTTTATGTCACCGCCTTTGTTCCGCAAAGTTGACTTTCTATTTCCCAAGTCGGAGAATCAATCCGCTACTTGCTGACGGCGATGGAATCTCCGACGCATTCTGTTGAACCAGTAAACTTCGGGAAATCACTCATAGTCCCTAGTGTTCAACAACTCGCCAGGGAATGCACTGACAAGATCCCGCCAAGGTACGAAAGGCCCCAAATCGAACCGCTCATCGTCTCCGACAACCTAGATTGGACCGTTCCAGTGATCGATCTTCAAAAACTTGATTCCGATGTTGCAAAATCATCGGATTCCGAGTCTGAGCTGAATAATCTCCACTCCGCTTGCAAAGATTGGGGATTCTTCCAGGTAATTTGATTCACCACCTCTCAAACTCTCTTTCAAATTCGTTAGTAGCTGGAAACCAGAACTAGACTAGATCGTTAACCCTAGCAACAGGTAGTGAATCATGGAGTTAGTAAGCAATTGTTAGATGAATTACGTCTCGAGGTTGCGAATTTCTTCCAACTCCCACACGAGGAGAAGAAGAGGAAGCAACTCTGGCAGCAGCCAGATAATCACGAGGGTTTTGGCCAACTGTTTGTGGTTTCAGAAGAGCAGAAGCTAGACTGGTCTGACATGTTCTACATTACTACTTTGCCTCACAATCTACGACACACCGAGCTTTTCGATAAGCTTCCTCGAACCCTCAGGTTGGTACATCTCTTTGCTCTTGTAATCGAATTCATACCATTTTCTATCTCTGTAGATGGGTTTGATTGAGTCTTTCCCCTCTGTAGAGAGACTTTGGAGACTTACTGTTGTGAATTGAGAAGGCTAGCATTGAGGATTCTTAGCTACATATCCAAGTCTTTAGGAATGGATGTCAAAGAAATGGAGGATCTGTTCATGGATGGAGTTCAATCAATGAGGATGAACTACTATCCACCATGTCCTGAACCGGACAAGGCCATCGGATTCACTCCTCATTCCGATGCTGATGCATTGACGATTCTGTACCAGCTTAACGACACAGAAGGGCTGCAGATTCGGAAGGATGGCAAATGGGTTCCCATCAAGCCGATGCACGATGCGTTTGTAGTCAACATTGGCGACATCATGGAGGTATATATACAATCTACATAATAATGTCTCGCTCTTGTGCTCATGATGTCCGAAATGCACAATGTAGCTCGGGTTTGTATGCAGATTGTGAGCAATGGAGTGTACCGAAGCATAGAACACAGGGCAGCGGTGAATTCAGTTAGGGCAAGGCTATCGGTTGCAACGTTCTACAGCTGCAAGTTGAACTGTACTTTAGGACCTGCGCCGAGCCTGGTTGGTCCTCGCAATCCTGCCGTGTTTCGACAGGTACCCATGGAGGAGTACTTCAAGGAGTTTTTTGGTCGGAGATTGAATGGGAAGTCGTACCTTGATTTCATGAGGATAGATGATGAAGAATGAGAAACAGAGAAAGTCTCTTCAAATGATGACTGGGCCGAGATCGGAACTGGGCCAACACCTCCATGTTGGGCTTGGGCCCATGGGCTTAGGTACTTGTCGTTAAATTAATATTGAATTTAGAAGTAATTAGCACGTGAGTTAAGCGTATCCTTGACTAAAAGAGGAAGAAAACTCACGTGTAATCTCGATTTCCAGGCTTTGTGCGTACCTCAATCCCAAGGTTCTTTATTTTCTAACAACAAAAGCAACCAAAAACAAATAGTTGCAATTTAATGGTAAGCATATGTTAATTGTTGTTAAAGTCTAGTTATGAAATTCATTACTCGTAACCGTCCTGTGAGACTAAACTTGTTCCAGCCTCGTCGCCTGGCCCAATAGTGGAAGCCCAAGCCTGTTGGTCTTCAGGGGTGGTGTACCTCGTAAGCGATAATGGGGTAGTTAGTTCATGGAAGAGTGAGGCGATCAGTTTAAGGAATGGGAGAGTGAGTGACGTACCGCGGAGCGTTTGTCCGCTGGGTCAAAGTGTCGTCCCCTGGTCCTTCAGAGTGTACGGGTATTTATAGTACCATTGTCTTGGTCGCCAAGGTTGAATCCTGCCTGCTCATTTGTAGCCTTCGTAGGATGTCGACACGTGTCTGTTTCACCTTGTAACCCTAAAAGCCGCCGCGCTGGGCTACCGCTTTTGGGCCTTCCTCCACTTCCTGGGCTTGTTTGCCTTGTCTGCCCAGGCTGTCGCCTAGGCCCATCTTACCCAGGGCGACCGCTGCGTTTGGGCCGCTACTTGGGCCTTCGGGCCGCCGGTGGGTCGAGCCCATCAAAACTGGTGTGAATTCACAACCAGTTTGTCCATGAATGGGTACCGGATAACACCAAAATGGACAAAAAGTTTCAGAATTTCACTATAAAGTTGAAATGCGAACATAATCTCAGTACAATGAACTGAACTTTAGTAAAACCACAATGAATTGAACTTTAGTAAACACTTGAAAATAACATACATAAATATATTTTTTATCTGAAAAAGTAACATAAATATGTGTTAACATTTTGAGTGTGTATATATATTGTGTAATCTAATACGACAACGTTTTGCTAGTGGGTGTCCATCAGAACTGGGTACAAGACCAACACTATGAAACCCATCCTCGCCCATTACCCGCGTGGTATGGATATCGAATTCGTCTGTGCCGTCAACATTACATGATCAACAAGTTTTTCCATCGAGTGAGTACCCGGTTTTTAGATATGGTTGTGAAGCCTACCACAAATAGTCAATCCTTGACCAACAACATAAGATTATTTTCTCCCCATAAGGCAAGCTGGTAGTGTTGCATATCCAGCTAGCTCATTCTCATAAGAATTCTGTAGTTAGCCTGGCCATTGAGTCCACTTCAAGTCATCTTCTCCATTAATCATCACTATATATACACAAAATCTCCTGAATTCAATCAAACACACATTACCCTTCACAATCCATCATGGCAAAAGTACTTCAGTTCTTGTTCCTCTTCATGTCCATTGCATCCACGGCTTACTCCGCCGCCAACTTCCACCAAGAAGTCGACCTCACGTGGGCGGGGACCGTGGTCGAATCACCGACGGCGGGGACACCCTCTCCCTCTCCCTCGACAAGGACTCCGGGTCCGGGTTCCAGTCCAAGCGAGCGATACTCTTCGGCAAGATCGACATGGAGATCAAGCTCGTCGCTGGCAACTCTGCTGGCACCGTTACTGCTTTCTACGTACGTTGGTATTAATATCTATTGTCAAGAACTGTTGCAACGTATTAACTCGAGTTGTTGGGAGAGAGTTCTGAATGGATATTAATATTGTTTACTAACATGTCCGTCAAACGAATGGCTCATGAAAGAGTCTGAAATTTGCTCAGCTTCGATAAGACTTGTGTGATGTACTGGAGTACTAACTGGTAGACTTGTTTTCGTTCGATGCAGTTGTCGTCTGAAGGACCGTTCGAGAACCACGACGAGATCGATTTCGAGTTCTTAGGGAATCTTAGCGGAGATCCTTACACTCTACACACCAATGTGTATACAAACGGCAAAGGTGGTAGAGAGCAGCAATTCCGGCTTTGGTTTGATCCAAATAAGAAGTTTCATACTTACTCTATCGTGTGGAATCCTCAGCGTATCATGTAAATTACACAACTCATCATCCTTTTTCATTGCTTTCAACAAATAATCATCAAATTATTAGCTATATTATATTGGTAGGTAAATAATTAACTGTTGCATCCCAATAACTTAAGTTGTTGGGAGAGAGTTTTAAATGAATTTTATATTATTTACTAACACGTCCTCTCAAACGAATGACTTATGAAAGAGTCTGAAGTTTGCACAGTTTCGATTTGATTTGTGCAATGGTTGGCGGCCACAAAGGAATAGTGGATACTAAGATTCGAAACTTTGACCTCTTGTTGGTCAAAGGCTTCGATATGATATACCTTGTCAAGAACCGTTGCATCCCAATAACTCGAGTTGATTGAAGAGGATTCTAAATAGAAATTATATTGTTTAGTACTACTAGCTATAGCACATCCCCTTAAACGAATGACTCATGAAACCTAGAGTTTGCACAGCTTGGATAAGACCAGTGCAAAGAATTGGTGGCCACATAAGCTTCAATAAGCCTTTATACACAGATTGATCGTTAACATGATTTGAAACCTTTGCTGGTCAAAGACTCTGATACCATCTCAAGAACCGTTCGAATTATTTCAGGTTCATGGTGGACAACATCACGATACGAGTATACGAGAACCGAGAGAGCGTAGGAGTACCTTTCCCCAAAACTCAGCCCATGAAGCTATACTCAAGCTTATGGAACGCTGATCAATGGGCCACAAGAGGTGGCCTTGTGAAGACCGATTGGTCAAAGGCTCCTTTCACGGCTTACTATAGAAACTTCAACACCAAGTCTTCTTCTTCCACTAAGACGGCGGGTGGCGGCGGCAATGATTGGCAAACTCAGAAGCTGGAAGCCGGCGGTAGGAGATGGATAAAGTGGGCACAGAAGTACCACATGATTTATAACTATTGCTCCGATCTCAAGCGCTTCCCTCACGGCCGCCCACGTGAGTGCCGCCGTTAATTTATACATCAATTATATGTACTATTGAGCTTGAATAATTCGGGTGTAATTTTTTGCATTATTGTAATGTTTATTTGTGGCTTGTAATGTAGTTAAATAAACCTAATCTTAAATTTTAATGGTCATTGTATCTGGTTTATTTTTTTTTATAAATGATATATGATATTTTCAGTTATTACTTATTACCACACAAAATTTGAAGAAAAAGATATAATAGATTCTAAAATTTATACCTATCCAGGGATACGGTAGGTTCAGCGGGTTCATTAGGATCACTTCCAATGTTCTTGGGACTTCTTATTCAGGTATTTCTAATCCTCTTTTTTTTTTGGAATTGTTGACAACTGCATGCTTGTGGTGTCTTCGTTTCACTGTCTTGCAGGTTGACTTTGAGGGAAATGGTGAAGTAGCGTTTTCTTGTATTTTTGTGTCACCTACTTTGTCAAGTTTCCTATCTTCGATTCAGCTTGATTCATTGGTACGGTAATAGAGCCGCCCATTTTGTGGCACGCTTGGCTCTCGAGATTTTCTCCGAGGGAACTTGTCGGTAGTCTTGTCTCCCTGGGTAGAAGTTTAATCTATTATTTTTGTCTCTTCTACTATCTGAGTCGTCTCCTAGCGGAGCTATCTATGAAAAAAAATTATACCTATCCAATCAGACATCTATACGAACTCCATTAATAAAATTACAAATATAATTCAATAGGTTTTCCCTGTTATTTTTTACTTCTGGAAACAAAAATTCGTAACAATTTACTCTTGACGATACATGTTATCGAACTATGTCCAAAATCAGCCTCGGATTGAGCATACATCCGTTACGGTCGTATTCAATTGAAAGAATCTCCGTCCAAATGTACATCTAAATCGACAAAATCCCTTAGTTAATCACTTCATCCACTAATTATTAAACCCACATTAAGGGGGAAAAAAATACATTTTTGAAAACGCCGTAATTTTCTAATTTTAGGAGTCTCGACGTGGTTGATCTTTTGACCCATCCACGTTGCATGCATGGCCCATGCATGCCAACAATTTCCCACGTCAATATGATTTTACATTAACCAAACCGTAATCTCTCTATCTCTCTCATTAATTATCAATTAACAATAAACTTCTCCACAGACAGAACACCCAACGTTATTAAAAACCATAACCTCACCCGTTGCAAACTTTCTTCCTCAATTAATTAATCAAACTTGAGAGCAACGCTAAATCGTAATTAATCATCTCTAAATGAAAGAAACTATAAGCATTTTGATTAATCAACGATTGAGCATCTTCTCACCCTTCCTGTTCTTGATCTTAATCAACGGCTGTCTCTTCACGGTTTCAAGGGCCGATTTCAACGACGACATTGACATAACGTGGGGCCATGATCACGCCAAGATCTCCGACGACGGTAGCCTCTTAAGCCTCACCCTTGACCGCTTCTGCGGTGCCGGATTCCAGTCCAAGAAGGCTTTCCTCTATGGCAAATTCGACGTCGACATGAAGCTCCCGCCGGGAAATAGCGCCGGCATCGTCACCACATTCTACGTAAGTTGTCAATAAATTATTAAAACATATTTGGCTTGGTGAAAATTGTTGGAATCCAATTAATTTATGCCAAAGAAAATTTTCACAATTCGATAACATACACATTTCTGGTTTTTTTTTTTTTTTTTTTTCCATTTATGATAATCATGATAATGAGGAATTTGTAGTTTTGTAGACAAAATTTAATCAATATTCATACTCGATAACATTTTTCAATCAAATGTCTGAAAGGGACAGATAAGCAAGTCAGCGCCACGCCACCCACAAACTTTATTCACCTTCAATTCATGTCGTCGCCGGCCATGCATTAATGTTGTGTTTGCATAGCAGCTGGCCCCTTGACCATTATATTTGTCCAATTTTTTGTATTTTCGGATCAAAACTGTTACATGATATTATTTTCGATTAAATGTTATCTACAAAATTAAAAAATCCGTATTGAATTATGGGTGAAATGATGAGAAATATGGTGGAATTGCAGTTGACAACGGAAGAAAAGCATGAAGAAATAGATTTGGAATTCTTGGGGAATTTGACGGATGAACCATATACTCTACACACAAATATATACACAAACGAAGTGGGACACAGACAGCAAGAATTCAATTTGTGGTTTGATCCAAGGCTTGATTTCCATAGATACACTATTCTTTGGAACCCTATCACCATCATGTAAGTAACATTAATCTATGATTAGGGTTTTTGTTTAGTCTTTCAAGCCGGAGACTGATAAATTTCACGGTTTGGATGAATACTTAGAAAAAATGCATGACTATCTTTCAGTCTCTTATGAGAGTTATCTCAGGCAGGAAAAAAATGGATGTATTTCGTTGGTCACCTTTTTTGCTGCTTAATCAGTTGGCATGTTCTGATTGGTGAGGATGTGGAGTGTTAATAATTTATCCATTGTGGCATATTGTCGAACTATATCCAAAATCGGATTAAAATGTGGTAGGTGAGTGGCACAACTGGGTGACGCCGCACCACCCAGGTTCCTTAATTATTCACCTCAACCATTAATTAAAATCACATTATATGCTGCATGGACTTGTATTTTGGCGGGAAAATACATGAAACACCATGTTAGTGTGCTTCATGTATTGGCATAGCTTCACCCAGTTGTTACGACGTCACCTACCTGTCACATTTTATCCGATTTTAACCATAATTCAACATATGCCACCATGATGTAAATTGTTATAAATTTTGTCCTCGAAACTATAAAACTCGTATAATAATAATTAATACATGTCTTATACTTGTAACTTATTGTTTCAGTGTATACGTGGACAACATCCCAATCCGGGTATTCAACAACAGAGAAGCGGTCGGAATACCGTACCCGAACAGAAAGCCCATGAAGCTAAAGGCCAGCATTTGGAACGGCGAGAAATGGGCCACACGTGGCGGCCTTGTTAAAACGGACTGGACCCAAGCCCCATTCACGGCCTTTTACAGAAACCTCAGGATCCAAACCTTATCCGGCGACGGCAAGCAACGGCAGCGCCGGCCAGCCTGGCCGATGACTCAAGGGCTCGACAAAGCAGGGAAAAACATGCTGAGGTGGGTCCGACAGACTCGCATGATTTATAACTACTGTACCGACCGCCGCCGACATCCTGGCGAGTGCGACCACTTCATTGATATCTGATGGTGACTAAATCAGAATTAACCAAACAGATTTTTTTTAGGGATGATTAACAATGTAATATAATATTCATTTGGTTTTTTAAGAGTTGGGGTTAATCACTGAGTGAGGGTCTCGAGTCTAGAGTTAAATATTTCATGTGCAATCAGATCGTATAACAAGCAATTTAAGATAAGATTTTAACACACGATTTTCAGGCAGAACATAGATCATCGAAACGGGACCTTGAAACATACAGCTCTTCGCGGGTAGAGTCTTGAAATTTTTCAGTTACTAGGTGTAATCGTCTTAGTGAACTAATTAATCTTCAAATAGAATTTGGCGACATGTGGCTTACTGTAATTTTTCTTACCCGTGTGCAATAGAACAATCATAGTCTTCAACATACAGACACTAACTATGTGATAATTACCAAATTACTTCATCTAGACTCGTCTATCCAGGTATGATTATGTTAAAGTCGGATCATATTAGAGCATATATTAGATTAGGAATAATTAAGAAAATTAGAGATCATATAAGTTTGTTGTAAGCATATTAAATGTCACATGTATTTCAGCAACAATAATGCATAAACAAGCATATGATTCCCTTGTCTCATACTCGTGAAGGGGGTAAGATTAACATGGTTGGACTTGAACTTAATCAATTACAAACAAACACTTTATAATAATTGTTTCTATTTGGTCTCTTGGAACAATGAAGTTTGGTCTTGCTCGGGACGAGTTGTTTGCCTGGTCCAAACTTGGTGCTGTTTTGCATTACCATGACTATGTATGTATGGTAGTGAGTTCAGAGATAACGTGAACGACAATTGAATAGTAAATGAGGATATCATCATGTGTGTACGTGTCGATGGAATATATCAATGTCAGTTTCAGTTGAAGCCTCTGTGATGAGACTAGAGTTGTGTTTGTAGTCTGAGTTCCTGCCAAGGTTTTCAGAACCGGACCTGGGGGTCGAGCCGGCAAGGTCAAGGGTTCAATGGTTTAATGGAAAAATTAGGGTTGAACCGGGATCGAACCAGGATTGAACTGGAATTTATCGGTGCCGGAGAGCTGATTGGTTCATGGCCGGACCGGTCCAACCGGGGGGCAGGATACGACATTGAAAACACTAGTTCCTGCAGTTGGTGTCCATCTCTCATTGGTTGATTGAGAATACATTAATTTGTGACGAGACGTCTAGATCCTGCCATGTATGATGCGAATCATCTAAACCAAATCTAAAATCACCACCCAAAAAATTCACCAATAATAAACAAAAACTGGCCTTTTCACTAAAATAAATAAAAAAAATTAACTATTAACCTAAATAAATACCATTCAAAAGTATTGATTTTTCTAAATATAATCGCCCCAGGCCTAGGCGATATCGCCCAGGCCCCAGGCGATATCGCTCCATCCCCAGTTATTTCCGATCAACCCGATTCCAAACTGCCCAACCACCGGTTAAATGCTGTTTGGCTGGACAACAGGCGATCTCGCCCCAGCCATAGGCGATCTCGCCCCAGCCATAGGCGATATCGCCCGGGATACAGGCGATCTCGCCCGAGGACTAGACACCGGGCAAACTCGCCCCAACCCATATAAATACCCCATTTTCAACCCCACCATTCCCCCACACCACTCTTGAACCCCCTAAGGCAAAGGTGTGGGGGAATGGTGGGGAGAAAGGGGACTTACCTTTGCCTTAGGGGGTTCAAGAGTGGTGTGGGGAATGGTGGGGTTGAAAATGGGGTATTTATATGGGTTGGGGCGAGTTTTTCCGGTGTCTAGTCCTCGGGCGAGATCGCCTGTATCCCGGGCGATATCGCCTATGGCTGGGGCGAGATCGCCTATGGCTGGGGCGAGATCGCCTATGGCTGGGGCGAGATCGCCTGTTGTCCAGCCAGACAGCATTTAACCGGTGGTTAGGCAGTTTGGAATCGGGTTGATCGGAAATAACTGGGGATGGGGCGATATCGCCTGGGGCCTGGGCGATATCGCCTAGGCCTGGGGCGATTATATTTAGAAAAATCAATACTTTTGAATGATATTTATTTAGGTTAATAGTTAATTTTTTTATTTATTTTGGTGAAAAGTCCAACAAAAAACTACATGCATGTTACCAACTTTTGGATTTTTTCCAAAAATGGGCTTTGCCCAAAAATCAATTACCAAAATAGGCTCGTTGTACGGTCAATTCCCAAAATGGGCTTGTTTTCGCTGACTGGGCATGTATGTCGCCAAAGTAAATGGCGATCCGATTTTTAACATGAAAATCGCCATTATAAGTGGCGATTTTTGGCTGACTTTGTCAGACTAAAAAATCGCCACTTATAGTGGCGATTTTTGGAGTGCATTTTACTTTCAAATATAGTAAAATAGCACTTTGGCCTCTCTACTTTGTAAACTTAACAAATAGCTTCCTATCGTATAAACCGCTCTTTTTATCTTTCGTTTTTTGACCAATTTGTATTTTGGGTCCTTTCATTTCAACTAACGCTTCATGACGTTAAATATGTGCACATAGATTCTATTTTGAGATTTGTATGTTCCTATTTCAAAACAGTGGCGAAGCCAGGATTCAAGCATACCATGGGCCCGATACATAAAATACAATAGGCCGAATATATTTCCGTACGATAAAATACATATATTTTAGCTATTTGGGTCTAGGGGACCCTGGGCCCGGGCCCAGGATAGCCACCCCTTATCTTCGTTAGTGTTTCAAAATGTGTTTATAATTGACTAATGTTACTCGTATAATTGACTGATGTTACTCGTATAGTACTCGTTAATTTAATTGGTGCGCATTACTATACGAGTAACATTAGTCAATTATTAAGTCAAAAAAACATTAGTCAATTATAAACACCTTTCGAAATACGAACATACAAATCTCAAAATAGAATCTATGTGCACATATTTAACGTCATGAAGCGTTAGTTGAAATGAAAGGACCCAAAATACAAATTGGTCAAAAAACGAAAGATAAAAAGAGCGGTTTATACGATAGGAAGCTATTTGTTAAGTTTACAAAGTAGAGAGGCCAAAGTGCTATTTTACTATATTTGAAAGTAAAATGCACTCCAAAAATCGCCACTATAAGTGGCGATTATTTTTTAGTCTGACAAAGTCAGCCAAAAATCGCCACTTATAATGGCGATTTTCATGCTAAAAATCGGATCGCCATTTATTTTGGCGACATACATGCCCAGTCAGCGAAAACAAGCCCATTTTGGGAATTGACCGTACAACGAGCCTATTTTAGTAATTGATTTTTGGGACAAGCCCATTTTTGGAAAAAATCCCCAACTTTTTGATAAGGTGGGTGGGGTTTTCAAAACACTAAAATAATATCTTCAACAGTCATCAAATTTGTGGTCAATACTACGAGAGAGCCACGTATACATAAGAGGAAAGCAGCATATCAAAAAGAGATAAACCAAACAGAACCTAAATTCATTTCAGAGAGAGAGAGATCAGAAAATGGAAGAAGAAAATGAGCTAATAAAGCTAGGAAGCTCTCTTCCAGTGCCTTACGTTCAGGAACTGGCCAAGGATCCTCTCCTCACCGCCGTTCCTCCCCGTTACATCCGTCGAGATGATCAAGACCGTCCACTTGATATCATCAATCCCACGGTCCAAATTCCAGTGATTGACGTGGAGAAACTGTATGATCATGATGAAGATCAAGAGCTGGGAACGCTCCACGAGGCTTGCAAAGATTGGGGTTTCTTCCAGGTTCGTTTTCTTTTTCTTCAGTAGTGTTTGTTTGGCAGACGCAATTGGAAAAAGTTGAGTGACCCAACTTGTGCTATATCACGTTTGAAATTAAAAAATTACATAATTTACTTATCAATTTTAATTATGAAAATTACATAATTTACTTAAATAATGACATAAATAACCAAAATATGTGTTTAGTTGTAAATTATAAAATGAAATTAAAAAATAAATTATAAAATTCGGCCTAATTAAAAAAGTGGAAAAAAGTAGCTTTGAAAAATTATATAATCCCATTGTGTAATGAGAATAACGGAGATTATGATCGGCCCCTTACTTTTGACCCACTCTTCAAGCCCCATCCCAACCAAATCCTAACAAACTCCAAATAAAATATACAGAAATCTATTACAAAATGTTCACCTCAACTACCTAGAGCTGCTTCTACGCCTCCTTATAAGCCTCTCTCTAACAACACTATTTACCTATATAATTACTCTATCATCATTCAATTCTGAAAACAACTTACTTCATTCTCATAAACATATTACTCTAGTGCTATCAATCTATCATGAAGAGGAGGTAATAAACTTCACCCAATTCCTCTATCCATGATTTCGATACAAGCTCTAACGAAATATGGTTGTAACCAATGTTCCAATATCTAGGGAAATATTACGTTGTGGATTCTGGATTTGCAAACGCACCTGGGTTTCTAGCACCATTTCGAGGGTATACTTCTCATTTCCAGGAGATTAGACGCCGAGGTAGACCCAGAGGTCGTGAAGAACTGTTCAACTACATGCATTCTGTCATTGAACGATGTTTTGGTGTTTTGAAGAGAAGATGGCCGATCTTGAAAATGATGTGCAGTTATAGCTTCAGCAAACAAACAGACATTGTTCTAGCATGTTGTGCGATTCACAACTTTATTCGGATGCATGCACAAGGGGACACCATACTTGCAGAGTTCGAAGAGAGTGATGGTCAAACGGAAACGAGTGAATCTATGGCTCGTATAGAATTTGGGACGTCTTCATCACAGGTGCGAGAAATGGCTTCTAAGCGTGACGAGATTGCAAATCAGATGTGGAGTGATGAATGTGCTAATAATTAGTCGAGTTTAGGCGAGTGTTATATGTGATTCCATTGTATTCTAGAAGTATGCATAATTTTTAATTAATCTTGTAAGTAATGAACAAGATTATAATTATATAATTAAATAATTTCATAATTTACAATAGCCCATGTAAACAGAATTTCAATTATAAATTATAATTATCTAAATTATAAAATTCACCCTATTATATAATTTTGATAATTTATACTAAACGGGGCCTAAAAATTTGAATTTCTTTTCAAGTAGAGGGGCAAAAAAAAAGCATTTTGGCCCCCTCTACTTTGCCAATTTAACAAATTGTCTTTATTTACTATAAATCATTTTTTTACCTCCTCCTACTTCGATTGCTTTCTCATTTAGGTAATTTCATTCCAACTTTCGTCTTCATGACGTTAATTGATGTGCACTCAGTACACCACGTTGAAACGAAAAGACCAAAATGACAAAGTAGTCAAAATAAAAAGGGATAAAATGAGCAATTTATAGTATTGGGGGCTATTTGTTAAGTGGGCGGAGACGAAGTGATATTTTTTCAAAAAAATACTATAAACAAAAATTCATTTGTCCATAGTGGGGATATAACCAATAATGATAAAAATAGGGACCATTTTGGATATTTAATAATTAATAATGTGATCTTAGTAGTTTCTTCCAATAATTCCTTCTGAAGCAACCATCTTGGATAACCTCCCTTATGACTTGGATAACCTCCCTTATGACTGGCTCTTAAATTATGATATCTGTAACTTGTTGTAAGATGCTTCCCCCTTGGTGGATGAATAATATTACTGATTCAATTGTCAAAAAAAAAAAAACCATCAGGCTACAAAATGTATGAACAATTTTAGACATGGATTATACAAAATATTAAAACGGATTCATTTTCACCTCCTAATTGAGCGAATTTGCCCAGTTACTGGGCGGAAATTGGTAGTTTCATTTGTAAATAGTTTGACAATGTTATCAAACGGGTAATAAATTAATAAGAAATTTATTAAGAAATCATAAACACCGTTTACTTTTGTTAATTATTAACAATGGTTTTTATTTTTTGTTAGTTGGTTAATCATGGGGTGAGCGATTCATTATTAGAGAGAGTGAAGGCAGAGGTTACAAAGTGGTTCAACATCCCAATGGAAGAGAAGAAGAAGTTTTGGCAGAGAGCCGGAGACATGGAAGGTTACGGGCAAGCATTTGTGGTGTCGGAAGAACAGAAGCTTGATTGGGGAGACATGTTCTATGTCACTACCCTTCCTACACATCTCAGGAGGCCTCATCTCTTCCCGATGTTGCCTCTCCCACTCAGGTATCAATGAACTATGGTGGAATCGTTGCATCAGAGAATCGTAAGATTTTATGAACTATTGAATTTAAATTAAATTTATGCATATTGATTTAATAATTATTGAATTAATTAAAATCTTTAAAATTACACGAAGAGATAACCAGTGGAATGACTTCATTAATTAACAGACTTGGTTATAGCTTAAATCGTGTCAGACAAACTGGGATTTTTTTCGGTGACAAAGTCTAAACTTTGTCACCTATACAAAGTTTAATCTGGACTATTGATCTCATTTCCACTTCTTAATTAATAATTTAAATGAATTTAATAATGTTATTTAAATAATGCCAATAATTTAAATCAAAAAAAATTCTGCTGCAACCCTATAATTTCATAACCACCAAGTTTTAATTATTGTCCATTATTATAATTAATTTTCAATTATCTCCTCCTCAAAATATGCATGAAAATATTCTCTTAACTATTTTAGATAATCCTAATCTTCTTCCTCCTATGCTAATGACGCCATTATAAACAAAACTTCACTATCAATTTATTTAACAAATCAGTCCCTCATCATTAAAATCCATCCCCAAGTTCAAGTTCGAGTTTTATAATGGATGAACCCGGTTCGAGTTCCCAAGTAAAAAAAACCTTCTTCCGCACCTCTGTTTTATCTAAATAATTCACCGATTGATCAATCCCTCGATGTTGATGCTACATCATATTTTCACAAACTTTCCTATTTATTTAATCACTACGCAACTTCTTCTTCTTTGTTTTATCGACTGCACAACAAAAATCCCACTGTCGCCATTGTTATGTATTTTAACATCCATTTTCAAAGACAAACACCCTCCCAAATACAGCAATACAATTAGTATTCAATGCAAACTAGTAAGATACATATACTAGTACTAAGTGGTTTGAAAAACAATTTCAGCAATTAGTAATCACAACTGAACATCGAATGAATCACAGGGCATGAATCATACAAACACAATGAGCAAACAGGAAACACAATTCACTTTCAAACCCACGCAGAAACCCTTACATTCACATTCGATTCCACAAAACACTGAAATTCAATTCGAAAATAACATGTCGTCTGAACACTAGTATTCAACACAAACTAGTAATGGACAGATACTAGTACTCAATAGCAGGAGCAGAGTTGTGGTTTCAGATTTCTCAAGTTTCTTCCTCGGTAGAGGAAATTGGCTGCGCCAGCGATCGACTCCTTTAATTCAGCATCTGTGAGTGACATGCAATGGAAGGAAAAAACGACCAGGACTCCGTTATGGAAGATAACATGTCGTCTGAACACGAGTATTCAACACACACTAGTAATGGACAGATACTAGTACTCAATAGCAGGAGCAGAGTTGTGGTTTCAGATTTCTCGAGTTTCTTCCTCGGTAGAGGAAATTGGCTGCGGCAGCGATCGAATCCTTCAGCATCTGCGAGTGACATGCAATGGAAGGAAAAAACGACCAGGACTCCGTTATGGCAGATGAAAATCGGCAGATGGACTAAAATAACAAAAAAAGGGAGGGATGAACGGCGGCCAGGGAAAGCCGAAAGGATTACCGGCGTCGAGGAAGAAGTCTGAGACGCGCGACCACCGTCAAATGCTCCCGGAAGACCGCAAAGGCAGATGAGAGAGCAGAGAGTCAATCGAATCAGCTTCGAGAATCGAGCGAAGCCGGAGAGAGCCGCCGCACCGATAGAGCCGCCGCACCGGAGAGAACACGCCGTCAGAGGAGAGAGCACGTCGTCGGAAGAGAGAGCACGCCGCCGGAGGAGAGAGCAAGCCGTTACGGTAGTTTAGAGGAGTGGGGGTGGTAGGGGAAATTACCCTAGGTAGTGGGCGGCCGTTAAAAATGTAAATAGGAACCCATTAATTTCGCCTCTTAAATACTAGTAATTCCATTCGTTGGATTTAATTGTTGGAGATCTGACGGCTGCAAATGACCTTTGTATAGGATACAAAGGTTACCCTTTGTCACCCACCGAGCTCCCAGACAAACTGGTCATTTCATTTAAACAAAGTGAAATTATTACAGATTATTATTTTATTTTATTAAATTTGAAGATTCTTATTGAAATTTTTTTAGATTTAACTTCACGACTCACTAATTTTTTATGGAATCAAGATTTTCATAAAATGATACATAAATTTTAATTAATGCGTTGATTCTATAAAATTCTAAGATTTTATTTTAATATTTTACCGATTCTACCCCTGACAAAAAAAATCAATCATCAGCCACGTCACAGGATAAGATATTTATTTGAACACATGCATGTAACAGGGATACGTTAGAAGAATATTCAGCAGAACTGAAGATTCTGGCCATGAAGATCCTTAATCAGATGGCGAAAGCTCTAAGGATGGACGAAAAAGACATGAAGGTGCTGTTCGAAGAAGAAGGATGGCAACAATTCAGGATGAACTATTATCCGCCGTGCCCGCAGCCGGAGCTGGTGATGGGTCTCAACTCTCACTCCGACGCCGTCGGCCTCACCATACTGCTGCAAGTCACCTCCGACACGCAAGGGTTACAGGTCAAGAAGGATGGATACTGGGTTCCGGTCAGGCCTCTGGCCGGTGCGTTAATCGTCAACGTCGGCGACATTTTGGAGGTAAGGGATGTGTTTCGTGAGATAGAAAGATAGTCATACATTAATTTGAAATAAATTAAGTGTCTACCCAAGTCCGAAGACTGTGTCTTTGTTACGTTCCGTTACTAGAGTGTACATACTATATGTCAAGAACCGTTGTATCCCAATAACTCGAGTCGTTGGGAGAGGATTCTAAATTAGTCTTATATATATTGTTTATTGACACGCTCATTCAAACAAATGACTCGTGAAAGAGTCTGAAGTTTACACAACTTCAATAAGACATGTGAAACAGACTGGGGGGTCGACATAGCATTCATTATACAAGACTTATGTAACAACTGAGTATCTTACGTAATAGTTATAAATCATTGGCGGAGCTAGGGGGAGGCCACCATGGGCTCGGGCCCAGGGTCCTCTAGACCCAAATAGCTAAAATATAGGTATCTTTGGTACAAAAAGTAATGTTCGGCCCATTGTATTCTATGTATCGGGCCCATGGTCTACTTGAGTCCTAGCTCCGAATATAAATGATTGTTACGTATGGCTAGCTTACGTAATGACATCTTGACTCACGTAGCAAGGTTAATTTTATATGTTATTACGTAAGAAATAACTTTGTTACCTCTTATGTAATAGCCTTTGATCGTACATACGTAACAAAGTTCAATTTGACATGTTACGTACGAAATATTCTTTATTACATAGCCTCATTATTTTATGATCGATGATGCAGATAGTGAGCAACGGGGTTTACAAGAGCATCGAGCATCGAGCAACGGTGAACTCGGAGAAAGAGAGAATATCAGTGGCGACATTTCTGAGTCCGAAGCTAGACGGAGAAATAGGGCCAGCCCCAAGTCTAGTTACTCCAAACTCCCCGGCACAGTTCAGGAGGATCAGCATGCCGGACTACTTCAAAGGGTATTTCAGTCGGGAGCTCATCGGCAAATCTTACGTCGATGTCATGAGGATTCACAACAACCATTCATAAAAAGAATATTTGATACAAAACTTGACAAGTTGTTATATGATGATGATGATGATGATGGTGTGAAATTTACTTTTAAATGAAGGAAAATTAAGGCATTTGTAAGATGAATTTTAATATTGGGTGTCGAATATTCTAGATTTGGAATCAGTCTGGTGATTACGTTTTCAGTCTCCTCCTCGAGTGGATGTTGGGAGTCGAGTTGTAGTCCTCTCCCTAGGTTAATGCACCATCAACCATTAGGTCATCCTTTTTTGGGTCCATGTTATGTTCAACTACTGTTCCTCGAGCTGCAAACACGGCGTCATGACGGTCATATGCTTCGCTGTCTTCCAAGTCAGGGTGTGTGAACCTTTCAACTTGAATAAACACTTGATATTTTCATTCATATGACTATCTACTTCTCTTACGAGAGTTATTGAAGTTTGGTAATCCAAATTCGCTAATGTAAAATGTACGAACCAATTTTGTTTATCCTATATATAAATACTTCTTATCTAGTTCGTAAGGGATAAGAGAAAATCTCGAAAATTCTCATTTTTTATATTATATGATCATAGTGGAATTTTATTCACTGTCGTGACTCATGCGTACGTAATTTTTTTTTCCTGCAAAACTTTTCAAGATCTTGTTTTTTCCATTTTACTGCTAGTAAATTTCTAACCATAGCTACCAAAAAAATGTATTTGTTAATCAGGAAATAAACATGAACTTCATGCGCAAATTACCTAATTAAGTACTCTTTCTTGTATTTTTTTTAATTTCTTTATTCATTTTATTTATGCTTTATTCTTTTTCCTTAGGTAGTTTCCAAAAGAAGAAGCCAAGAGAAGGTGTATTTTTTTTTTTTTTTATTTCTTTATACTCTTTCTTAGGTGTTTTGTTTTTTAACAAGAAAAGGTGTGCATGCATGCATGATTCCTTGCTTTCTTTCCTAGTCAAAACATAACTTCTTTTTTATCTATATGTACCATCAATTTTCTTCCTAATGGTGTCTTTTTGTTGGTACAAATTTTTATATGCAATGTATCGAGAATGTTCATTTACAATTAAACAATTCTCAAAATCACAAAATATAGTATATCATAGATGTCAAGAAATCGTTGAATCATAATAACAGGGTTCTGAATGAATCTTATATTGTTTATTGACAAAATGATAATCTCCGGTATATTGAATAGATATCGAACTGAGTGAACAAAGTGGTTTACTATATTAAACAGGGAATTCCTGCTATCATGACACATGATGTGTCCTTCATATGATGACACCAATATCCACCCTCCATTTTTTGGTTTTGATCTAATGGTCCTTATCAAATGGATAAAAGGGTAATTGCATTTATTAATTTGCATATTCATATTAAATATATTTATTTCCTTTTTTATTAGCATGAAGGATTTTTTGGCAGTTATTTCCCGGATTTTTGGGCAGTTACCTAATTGAAATTGATTTCTTTTTATTTTTAATTAATTAAACATTCTCGTTTTCTTCCTAATTTTGGTTTCTTTCTCGGCGGCGCAAATCTTGGCCAAAGATTTCCGCGCCATTTGTTTTCAATGTTCCCTTTTCATTTTTAGGAACATTTCATACGAACAATTAGTTTTATGCATTGTTCCGTTTTCATATTTAGGAACAATCTTATAGACAGTCATTGTATAATATTTTTGTTTATTGTTCTTTTTCTGTTTTTAGGAACATTCATACTTAGAATTAGGATAGGATTTTGTTCCATTTTCATATTTAGGAACGATCTTAAATGTAATGGTGTTGAAAATCGATTTTACCAAATCGAAACATAGAAAATCATAAAATCTTGAATCAAATTGAAAATGGAACAATAATACGAGCTTTCTATTCCATAAGTAGCTATATGGAACAATACAAACATGTTACATTGTTCCCCTCCTTCCCTGTCAAGTTACGATTTTGATTGCCAAAGGATTATAGGAATACTGTGATTACCTTTAGTTACAAAGCACACGAGTTAGTGAGAAATCGACTTCAACGATTTGTTCGCGGGTTTTATTGATGGAGAAGTGCTTCCGGATCTGGAGATGGATCTCGAGATTCTTGCCAATTTCTCCTCGCCGTCAACAGCGGCGAGGTCGTCTGAGTTCACTACATGACGTAACTACTGCTGCTACAACGAAGGCGACAGCGGCGGCGGTGGCTACTAATCCCAACAAGGATAAAGGTAAAATTAATAATATCGACGGCTACGTTATAATCGACGACGACTTGTTCGGTAACAAAGGGTAGAGGAGGAGGCGGGGTCGGCGTCAGCGTCACCATTTTCGTCGTCGGTGGTGTTGAATCCGACTACTCCCGGTAGCCATAACAATTACTCGTTTTTGTTGTTTCCTCTTTTAAGGTAATTGTTTTCCCTTACCTTTTTTAAGTATCATTTTAATTTTGATTGGTTTGGTTTAATCATGATTTACGCAGGATTGTAATCTGTAAATGTTATTTATTATTGATTTATCACCGTTTCCCTAATTTTTTAGGTCTAATTGGTGTTTCCTTTTTATTAGTTATATGTGATTTGTGCTGTTATGATGTAAATCAATATTTTAATAGTTTCCTTTTCTTTTCCGGCTGGAATAAATGCTTGTCTCTTTTTATTATTATTATTGCCTTTCTTTGTTAATTTAGGCTCCATTAAAAAATATTGTGTGTTTATTTTTTTTTCTCATAAATGAGAACTAATTGTATAATTGTTTTAATTGAATCTAACTAATCATTTTGTAAGGAGACAGAAGGATCAATACTTTTAATTATGACAAATTTTCTCTTGTCGTACAAACTCGCCAATAAGGCCATAATCTCACCAATAAAGGCATGATCTCGCCAATAAGGGCTCAATCTCACCAATAATGGTTGTTCGCCAATAAGGGCTAATTCTCCCAATAAGGGCTAATTCTCACCGATTAGGGCATAATAATAGCTATCCTCGATTCGAGGAGAAGTCATTGCTTGATTTAAGTTTATATGTGAACAAGCCCGGTGCTCCAAAGTTTCGGATTTAGATCCTCTATCAAGATTTTTCTCTGAAACTCCCATGAATGTAACTTTTTAACGGGTTCACAGTCACTTCCCCACCCAAGAGAAATCGTGAATTGTTGACCTCCTATCAAGTTTTTGTCGAAAAAATCCCATGAATGTAAAACCCACCCCCAACCCCCCAACCCCCTCCTTTTTCCTTTTTATTTTTAGCTCCTAGGATGGTTCACGATCTATAGCACGCTCCCGCCCAGGAGTGCTACGCACAAAAAAAAAACAATACAAACATGTTCCTAAATCATCCAAATGGAACAACGTGGTAAGAGGGGGGAAGTTGGGGATCTACTATTATGAGGACCCCCTTAAGTGTCCTTATATCAGGACACCTCTTTCTACCGTTGGATGATGATCCAGATCTAACGGTAGGAAACAAAGTAAGGGTAAAATTGGGAGTAGGAACCAGTATATATAGTAAATAAGGGTTTCACAAAAAACCCTAATATTTTCTACAGCCCAAAAAAAACTGTCGCATGTTGCTCCTCCATGCCGGCGTTTCTCGACCACAACGAGCCAACATAGCCGCCGTCGTTCGATGGAACCAGCTACGTCGCCGTATCCAGCCTCGCGTACCTTGCTCCAAGCCCGCTGCCGTCTCCAGCCCGCTCTCCTCACCCCGCGGCCATCGCACAACCAACAATCACGGTCGCCATAGAGGAATGGAACGAGATCGGTATCTTTTGCCGGAAATCACCATCTGAGTTGCTAGTGCGGTAGGAATGTGGCTTCCGGTCGCGGGTCTTATTTCTTAGATCGAGCATCGCGGATGGCTCTCGTTGTGATAGATTGATGTTGATCCAGGCTGAGGTTCTGAGTTTCAGTTCTTGTACAGGAGATTTGTTTTTGGGCTCTGTTTGTTCCCCTCCCTTGCTTTTTGGCTAAGGTTTTTGTATGGTTGTTTTTTTGGGTTCTAGGTTGGATAACTATGCTCCATGTTGTTGGGAAGAGAGCTTTAGTGTAACACCCGTCCCAAACCGACCCGGGTTTACCCGTGGTCGAACCAGTTTGAGTGCTACTCGAAGATACAGCATTTAAATAAAGGAGTAAAACGCAGCGGAAACAGAAACAACTCTCCATTAAAAAGTTCAAATCAACTGAAGGCCTTCATTACATAAAATCTGAAATCCGAAACCAAATCTCAAAACGATTACAAAATTCCCAACCAAAGGTGTCAACTGAAATCTAAAATTAAAACAGTGGTCACTCCACAATAGCTTCCAAATCTTCACTTCACAACTCCAACCTGCAACTCCTCCGAACTCAACCGAACACCTGAAAAGAGAAACTGGGGGGGGGGGGATCAGCTTCCTAATGAAACTGAGCGAACCCACTGAGTTTAACTATGCGCCGAACCTAGCCTAAGAGCGATCCCAACTCCGCACACAAACAACAATGGAATCTGACACAGCCATCCTCATTTTAATTCCTAACATGATACTAGGTGATCACATAAGCTCAAATCTCAATTAACATCCACAAGAGTTTAACATGCATAAGCTCAACATTACACCGCATCCAACTCCACATTATGCAACAGAGAAAACCACATGCACAAACATAACCAAAATCATGTAACCACTCGTCCCCCAATTCACTCAATACTCATACATTCACCTTCACACGCATACATTTACTCTCCATTTCTCCTTCATATTTTCTAGGTGATCACACAGGTGCACTACTCAGTCCATTGCCCACAACTAACAGTCTCAACAATGTAACCCAAGTCATCCATTCACAAGTACACGATATAGCCAACTCATGTAGCGCACAGTTCAACATTACATCACAATACAACTCACTATCACTAACAACACTTCCACTCACACATCAACCACAACACCCACACATTAACCACAACACCCACATTACCCAAATTCACACTTATCATCATCATCAATCCTAGACCATTCAACTCCTATCTCACATCTCATCACAACAACATAATTCACAACACAACACTAGGCACTTCACTAACACATCCAATACACATACCATACACGAATCACACATGCATCTTATTCCACACACACTCACAAACACGCATACACCACCGCACATAACCAAGCATTCTCATCACTAACACATACCACACATTCATTGATCTAGGTGAGTTCATTAGGCGCCATAAGGAGTTATTCCCCCGCTACCCCGCCGGCCTCGTGCTCCCCTACCGCATGGGGAACACGTCACATATCCACAATTCCATAATTCCACAATTTCACAATTCCACTCCCCGTCGGGAGACTAATCTACCAGTCCGTCGGTAGGCCCTAACCACCAGTCCGTCGGGGGGTGAAACACATTTGGGGTAACGTTGGCTCCTTCCAGTTCTATCATTTAAATTCCATTTACCCAATTCCATTTGATTAATTCCACTTTACAAACCCACTTCCCAATTCCACTTTACAAATCCACTACACAAATTACACATCACAATGCCACATCACAATACCACAACACAAACCCACATCACAAATCCACACCATGATTCCACCACACAATTCCACGTTCTAGTTCCAAACACCAATTCTATGTTCCAATTCTAGGACATAATTCTAGTCTAACCACAACCGGCAATAATAGATACAATCATAGAATTCATCGCATCCAACCCCATCTCATCTCACATTTCTAGATCAAATACATTAGCTATCATCTTATATCCCAATCCCCACATCACACATAGATCAGCACAATCATCATACGTCAATCACAAGACAGTTATTCAGTTTTACTCTCATAGGTTCATGCAAGACCTAATTCTGTTCTAAGTCTATTAAACTCCGCACTCCCATTTCTAGCCACCTAGTCAACTATACACTCACACAAGTCAACCATACAATCACACCAGTCACCCAACACCACATAACAGTAACAATCACGACAGCATCAATTTACCATTTCAACTCTCCTATTGAGCACTACTAGATTAAACCACATAATCTATCTAGTTCACATAATTCATCTAACACGATTCCTAGCCACAATTCGACCAATTCTGACATCCTCATTCTTCTCTACCATTTACCAATCCACATTCAAGACTCCAACCTTACTACGATAACCAAAAGACACACTATCAATCACCATCACACACAGCATCAATTTCATTCAAATCAATCATACGACCCCAGTTCAACTAGTTCATGCAATCACACCACCCAATTCCATTTACCAATTCCCTTAACCAATTCCATAAGTCAATTCCACGTACCGATTCTATTGTCCAATTCCATACCTACATTCCCTACCGATTCCAGTAGCCAGTTCTAAGTCATAGTCTACCACCCTAAACACATTAACAACCACCTTCACACGTATCATCAATTCTACCTAAAAGGCACGTTGCATAATTCATACATCAACACCTAGCATCATCTCAATCCCAACATCATGTAAATCCACACAATCCAAATCATTCAATAATCCCACATCACACATAACCACACATCACAAGACATTCAACGCCTCCCACGGCACAAACAGTTTAAGGGTAAACGGCTAGCTCACCGGCCACCCCCACCTGCAAGTACAGGGGAAGCCATGTCATGAGTCGTAGGGTTACCCTCCTGTACGTCCTTCATTGGATGACCACACATTGGTGGAGCCATCCACCTGTTCATCAATTAAGGGCGACCCCACATTGGCAGGACCACCCTCCTGCAACCACAGACTGACAATAGCATAATATACACAATTCTCATGTTCACATACCCGTCCCTCCTATCACTCTTTACTAGTTCCGATCAATTTATCATCCATGTTAATCAATTTCTCCAATAAAACTCATCACAAACAGCCATCAATCATCAACCAATCCATCAATTAACAAATATCCAACAATCATCAAAAAACATATTTTACAGAACAATCAATTGCAGAACAATTTTCCCCTTTTACTCTCTTTCAATTTCATGCAAGGCCCTACATTTTTCTAAGTCTGAATTGTAACTCCTCACACCGACAAGACTACCTATCGTACGCTAAACCCTCACCTGACAAGAAGACGAGGCTCTAAACTCTTCAAGAAACCCGAACAACCAAACTCTCAGACACCAAAAACGTAGCTATCCTCCTCTTCACCGACAGCAGCTTACTCTGAAATATCCAGAACTTCTGGGTGCGATCTCTTCCTCTCATCACAACGAACTCATAGCAAGGAACAGATCGCCAATCGGATCTCTACAACTCTCAGAATCGAGGTTTGAAGTTTTGGAGATTTCTGGCTGAGACACAAAAACGTAGCTCTTCCTTCTTCCACGGACAGCAGCCTGCTCCGACGCAGCCAGAACCATGACTAGCGATCTCTTCCTCTCACCGCCACGAACGTGTAGCAAGAAACGGATCGTCAATCGGATCTCTACAACTCCCGGAATCAAGGATTGACCCAAATGGGTTTTTGGTTCTTCAAATACGGGTTTGGGGGAAGATGGAGAAAATGAAAAAGTGAAGAAACTCCTAAAATCCGAATTGTAACACTCAATGCATGAAACACGGCCCACGTATCATCAAATGCACCCCCAAGGTGTTTTAAACTCGACCCAACTCAAATTCGAACGTCCCAAACTTCGATGGGACCTCAAGAACATTGTTTCCCATGTCTAAACCATCCAAACTCGAGTTCCAATCCGTTTGGTTGGGCGGGGATGTTACAAGTCTCCACAACTTCAAGAGATTTCGTCCCCGAAATCACAACCCAACTCACTCTAGCAACGCAACCACAAATCACAGCAACAAATGCAGCAGCAACATAGGGATCACATTACCTCCCGAAACTTCCTTTTAACGGCTCTAACAACACACACCTTCTAAGGGCACTACTCCCACACTACTTCGAACTTCTACCTAACAGACGCGCACAACCGAACCTCGACGGCACTACTCACCACAAGAACACAACCAAAACGCAACCAATACAACTCACACGAGAGCACAAGCACAACACAAACAAGCAAGAAAACTCTCAGCTAACACCTCCGACCAGAACTTCACACTCCTCGAACACTCCACTTAACTCAACAAAGTTCTACAAGGGCTCTACTCTTCCAACCAACCTCCTAGTCTACCACCACTTCCACTCCCAACTACTCCGACACCCTCTTCACTACAGGAGGACACAAAACGTTTCAGTTGATCAATTTTCATAAATCACATTGCATTTCAAATCACTCTCCTTTCAAGCTCAAAACACTTTCCTTTCAAAACTTCCCACCCATTTCAAAACACTTTGAAAATCCCTGGAAAGTCGGTCCTGTGCTGATGCTCCATCCTTTCCCCATATGAGGTTAATTACTCCTCTAGAAGAAGAGACGAATCACCAACACAACAGCAACTAACCAGGCTCTGATACCACTTGTAACACCCGTCCCAAACCGACCCGGGTTTACCCGTGGTCGAACCGTTTGAGTGCTACTCGAAGATACAGCATTTAAATAAAGGAGTAAAACGCAGCGGAAACAGAAACAACTCTCCATTAAAAAGTTCAAAATCAACTGAAGGCCTTCATTACATAAAATCTGAAATCCGAAACCAAATCTCAAAATGATTACAAAATTCACAACCAAAGGTGTCAACTGAAATCTAAAATTAAAACAGTGGTCACTCCACAATAGCTTCCTAATCTTCACTTCACAACTCCAACCTGCAACTCCTCCGAACTCAACCGAACACCTGAAAAGAGAAACTGGGGGGGGGGGGATCAGCTTCCTAATGAAACTGAGCGAACCCACTGAGTTTAACTATGCGCCGAACCTAGCCTAAGAGCGATCCCAACTCCGCACACAAACAACAATGGAATCTGACACAGCCATCCTCATTTTAATTCCTAACATGATACTAGGTGATCACATAAGCTCAAATCTCAATTAACATCCACAAGAGTTTAACATGCATAAGCTCAACATTACACCGCATCCAACTCCACATTATACAACAGAGAAAACCACATGCACAAACATAACCAAAATCATGTAACCACTCGTCCCCCAATTCAATCAATACTCATACATTCACCTTCACACGCATACATTTACTCTCCATTTCTCCTTCATATTTTCTAGGTGATCACACAGGTGCACTACTCAGTCCATTGCCCACAACTAACAGTCTCAACAATGTAACCCAAGTCATTCATTCACAAGTACACGATATAGCCAACTCATGTAGCGCACAGTTCAACATTACATCACAATACAACTCACTATCACTAACAACACTTCCACTCACACATCAACGACAACACCCACACATTAACCACAACACCCACATTACCCAAATTCACACTTATCATCATCATCAATCCTAGACCATTCAACTCCTATCTCACATCTCATCACAACAACATAATTCACAACACAACACTAGGCACTTCACTAACACCTCCAATACACATACCATACACGAATCACACATGCATCTTATTCCACACACACTCACAAACACGCATACACCACCGCACATAACCAAGCATTCTCATCACTAACACATACCACACATTCATTGATCTAGGTGATTTCATTAGGCGCCATAAGGAGTTATTCCCCCGCTACCCCGCCGGCCTCGTGCTCCCCTACCGCATGGGAACACGTCACATATCCACAATTCCATAATTCCACAATTTCACAATTCCACTCCCCGTCGGGAGACTAATCTACCAGTCCGTCGGTAGCCCTAACCACCAGTCCGTCGGTGGGTGAAACACATTTGGGGTAACGTTGGCTCCTTCCAGTTCTATCATTTAAATTCCATTTACCCAATTCCATTTGATTAATTCCACTTTACAAACCCACTTCCCAATTCCACTTTACAAATCCACTACACAAATTACACATCACAATGCCACATCACAATACCACAACACAAACCCACATCACAAATCCACACCATGATTCCACCACACAATTCCACGTTCTAGTTCCAAACACCAATTCTATGTTCCAATTCTAGGACATAATTCTAGTCTAACCACAACCGGCAATAATAGATACAATCATAGAATTCATCGCATCCAACCCCATCTCATCTCACATTTCTAGATCAAATACATTAGCTATCATCTTATATCCCAATCCCCACATCACACATAGATCAGCACAATCATCATACGTCAATCACAAGACAGTTATTCAGTTTTACTCTCATAGGTTCATGCAAGACCTAATTCTGTTCTAAGTCTATTAAACTCCGCACTCCCATTTCTAGCCACCTAGTCAACTATACACTCACACAAGTCAACCATACAATCACACCAGTCACCCAACACCACATAACAGTAACAATCACGACAGCATCAATTTACCATTTCAACTCTCCTATTGAGCACTACTAGATTAAACCACATAATCTATCTAGTTCACATAATTCATCTAACACGATTCCTAGCCACAATTCGACCAATTCTGACATCCTCATTCTTCTCTACCATTTACCAATCCACATTCAAGACTCCAACCTTACTACGATAACCAAAAGACACACTATCAATCACCATCACACACAGCATCAATTTCATTCAAATCAATCATACGACCCCAGTTCAACTAGTTCATGCAATCACACCACCCAATTCCATTTACCAATTCCCTTAACCAATTCCATAAGTCAATTCCACGTACCGATTCTATTGTCCAATTCCATACCTACATTCCCTACCGATTCCAGTAGCCAGTTCTAAGTCATAGTCTACCACCCTAAACACATTAACAACCACCTTCACACGCATCATCAATTCTACCTAAAAGGCACGTTGCATAATTCATACATCAACACCTAACATCATCTCAATCCCAACATCATGTAAACCCACACAATCCAAATCATTCAATAATCCCACATCACACATAACCACACATCACAAGACATTCAACGCCTCCCACGGCACAAACAGTTTAAGGGTAAACGGCTAGCTCACCGGCCACCCCCACCTGCAAGTACAGGGGAAGCCATGTCATGAGTCGTAGGGTTACCCTCCTGTACGTCCTTCATTGGATGACCACACATTGGTGGAGCCATCCACCTGTTCATCAATTAAGGGCGACCCCACATTGGCAGGACCACCCTCCTGCAACCACAGACTGACAATAGCATAATATACACAATTCTCATGTTCACATACCCGTCCCTCCTATCACTCTTTACTAGTTCCGATCAATTTATCATCCATGTTAATCAATTTCTCCAATAAAACTCATCACAAACAGCCATCAATCATCAACCAATCCATCAATTAACAAATATCCAACAATCATCAAAACAGCATATTTCACAGAACAATCAATTGCAGAACAATTTTCCCCTTTTACTTTCTTTCAATTTCATGCAAGGCCCTACATTTTTCTAAGTCTGAATTGTAACTCCTCACACACGACAAGACTACCTATCGTACGCTAAACCCTCACCTGACAAGAAGACGAGGCTCTAAACTCTCAAGAAACCCGAACAACCAAACTCTCAGACACAAAAAACGTAGCTATCCTCCTCTTCACCGACAGCAGCTTACTCCGAAATATCCAGAACTTCTGGGTGCGATCTCTTCCTCTCATCACAACGAACTCATAGCAAGAAACGGATCGCCAATCGGATCTCTACAACTCTCAGAATCGAGGTTTGAAGTTTTGGAGATTTCTGGCTGAGACACAAAAACGTAGCTCTTCCTTCTTCCACGGACAGCAGCCTGCTCCGACCCAGCCAGAACCATGACTAGCGATCTCTTCCTCTCACCGCCACGAACGTGTAGCAAGAACGGATCGTCAATCGGATCTCTACAACTCCCGGAATCAAGGATTGACCCAAATGGGTTTTTGGTTCTTCAAATACGGGTTTGGGGGAAGATGGAGAAAATGAAAAAGTGAAGAAACTCCTAAAATCCGAATTTTAACACTCAATGCATGAAACACGGCCCACGTATCATCAAATGCACCCCAAGGTGTTTTAACTCGACCCAACTCAAATTCGAACGTCCCAAACTTCGATGGGACCTCAAGAACATTGTTTCCCATGTCTAAACCATCCAAACTCGAGTTCCAATCCGTTTGGTTGGGCGGGGATGTTACATTTAGTCATCCTTTCCTTGCTTCATTAGAGGCTTGTTTGGGTTGTCCAAATTGACACCCACGTTGTACAGATTCCTTTTTTACAATGATATATTCACTCATTCATAAAAAACAAACAGTGGGGAACCACCGCGCAAAGGAGAAACGTAGAGATGTGCAATCATGTTGGTCGAGGCTACGAGTTGGGATCCAGATGATTGTTGCTTTTTCTTCTTCTTCTACTTGATTTTATTCTGATTTTCTATTCGTAACATGTTAATCTGTTCAAACCATGTTGTTCCAGTTTATGATCTGGAACAAGGTGGGTACGTTGAATTCCTAGATTTGTTTTAGTTTTAGATTTGATTTTTAGTTCTTGTTTTAATGTCGATCCAAAGTAATGAATGGGAACCGCATAACCCAATTTCAGTGAGATGGTTTTGCATCATCTGATTTAGTATTGAAACTTTGAAATTGGTTTGTTTAATGTGGTTCCAATAGCTATATTGAAACTCTGTGTTCCATTTTGTATACTGGAACTGATTTGAATATAGTCAGGAACTTTGAAATGATGAACATCCTGGAAAAATTGAAGGAACTAACACCGCTTGATGATGAAAACTCTCGTCTATTGAGAATACAAAGAAAATGAAGACAAATCGTTGTTGGAGAAAAAAGTCCTAAATGGCAAAAACACTCCTTAATTAAAGTAATCTTAATTCTAAAATAATTGTATGTAATTATTTTTAATATTAAATTAATTAAAACGAAAATTAGTAAATGACAATTATTAATTACTTAATTTACCATAATACCCCTTTAATATTAACCATTAGATTTCTATTAAATAAATGAATGGTGTAGATTAGTGTCCTTATATAAGGACACTTAAGAGAGTCCTCATAATAGGAATTACCGGGAAGTTGCACAGAAACGAGGGAGGAAGAATGAAGAAGTACAGCGTGGGGGCAAATCTGATGATGGCGGCGGCGGATCTGATGATGGTAGCGGGGGTAGAGCGCAGTGGCAGATCTGATGATGGTGGCGGCGGATCTGATGCAGCGGCGTGGCGGCGGATCTGATGTAGCGGCGTGGGGGCAGATCTGATGCGGCGTGGGGCATATCTGATGCGACGTGGGGGCATATCTGATGCGGTGTGGGGGCATATCTGATGTAAGGGCAGATCTGATGTGGCGGTAGATCTGATGATGGCGGCAGTTCTGATGGGGCGGTTTTCTGGTGTGCGGCGCCGAGGATGGTGGTTGCTAGGCGGGCGGCGGCGAGGCTTCCTGATCAGGCGGCGGCAAGGCGAGCGGCGGCTAGGCGGGCGGCGGCGAGGTTGGGGGCAGCGAGGCTGGCGGCGGCGAGGCTAGAGCACAGCGGCGGTAGCTTTGAAGGAGAGATGTAAAATATTATTAGGGTTTGTGAAACCCTAATATGATTTAGTATATATAGGAGTTTCAAATTACTATTTTGTCCAGATTAATTTAGGCCATAAGATCTACCTTCTAATCCTACGGTTCTAAGGGATTTCCTGATATGAGGATACTAAAGGGTGTCATGATGGTAGTAGATCCCCGACAAATAATATGTTACAAGGTAACATCATAATCGTCATATGAAAATTTGTAATTAGAAACCTTCCATATGAAAATTTGTAATTAGAAAACCTTCCATATGAAAATTATACTCATGCATACTATCCAAATATATATACAAGTGAACATTTCGATTATGCTGACATGTGAAGAAAACCTAGAAGGAATTTTTTTGACGATAAGAAAACTAAAACGGAATTGATTCCCAGCAAGAGAGACAACTTCTCAGTTTCTATTTATCCCACATTTTGTACTCACAATCCCCACCCGCCGTACAGCTTGGATATGTTTTTGTGATTCGATATTTTATCTATTATACTCTTCTTTTTTTGCACGATACTATGATTGAATCTGTATGTTTAAATAATTAAATATCATCCTTACAAATGTTTGAGTACAAATATTAACTAATATAAAAATATTGGAATTAATCTTCGTCAATGACCTGGGTTGATCAACCTCTAGTTTTATTTTTGTACCGCTGGCGGAATCAGGGAATTCTCAGTTCCTCACTCTCTTGTATCGAGTTTGAAGTCGTATGTAAAAATTGGTGCTTTTGGAGTTTGGTGTAGGGGTACGTACTTGGAGTTCATCTCACCCACTTCTTTGTTTAGTTGGAATATAAGTTGAAAGTCGACGTAATAGTTACTTATAATCAACTAATGATAAGTCATAACTATAATATTTTTCTTAAATTATCCAAAATTGAAGACAAAAAATTGTCGGTGATGCATTTAATTTCTTTTTAGATATTCAAAGTTTCTCTTGTGTAATTTTATTTATTATCTGGTTCATAATTTTTTTTTACTTTGCATGTAGTCATTTCTGATTTAAAATTAGCCCCGTGTACCAATCCCGATTACACTACTGATTTGTACACAAGTGGATTGAATTTTTGTTTACAGATTTAATCAATCAAACTTAGCATCAAACCATCCTACTTGAGCTATTTATGAAATATTATCAAATAAAATTTAACTCCAATATATTTCTGAAATGAACTTGGTAATTAAATATTAAACTCACACCTAAAACTGATTTTATTTAACATTTCCACCGTCTCTTCTAGAAAATAATATCTATTATAAATCTTCTAAGGGCTCGTTTGGTTGATGGAATAGGGTCCCAAATAATTACACTACAATTCTCCATGACCGGGAATTAAAACCCAATTCCGTCAACCAAACCACCCCTAAAAGATAGTGATTAACAAACACAATTATGAATTTACAGAATGCAAAAAGCCTAATCACCAATTTTAAAATTAGTTAAGTTTGTTACATTAAGAAACAAAATCTAAATGACATTCTGTTTTTTTTTTTTTTTTTTTTTTGACGTCATTAAAATGATATTCATAATTATTCTTTCCCCGTCTCCGTCCCCTTATAAATAACATCCCCAAAATAGCGGCAAAGTTGCAGTCCCCCCAGCAACAAAAAAATTAGAAAAGAAAAAGCCAAAGGGACTGACCGATCGATCGATCCCCTTCGCCCACACACACACAAACACTTCCGCTTTCTCACACACACCGAAATTTCAAATTCGACGAAACATGAAAGAGAATGAGGAGGAGGATCCGGCTCCGGCGACCGCGCCGCCGAAGACGGATACGGAGAAGGTAGCGTTCTACAAGATGTTCGCGTTCGGAGACAGTCTCGACGCTCTGCTGATGGCGGTGGGGCTAATCGGAGGGATCGGGAGCGGGATTACTCAGCCGGTAATGACGATCGTGTTCGGCGACCTAATCAACGCATTCGGCCGATCTAGTCAATCGGATCTCCTCGTCGAAGTCAAGAAGGTACGCCATTGAGTATTCTGGATCCAATCGCGCGCACTGAATTAATTTTCACTTAGATTCGCAGTTTCTGTCTGTTGATTGCTTGGAATCCGCTTTTTGTTCGTCTGAGTTCCATCCGATTGGGGATTTTTATCACTTAGTGATCGGATATGATTCTTCGAGATGCTTCAATTTCTTTTCCTATTTGTTTGATTGTTAGGGTTTTCAGATCAACATTATGTTATGTTATATTCCTGAGGAAATTGAAAACTATGATAATTCCGTAATTTTCAAATAAAGTGTTAGGTGTCGTTTGTCATAGGAGATTAAGAATTAGGAAAATATGAGTATAAAGGAATAATAAAAAAGTGTTTGTTCAAAATAAGGGCTCATTCTCGTCGATTAGGGTATAATAATAGCTATTTTCGATTTTTTAGGATAAGTCATTGCTTGATTCAAGTTTATATGTGAAAAAGCTCGGTGCTAGCTCCAAAGTTTCGGATTTAGATCCCCTATCAAGATTTTTCTCTGAAACTCCTGTTTTTTTTTATCTCTTAAGTTGGTTTACGATCTATAGCATGCTCCCACCTAGAAGTGTTACGCAAAAAAAAATGTTAGATTATCTTCTTTTGATACATATATTTTGTAAAAAAATTAATAAGGGAACATAGTGAGACCACTATGTTTAGGGAAATGAGAATTTCTAATAAAAGTAAAAAATTTAGATTAATACACATTCTGAAAACAACAGAAAACTATGAGTATCAGCTCTATCAGATAATAAACAAACAAAAATATCTCATAATTTTAACAAACTCTATATAGGATTTCTTCCATACCAAACGGTCCCTTACTTTATTTGAAGATCTTGTTAAAAAATTAAACTTAATTAGAGTTGTAATTTGCATGCAATGATGAACTACGTGACGAATTTCAGCATTCCATCACACGTCTCTCTATAATTTAATGCAAGAAGCTCCTATTTACCGCCTAATTAACTCAGTCACGGATCACCAATTTCCATTTGGTAACGATTTTTTTTTTGTTTTTAATTTCATTTTTTTTTATGCAGGCTGCGTTAAAGATGGTTTATTTGGGGATCGCAGCAGCCGTATCTGCATTTCTCCGTCAGTAATTAATTTCAAACAAAAAAATTATTAATACTGCGTTTAATTAACTGTTAAACGACTCAAATCGTCGAATTTCGTGTCGCAGAGGTGTCGTGCTGGATGGTGACCGGAGAAAGACAATCGGCCCGCATTAGAGGTCTATACCTGAAGGCAATCCTTAGACAGGACATCGGCTACTTCGACACCGAGACCAACACCGGAGAGATCATCGGGAGAATGTCTGGTGACACTGTTCTCATCCAGGACGCCATGGGCGAGAAAGTGAGTACTAATTAATTTTAAGTACCAACATATTAATTTAGGTACTAAACAGTAAACAATTAATAAAATGTAATTGTTTGTGTAATTAACCAGGTGGGGAAGTTTACACAACAAATGTCACAGTTCATTAGCGCCTTCATAGTTGCCTTTACAAAGGGATGGCTCCTCACCCTTGTCTTACTCTCCACGCTACCCGTAATAGCCGGGGTCGCAGCGTTCGTGATGAGGTCCGTGTCGAGAACAACGAGTCGTGGACAGGTGGCATACTCGGACGCTGGGAATGTGGTCGAGCAGACGATCGGAGCTATTCGGACGGTGGTTTCGTTCACAGGGGAGAAGCTGGCAATTCAAAAGTACAATAGCAAGTTGAAAGAAGCTTACAGAGCCACACTGTTCCAGAGCTTGGTTTCTGGAATTGGGTTTGGTACGATGACGTTCGTCATCTTCTCGTCTTATGGAGTCGCTGTTTGGGTCGGAGCCAAGCTCATCATTAACAGAGGCTACAATGGTGGACAGATTATCAACGTCATCTTCTCTGTTCTCACTGGTGCAGTGTAAGTAAGCCTGTAAATCAATTTTCGTTTCGAAATTATAGTAATTAGATTCTTTTATGTTTTGAAAATTGACTCATGACTCTCGATTACAATGTTGCAGAGTCCTGGGCCAGACATCTCCGCAGCTGAATGCGTTTGCAGCAGGGCAGGCAGCGGCGTACAAGATGTTCGAGACGATCGAACGAGTGCCGAGAATCGACCCTTACGATGAGAGGGGACGAATTGGAGTATTTGAAGGGAGACATTGAACTGAGAGATGTGCATTTCAGATATCCAGCAAGGCCTGATGTACAAATCTTTCAAGGGTTTTCACTGGAGGTGCCTAATGGGACGACTGTAGCCTTAGTGGGGCAAAGTGGGAGCGGGAAGTCGACGATAATCAGCCTGATCGAGAGATTCTACGACCCGGATTCAGGCGATGTGTTCATTGACGGAGTCAATCTGAAACAGTTGAAGTTGAGATGGATAAGGAAGCAGATCGGGCTTGTGAGCCAGGAGCCAATCCTTTTTGCTACGACGATTCGGGAGAACATCTCGTACGGGAAGGAAAATGCGACAGATGAAGAGATCAGGACTGCAATTGAGCTTGCTAATGCTGCTAAGTTCATCGATACTATGCCACAGGGACTTGACACCATGGTCGGGGAGCATGGAACTCAGCTCTCCGGTGGGCAGAAGCAGAGGATTGCTATCTCCAGGGCCATACTTAAGAACCCTAAGATCCTTCTACTCGATGAAGCCACGAGCGCATTGGATTCGGAGTCTGAGCGGGTTGTTCAGGATGCGCTGGAGAGAGCCATGTCGAACCGGACAACTGTAGTGGTTGCGCATCGGCTGACAACCATCAGGAATGCTGACGCTATAGCAGTCGTTCACAGAGGAAAGATTGTAGAGAAAGGTAGTAAAATGCTTCATCTTCAACCTTAATTCCATCATAAGGAATTTTCTTAATTTGACTTTGTTATGCAGGAAGCCATGATGAACTGATTAAAGATACTGAAGGAGGGTATTCTCAGCTAATCCGCCTCCAGGAAGGATCGAAAAAGGCCGAACAGCACGAGTCTCGACCATCAGGTGAAAGCAGTAGCATCCAGGAGAAAGATAGGCCTTCCTTATCCAGAACAAGTTCAAGGTCAGGAAGTGAAAGACCATCGATCAGTAAATCATTCAGCAGAGATTCAACTGATAGCAGGCCTTCCTTCTCCTTATCAGGCATTGCATTAGGCATCCCTCCACGGCCAATCGAAATCGAGGGAAACGAGGCTGTTGAAGATGAAGAAGCAACAAAGAAGAAGAAGCTGAAAAACGTCTCCCTCAAAAGACTAGCTGCATTAAACAAGCCCGAAATCGGAGTACTTTTGGCCGGAAGCGTTGCTGCTGCTGTTCATGGTGTAGCCTTTCCTATATTCGGGCTTCTGCTCTCCAATGCGATCAAGATGTTTTTCGAGCCTCCTCACCAGCTGAGGAAGGACTCGAGATTTTGGGCGTTGATGTACGTGGCGATTGGTGTGGTGGTGTTCGTAGCTTTACCAGCACAGTACTTCTTCTTTGGTATTGCCGGAGGGAAGCTGATCGAGAGGATTCGTTCTTTGACTTTCGAACGAGCTGTCCATCAGGAAATCAGCTGGTTTGATGAACCTGCAAACTCGAGTGGTGCAGTGGGATCGAGGCTTTCGACTGATGCTTCTGCAATTCGGAGCCTTGTAGGGGACGCCCTTGGATTACTAGCACAGAACACATCAACGATTTTAGCAGCATTGGTCATTTCATTCACTTCCAATTGGAGATTGGCACTTGTAGTTATTGCAGTTTCTCCGTTGATGGTTGCTCCGACGATTGCTCAGGTCAGGTTCCTCAAAGGTTTCAGCAAAGATGCAAAGGTGGGTTACCAACTTACCACATTACTGTACGTCAACAACAACCTTGGTTCGCCGATTATTGACCAAAGTTGTTTACTACTAACTTCTGCAGACAATGTACGAGGAAGCGAGTCAAGTGGCGAATGATGCAGTAGGAGGAATGAGAACCGTGGCATCCTTCTGTGCAGAGAACAAGGTGCTGGATTTGTACCATCTGAAATGCAAGAACCCGATCGATAACGCCGCTCGAGCAGGGCTGACATGCGGGTTCGGGTATGGATTCTCGTTCTTGGTACTCAATTGTGTCAATGCCCTAATTTTCTTCTTGGGAGCCGTCTTTGTGAAGCAAGGGAAGGCCACTTTCCAGGATGTTTTCAGGGTAATGTATTGAATAATTACACAAGCGGCGAGATCGAAAGCAAACACATCCAAGAACTTGATTAGTTCTTAAAATTGCAGGTTTTCTTTGCTCTGACGATTGCAGCAGTCGGGATTTCAAACTCTAGTGGCGTGGCTCCTGACAGTAGAAAGGCCAAGGATTCCGCAGCTTCAATCTTTTCGATCCTGGACAGGAAGTCCAGGATCGATTCCAGTATAGACGAAGGAATCATTCTGGAGAACGTGACAGGTGACATTCAGCTTCAGAATGTCAGCTTTCGCTACCCGATGCGACCAAATGTGCAGGTCTTCAGGGATCTGAGTCTCGCCATCCCATCCGGAAAGGTACAGTAACAGTTTCCTGAAATGCAGTAAGAATCAAAATTCGACTAATCTAAGACTGGATTGTTTTTTGGGCAGACTGTAGCTCTAGTTGGAGAAAGCGGAAGTGGGAAATCGACGGTAATAAGTCTAATAGAGAGATTCTACGACCCGGAATCAGGCACCGTGTTCTTGGACAAAGTAGACCTGAAAAAACTGAAGCTCACCTGGCTAAGACTGCAGATGGGGCTAGTAGGGCAAGAGCCGATCCTCTTCAATGACACGATCCGTTCCAACATAGCATACGGGAAGCACGGTGGCAATGCAACCGAGGAAGAGATAGTGGCGGCAGCGAGCGCAGCCAATGCCAACAGCTTCATCAGCTCGCTGCTGCACGGGTACGACACCAATGTTGGGGAGCGAGGGACGCAGCTGTCGGGAGGGCAGAAGCAGAGGATAGCTATCGCAAGGGCGGTGCTGAAGAACCCTAGGATACTTCTTCTCGACGAGGCAACCAGCGCATTGGATGCTGAATCAGAGAGGATCGTCCAGGACGCATTGGACAACGTGATGGTGAGTCGAACCACGGTGGTGGTTGCTCACCGGCTCGCCACCATAAAGAATGCTGATGTTATAGCTGTGGTGAAGAATGGAGTGATCGTTGAGAAGGGTAAGCATGAAGATTTGATGAAGATGAACGGAGGAGCTTATGCTTCTTTGGTTGCACTTCATATGTCTGCAGAGTAGTAGGGTTAGAAATCATTATTCTTTAGGTTATTCAGCTAGAACTACTGATAGATTAGATCATTCATAATGTTTCTTTCGAGTGAAAGATGGATCTTTTCGTCGAATACAAATATAAGCTCGAGATTGTTAGAATCATAGCTTTCTGTTTACTGATAAATGAACAGGTTTCACAGAGTTTAAGGTTAAACAGACATACAACAGTGTTTGTGATCTTCGTCGGGGACTAATAAACCAATGAAATTAACAAGCAATAACACGAAAATGTTGCAAACAATATACAAACCGGTAAAGATTCGAAATTTGTGCTGGAAAGGAAGTGTACTAGTTCTGGAAAACATGGAATTGGAGCGATTAGATAGCGTTCTAAAGAGCAGTAGGAAGCCTCTGGCGCCGCTCAACGTAGGCTGAAGGGAACCACCCAGATTTCCCTTTGCATTCTCCTTCCGACCACCCCGTCGGGTTAACCTGAGAAGAAACATGTCGGTAATCATGAACAATGCATTACAGAATATAGTTGATTATGTATGCTAATGTTCTGCAGATGACTACCAAAAACATTGTATCATTCTCATGGTCTAACTAAGATCTTCAAAGGATTGAACAATCACCTTCCGAACAACGATGTAGTCGCCAATGGACAAACTCAGCTCCTTCTCTGTTTCGGCATAAAATGGATGTGTTGCCTGCAAGAAGAGATCGAACAAAGGATGTTAGCTACAAGGTGTGCCCTCTGAATCATTATTATTTCACAATCCATCATCTAAAAGAACAGAACAGGAACGAAAAAGAATCATACTTCGGCCAAGAAGTATGTGGTTTTCTCTGAGCCATTTTGCGATGGAGTTACGGTAGATGGATTGACAGGTGGAGCTGCCTCTCTCTGTTGTTTATCCGAAACCATCTGCGATTAAGCCAATAGCATTAACCCCCACAGAAGTTGGATCGAAAGTTACTTCATCAAAATGAGATGAATCCTTTAGTTCTAGTATAATTGACCAACCTCGGTTTCAACTTCACTAAGTATAGCGCCAATTCGCAAGTGATAATTCTTTTCACCTTCAACCTAAATTCACCAAATTGATTAGACTCTAAAATGACATGAAGCAGAAGAAAAGGAAAATTACGGAGATTCGAACTATGGGAGGTAAAGTACCAAAGAAACAAGCCTTTGGAACGTCAATCTTTGCTGCTGTGCTTCGACTGCAGCCAATGCTGCAGCAGCTTCTTTACCTAGAACTGCCATGTTTGCCCGTAGTTCTTGCATCTTCGCCTCTGCTGCATGCAATTTCGCAACGTTCTCCGGCACGGGGGCTTCCCTTACTCGTGCTTGTCTTCTCGAAACTTCAGTAGCCTGTTTAGATATCAATGATTGAGGTGAACAATGAAAGTGTAGGGCTTGAACTAACTGGAAACCGCAACAGATAGACCTAAGCAATTCATTGATTAGGTTTACCTGTACTTCGGCTTCTTGCCTCATTCGACTATAACGTTGAGCAAGATGCCGAGCATCTTCTAAAGGAGTGCCAAGAATCATGGCCCTTAGAGGATCCAAAACCTGAGAGATAAACAAACCATCAGAATTAGGCTCCCAACCTACCTATCAACTACTGACAATCAAAGCCAACAAAAATAATTTCTTAACCTGAGAAGCAAGCGTAGTGTTCAAATCCTCCATCTCCTTTTCGACATGTTTACGAGCATCGCCATATATAGCTGCAGCTTTCGCCAGCATGGCATCGCTGATGTTCTCAGTTCCATATCTGCAGCAATCCTCAGACAACTTGGTTCCTAACTACCATGATCATATCCAGTAAGTACAAAATTACAAATAACACCATATCATCAACAGGCTGATCAACATTCACGAAACCCACATTCAAGATCCATTCAATCATAGCTCAATTCATTCCGTAAAAACCACATTGTTACCTGCTTCGATATGTTTATATCCAATTGCAGTAAGCGCTTCTGCTGCTCTCACAATATCTTTCTGAAAATCCTGGAACACAGAAAACCAATTTACATCACCAAATCGTGCAAACTTAATCAATGAAAGCAAATGGGGAATTAAAAAATCCTCAAAAGAACTCACTCTCCCAGCTCGAGTAGTCCTGTAGAGCTTCTCCAGCTGCTGATGTCTATGAAGCTCAACTTCATCGATTACTACAGAATCTGAGCTCTCGTAGCCACTAGCACTAAATTGCTTTATCACAGCCTAAAAACCCCAAATAGAAATTCGTAATCTTTACATTCCCATAGCAATCAAACTCCAGAACCCAGAAACAGAAGAGTAAAAAGGAGGGATCTTTTACTTGCTGTTGCTTTGCGACTTGGTCCCTGAGCCTGCTGGCTTGCTTCCTTAGCGAGTCCATTTCGTCACAAGAGCTCCAATTGACGGAAATGGAGAAGAGGGTTTAGAATTTAGGGATTTGGATCGGAGAAATGTTTTGGATCTAATTGGCTTTTTTTACAGTATGAGCTCAGAGTGAAAAAGCGATTAACAATTAGCAAACTGCTATTTTGACTTTCTTTTCAATCTCTGGATATGGCCGTTTGTAGGTCCATTAGAGTCATGGTTTTGAGGAAAAATAGCATTTTGGCCCCTCTGCTTTGATAACTTAACATATATCCCCATAAACTAACTATAAATTGCTCAATTTACCCCCTCTTACTTCAACCACTTTGTCGTTTGGGTCCTTCCGTTCACGTTAATTGATGCGCATTGGGTACACCGTGTCAGCTCCAAAAGTCATGTATTAGCTTACTAAGCATTTTCGAAGTGGGAATATAAGTATATATAATCATATATGATGAAATTGACTAGTAAAACATGTGATTTTAAAACCCTCCGTATCTCACCATACTCTTCATGCATGATACCTCCCCAATTTACCTACCTGACCAACGCTTCGTCTCCTACCTCCGATATCTCTCTCCTACGGGTGCGGATGTGTCCAAATTTAACGTTATGAAGACGAAATTTGAAACGAAATGAATCAAAAGGAAAAGTTGTCAAAGTAGAAGAGGATAAAAAGAGCGATTTATAGTACAGGGAGCTATCTGTTAGGTTGGAAAAGGAAAGGGAGGTAAAGTGCTATTTTCCATTCGATTATGATGGCCGCGTACGACGTCGCATTTAATTAAAGGGAAAAAGGCTTTCAAATCCATTAAACATCCTTTGCCGACATATGTGTGATTAACTCAAAAACCCTCTAAACTAAGCGAGTTTTGTTTTAATTAACCTATAATGATAAATTACTAAATTAGTGACGCAATAAACCTCCAATCCGATGAACTCATGATTTATGACATGCCCACCTCAATCTATAACCCGCTTAACCTTGACAACTTATGTTAAATAAACCCACGTATTCCTCATCTCCATCGAACCACATAAATTTGTATTCCGTTCAATGAATTTCAGGGAGCTTAAGAAGGAAATTACGAAATCTCATAAAATGTGTATTATCTATCAAATTGGAACATCATACGGTCACCACGTATCATACAAAGTTTTAAAAAATAACTAGATGTTGGTTGAACCCCTTCTCTTATAATACGATTGTTTACCAACAGCATTGAAAAAAAATATAATAATTTTTATAAAAAATAATATGTGTTTGCCAAAAATCGTTTTGATATAAATCAATAATAATTCCAAACAAACACGGCAAAGGATCTGCGTCCAAACTTTAAAGTTTGGAACGATCCAAACCCAATAACCGGAGGGGCATATTGGGTATTTTAAAAAAGTCATAAACCATTTACCCTAATTACCACTGCCCTGTCCTCCTATTCTCATCCGCCTTTCATCCGCCGACAATCCGATTATCATTCTTCTTTCATCCGCCGACAATTCGATTATCATTCTTCTTTCATCCGCCGTCCAATCCGATGACCTAATCAAGCAAGTCCCGTTCTACGACCTCTACGACGACTCTTGCTGCCCCCTCGTCTTCTCCGACGACCTAATTTTTTCCCTGCCTTCCTTTCCACTACCGCTGCTCCATCGCCACTGCTTCACCGTTGATGATGCCCCTCACAGACGACAACATCGCCTCACCAATCATCTTCCCTCGGTAACGACGAGGATTCCGTTACCATCGATTTTCGATCCACGCCAGCCCGATTAATTCGGACAGCACCGATTTCCGATCCACGCCGGCTCGATTCATTCGGATAGCAGGGGAAGAAGCCTCATACATGGTGGACCAAGCGGTAGCAAACGGCCTTTGGTGGGGGTGGGGAGAGTAATTACTTCTGTCGGTGGTTGTTTTGATTGGGGATGACGGCCAGCTGCTTCCTATTTCAGTTGACGCTGCAAATGGACTTGTGCAGGACCAAGCATACGGTGTTCTAGTTGGTAAGTTGCGATGGAAGTTTGGGGTTCTACGGTCTGAAGGGAATGGGGTTTATGATATTTGTGATGTTTGGGTCGGGCTCAAGAGGCTTTTGGGCGTTACGGGACAAGTCCCCTTGCTTGCTTGGATGGGTTAAGTGTCATAAGTGTGATATATGGTTGTATAATACTACTTGTATTGTATGTTTTGTTTTCGGAGTCTACATATATGACTCAATGTCTATGTTTATGTTCAGTCCTCAGAGTAACGAATGAATGAATGAATTAACCAATGAACTAGTTGTCTGATCATGATGTTAATTAGTTAACTCGATAAGTTAATTAGTTAACTAATTTTGATAATAAGTTATCACCTGGTTAGATAACTAGTTGACTGTTTGACATGAATTTTGCAAAGATTTGTGATAACGTTAACTCAATGGATAACTAGTTAACTCGATTGGTTAACTAGTTAATTCGATTGATTAACTAGTTAACTCGATTGGTTAACTAGTTAACTCGATTAAATAACTAGTTAACTAATAATCTCGTTAACTAGTTACTCAATCATGATGTTAACTAGTTAACTCGATTAGTTAACTAGTTAACTCGATTGATTAACTAGTTAACTCGTTATCTAAATCATGATGTTAACTAGTTAACTAATTAAAAATAACATAACTAGTTAACAAACAATTCAATTAACTAATCATGGTAATTCGTTAACTAGTAGTTATCAACAAAATAACATGTTAACTAGTTAACTGTAAAATCTCAGGTTAACTAGTTAACCAGTTATAAATAAATAAAAATGGTTAACTAGTTAATTTGTCCTCGCCGTAAAAGTCACCGGAGTTTGGTCAGTCGCCAGAGCCTCGCCGAAAAAGTCGCAAAAAAAGTAGTCGGAAAACATGTTAACTAACTAGTTAACTGTAAAAACTCAGGTTATCAATAAAAAATTATTGTTAACAAGTTATTAGTAAAAATCAGGTTAACTAGTTAACTTGTCCTCGCCGGAAAATTCGTCGAAGTTTGGTCGGTCTCCGGAGCTCGCGGGAAAAAGGGCGAGATAAGTCGCCGGAAAACATGTTAACTAACTAGTTAACTGTAAAAATCCAAGTTAAACTAGTTAACTCGATTGATTAACTAGTTAATTAATTACAAACAACATAAAATGGTATAAATAACTAGTTAACATAAATCTTGTTAACTAGTTAACACCTTGATAAAAAAACTCGATTAGATAACTAGTTAACTACTTGGTTAACTAGTTAACTCAATTAGATAACTAGTTAACAACTTGGTAACTAGTAGCTCGATTGATTAACTAGATTAACTCGATTGGTTAACTAGTTAACTCGATTAGATAACAAGTTAACTCGTTATCTAAATCATGATGTTAACTAGTTCACTCGATAAATTAACTAGTTAACTAGTTAACTGATTTTGATAACTAGTTATGAACTAAAAATCTAAATAGTTAACTCAATTGGTTAATTAGTTAACAACTTAGTAACTAGTTAATTCGATTGGATAACATGTTAACTAGTTGCCTATAAAAACTCAGGTTAACTAGTTATCAATAAAAAATATTGTTAACAAATTATTAGTAAAAATCAGGTTAACTAGTTAACTAGTCCTCACCGGAAAAGTCACCGGAGTTTGGTCGGTCTCCGGAGCCTCGTCGAAAAATTCACCGTAAAAGTTGTCGAAAAAAATCACCGGAAAAAGTCGCCGGAAAGTCGCCGGCGCCGGCGACCGGTGGCCGGCGGTCGGCGAAGGTGGCCGGCGGCCGGGGTCAATGGCTGCTGCTGTGCCGTTTTTGTGTAATGTAATAAAAATAAAATATTTAAATAAAAAATAATAATAATATATTTAAATTAAATATAATAATTAAAGGATTTGTGTAAAGTCTTAAATACCCCTGACAGATCTGGACCATTAGATTAGTCAAAAAGTCAACTAGATCTAATGATTGAGAATGAGTTTGGAACTTTCCAAACTCACATTCTCTGATCCATTCCCAGCAAACACGAAAATATCAATGTAGATCGGCAGGTGTGATGACTGAGGCGTTTGACTTGGCTACAATGAATTTGTCTATAAGAAAATTGAATATAGGTAGAAGAATGTACGTCGGCACAATTGACACCAAATAACTCATTTTCTTTACTTTACTATTTTTTATCGTATCTAAGACCATTCGCACTTATGCAATTTACTTGCAATTGCAAAAATAGTCTCCACTGCCACCTCATTCATTTATGCAATCTACTTACAATTCCATTCACTATACACCAATGCAATTCATTTAGGCAAAACGTCAAATAATATTAATGATTGAGGTAAAAAAAAATATCGTCCAGAATCGAACCCAACTTAACGGTAGATGAATAACCAATAAAAGGCGAAAGGAAGAAAAAAAACCCCAGATTGATGCACCAAGAAGGGTGCTGCTATATACAGTCCGTATTTTACTTCGCGCAGTCCTTATTTTTTCAAAAATGGACCATTATGCCCTTATTGTATTTTACTTCGTGCAGTCCAGGTTTTACTTCGAGCAGTCCATTTTACTTCTTACAGTCCATGTTTTACTTCGTGCAGTCCGTTCTTGCTTCGTGCAGTCCAAGTTTTATTTGTGCAGTCCGTTTTTACTTCGCGCAGTCCAAGTTTTACTTTGCGCAGTCCGTTCTTACTTCGTGCAGTCCAAATTTTACTAACATAGTCCATTTTTACTTTGTGCAATCTAAATTTACTAACTTACTAACGTAGTCCATATTTGAATAAATTAATTATTTTTATCATTTTGAAAGTAAAATAAAATAAATATTCAACATTTCATATCTAAAATTAATATTCTAATAAAATAAAAATAATCACATTTTTTACAAAATAAATTGAATAACTATAAACCATTAAATATCTTCGAAAATATCCAACAAAAAAAATTAAGGTTTATAGGTATTCAAGTTATTAAAATCTGAACTGCGTTTTTAAGTAACTACTCGGTACCTGCGCGAAGTAAAACCTGGACTGCGCAAAGTAATAAGGGTATAATGGTCAGTTTTTGGAAAAATATGGACTGCGCGAAGTAAAACATGGACTGTATATAGCAAATCGCACCAAGAAATGTGCAACCTGATTCTTATCCCTCCGAACATGAGCAGTTTTTTTAGAACATGAAAACACATAACTGGATGTTATTAAAATACCATTTTTTCATTTTATTTATTTATTATTTATGAAAATATCAATAACATATGCATTATATATAGACAACAACCTTACAAACATCTACTATTATTTTGATGAATTAATTCACCGCTCATCACGTTCAAACATTATTTCCATTCATATGAAAACATCATTCATATAAATTGAGTATTGACACCATGCCTTAGTAAGTCGTGACCATCAATATATCTACTTTTAATAGTTAACTACTTAAGATTATCTCGGTTTTGTTTTGTTTCGATGATTTTTAGTTTGGGGTTCGATGTAATCGTGTTTTGTGGCTCTAATATATAATATATCATTCAATTATAAAAAAAAAAAAATAGTTAACAACTTAAGGCCAAAGGCTTCAAGTGCTGCTGACCCACATTTAGAAGTGATTATTTTCCTATTTGTTTTTCATCATTATTTCATTTGTGCCGACGTGTGTACTTTCAAAATTCAAACTATCCAACCACCAACTCATCCTACTCTTATTAATAAAAATTAAATTAAATTGCAACAAAACCTTTTCATATACTTAAATCAAACCACACTTACCAAGAGAATGAAAATTTATGTAATTTTTTTTAAAATAAAACTTTAATATATATCCATTAGCATATATCTACCCTTTTTTTAATCTTCGATTATCATAGTTTTCACTATTGTATGTCAAGGTCACACCGCAATATCTCAACACTAATAAATATTGTGCGCTTCATACCAATTTATACTAAAATTTATCGATGTGATACTTAAATTATTAGCCCAACACATCACTCCATAACTTATAGATTTATATTCAGATAAAACAAAACAAAACAATTAACGAAAGAAGCCACACTTATCCCATGACCCATTTAATCAAACCCCACAAGAAAGCAACAAAGAAAGAAAGAAAGAAAGAAGAGGATTTATAAATGGCACAAAATCCATACCACTCAATTCTATTTTATTTTCTTAATTACACCATCATCACTTCAAATAGAGATAAATTATATGGTTCATGCTTTTGTATTATTTAATTTAAATATATTTTACGGAAAAAATTATTTTAATTAATTCCATGTAAAAATTTAGAAACATTTTAATTTCATTAAATTCCGCTTTCAAATTTGAAGATAAAATTCATTAATCAAAAGATTTCAGCTTGAAAATCTCATTACTGAGCTCATATTTTTTTTTTTTAGATTAATCGTGACTCGTATGAACTGATAATTCTAATGTCTACTTACAACTTAAGAAGGAATCATATAAAAACTATCATGAATACATAAATCAACAAGCAACACAATGTGCTACAAGACTCGACAAATTCGTTTTGGGACTCTATATCGAACTTTTGGCGGTTCAAGATGCTTGTTTATGGTGCATTCGTTTCAATATCTAACAAATGGATATTGAATGAGATGTTGAAGTTGTCTTCTGTCTCTCTTCTTCTGACCATACTTCGACAACTCTAGGAGGGTCCATCATTGATGAAAAATTCTCCAACTATATCAACAAGCTCCTTCCACCCGTTTCATCTTGATTCATCACTCTGACAATACAACCGGCATTTATGTAGCACGTATGACTCTCGATTATCTCTTAGGGAACTTGTCAATAGTTTTGCTTCCAGTGGCGAAGCCAGTGGGAGTCTACCCCTGGCCCGGGCCCAGGGTCCCTTGGACCCGAATAGTTAAAATACATGTATTTTTCCGTACAAAAATATATTCGGCCGATGTATTCTATGTATCGGGCTCAGGGTCTACTAGGATCTTGGCTTCGCCATTGTTTGCTTCCCCGAGTAATTTATTAATATTTTCTCTTCTACCATCCGAGCTATCTTGACGGAATTACCCGTTGCAAAAAAAAAATCACATTCAATCATAAATTTAATTAGTAAATTAAATGTTAACTATGATTGAATCATTTTTTTTTGGTAGTCCTTTTTTTTTTTTGGTAGTCACTATGATTGAATCATTGAATTGAAGAATTCACAAATGGAATTCCGCCTATCCCTTCTTCTCCTTCCATGACAAATCCCAGAGCTCTTTAAGTTAAGAACACCGCATTTCCCGCAAACTGCACACGCACGCACTCGTTCTTCTCCACTTGCTATATATATAATAACTCACCCGTTGTTTTTCCACACAACGCTACAAACCCAGATTCCCCCTTCTGCAGATTCTACCACTACCATCTCTCTTCCTGCATCTTCCTTCCACAATTCACGTTTCTTCGGGACTATAAACTAACCCCCTCTTAATAATTCTACCCAGTTGTACTCTCCTCTGTCACGATTAGCTGGAAAGCCCCTGTCCATGGCGGGTTACTGTTAGAGAGAGATAGGAAAGGAATCTAGAGTTTAGATTGGTTTCTGTGTGGGACGCCCACCAGCTGTTTGATTTTATTCCTCCAAGGGAAGTGCTTGATTTTTCCTTTTTTTAACTTGATTTGTGAGGGGGGGAAGTTGGGATTAGCGAGTAATCATGCCATCAGGTGCGAAGAAGAGAAAGGCTGCTAAGAAAAAGAAGGAACAGCAGCAGGCCTACCATAGCGACGATACCACTGCAAACAACTCACAAGGTGGTTTAGTGTTTTCTTCCTTTTAAAGGATCTAACTTTCTTTGTGTGAGTTGGTTTGGTGGGAGAGTCCATCAACTCTAGCTTTCCACCGCATTGTCTATCTGTCAGTCAGTTGTCAATCCTTTTATAATCTGTCTTCCTTTCTCTTCTGTTAGTTGGGTTCTCTTCTCTCAATTGCTCTGTGATTCTTGTTTAATTGGGGTTTCAGACTTTCAGCTTCTTTGTTCAATCCGGGCTAATGGGTATTTACTAACTTCACTTGTGGTGTCTTTGATTGCTTGATCTTGATTATGAATCTCAGATGGAGAGATGTGTGGAATTCCCTTTTTTTTTCTCTCTGGCCATTGTCGATGGTCTCTTTGAGCCTTTTCGTTATAATCTAGGCTGATATCTTCAATTGATGAGAATTTGCATCCTGCTAATTTTGTGGTAGTCGATGGCCTAGTGTGTGATTTCGTGTGATTCTACTTTAGTCAATGGAGGATTGAAGTTCTTGAATGCATTTCAGCCTAGTCTTTCAACCAGTCATGGGTGCTAACCCAACATAATCGGGTTCTCTGTATGAAATTATGAAACTCATGTGCCTATCTTTAACTCTTTTTCTAATATGCACACAATTGAATGGATGCAGGAAATGGCGATAAAAATGTTGAAGTGGAGAGGGATAGTGATACTAGTGAGTTGAATTCCCCTGCATCAGAAGGGAACCCTCATCACCAGCATACATTTGGTGAGGGCAATGGAGAACCTGAGAAAAGTGGTCTATCGCCGGATGAGTCAGTTGTTACCGAGAACAAGCTCGAGGAGAAGGAAGTAACTGCAGAAGCAAGTAGAAGCGAGGAAGCTGGACAACAGGATGTTGAAGTAAAGATTGAGGAAGACACAAAGTCTGACCAGGATGCCAAGAGCCTTGAGGTCAGGATTGAGCACGTCGATTCTGACAAGGTGTCGCGTGATGACAGTAGCTCAACCAGTAGTAGTTCTGATGACGAGTCCTCAGCAGTTGAAAAGAAGGATGAAGAATTGCAAAATATAGCTGCTAGTGTAACACCTAAGAACCAAGAGGATACAGTTGATTTTTCCACTGAAGAGGTGACACCGACTACTGAAACTAATGCAGTTATTTCCACTTCTGAAGAGGTGATACCAACCGAAGTAAGCAACGATACAGTTAAGGACGATGTCCTTCTTGATTCAGATACACCTGTGGCATCTATGTCTCAGGTCATGGAGGGTCAATTGCAAGCTACTCAAGTTGGGGATTCTGAGGTTATTGACATAGTTGAAAGTGGGTTGAAAGCAAGTGAGTTGAAGTCTTTGCCAAAATCTTACCCGGGTAACGATGTGCCAGTGCTTTCGGATTCTCGTAAGAATGAAGAAGTTCTGTCCACCTCGGATCCGAATGCAGAGGTGGTTGTTTCTTATGTAACCGTGAATGAAGATAAATCATTGACTTCATCAGGTGCTATTGAGACCACTGTCAATCAGAATGCCCCTGGTACTGAGACCAGCGTCGATGCTAATAACACCAAAGACACCAAGTTTTCTGATTCGACTGAGAAACAGGTATGCCAAGTCTTGTACCTTTACACAACCAAGTTCGCTTCCTTTTGTCGATATTGATTGATTGTTGACTTGTATGTTTTTTTTCCTAATTTCTCTGCAGCCTCTCCTGGCCTCTGCTCCACGTGTATCCCAACGAACCTCGTTTCTGAGTTGCTGTGGTTTGTTTGATGCTTTCACTAGTTCAGATCGGTGATTCCAGGTAAACTTAAATCATACCGAAACTTTGTTCCTCTTTGATCCATTTGTTATCGTCCGAGTCCTTGAGGTATTTCATAGATCAATCTTCGTATTGGGTTTTCACTAAAACGAGACGTCCAATCGATTTATGGATTACTCCTTTGTATGGTTACATCATCAGATTTCAGGAACAGCATTGCCAACTGCATCTCCCACTTTCTTGTATGCACATGGAATCTCCTTTTTAACCATTTCAAGGAGAATCATTAACTTAGATCTCTGACAAATTGGTTCGACCTGCAGACTGCACCACAGTCATCACCTTTCTTTGCAAAGAGTAGTCAAAAGTTAACCTGATTTCGGCCAGTCCTAACATGACTTAACCTGATCCGTAACTCGTACTGATTCATCTGTAACCCCATGAACTTGCAACCCGATTGACCTTGACCCGTTCAACAGCTCAAAATAGCGTGCAACTTATATCTTAACTCACGAGGTTTCTGTCATATGATGGTTTCTTTACTGAAGTAGACGCATAGCATTCATATGTGAATATGCTGGATCCTTCTTAATCATTATGCTTTGCTTGCAGAGACAATGCCAGATGAACAGTTTGTGCCCAATTGGGAAGATTGCAATGGAAAGAAAGCTTTGATACTACAGTCTAGAAGGCATTAGCTTGAAAAGTATATTCTTTTTTGAGAGGGAAAATGAGAGTGAAAGTTGTTTCCTGAATAAAATTTACCAAAGGAACATATATAGAGCAAGGGCAGTAGTTTTTACAGTCAGTAGGTACTTTCTGGGTTTCATTACTTTTTGCCTCCATTTCTGGTTTGTTGAGTTGCAGTGTGTCAATAGAATCGTGTGTTGTTGTATCGTTTTCGTTTTATAAATCATCGACCTTTTCATCGTTAAATGTTTATGAAATCGTACGAGAGCTCGAAAGCCTAGATGGGAACTCAAATTCTCATTTATTCGATTGAATGATGATACAACTCCAAACATACACACTCTGTAAAAGAATCACAAATCACACACCAGCAAATTCGAATTCTGTGCATCTCGCGATAGTTCTGTTGTTGTTTTTGCCTTCATCTCCTAATGGAAGCAGCTCCATGAATGGCTGCTATGTACAGCAGTTGAGTTGCAGACAAGATGATCAGAAATGCTTCCATGGTTCTCTGTACAATTCCATGAACATTCAAAGCATTATGATCAACCATACGTCGGAGAAAAGAAAGTATAATCGTTTTCGTATCTTACCAGTCGGGCGTTCCTGCCTTCTAGCTGAATCTCTTTGCAAGCGAAGCTGTGGAAAGATCACAAAGAGTTCCGAATGTCAGAGACGTTACACAACTTTTAACCATTACAAGATTGATTGAAGAGAAAGATACCCCATGGCAAGAAGAGTTAGAGTCCAGGCGATTGTTCCAGCAGCAGCTGCAGAGGGCAAGCTATCAGAATTCCATGCACGGATATGGTTAAGGCCCGAGATTACAGATGCAGCACCCACAACTCCAGCAATCAGAGCGAACGTGACAAAGAATCCAGTCGCAGCGTTCCCCATTGGGAAGTATATCGGGGAGAAATGTGCAGGAAGCTCGAACCCAGCTCCTGTAACAACACATAACCAAAAACGTTACGATTCGACAGACTACAAACATAGAGAGAAACACATGTTTATAACAAGTGTTCAAGTTGTCACCAATGATGAAGCCATGGTCAATGGCGATGTTCATGGCCCATCCCCCGATGCCTAAAACGATGACGTACATGCAGAAGTTGAGGACCAAAAGCAACATCGCTACGGATTTCATCTGCCCGTTTGCCATTTTGGGTTGTTCGAGCTAGGAATGATCGAACTGTGCTGCTAAGTTTTATGTTGTTTTCTTTGTGTTCTGCAGATAAATTGATGTTTCAGAGGGTTCTTATAAATATGTACATTTTTGGTTCTTTGCTTGTCAGGGATGTTTGATTCCTTTTGCTGTGGTTCTTTGTTTAATCAGAAGAATTCCAAAATGGCTGTAAAGCTCTTTGCTTGAGCTTCAAGGCATTAGAAACCCTAAACAAGAACATTCGATTAAGGTGCTTTGGGCTTTCTTCAAGTTCAAACAGCTTTTATGTTCTTTGACAGATTGAAAAGGATCGCTTGTCAGGACTGATTTGTAAATCCTCACTAAGATTTATCGACGAAGAGAAAATAGCACTTTGCCCCCTGTAATTTCCCTACTTAACAAACAGGCTCGTCTACAAAAAGAACATTGTCTTGATTGGTCAACGTGGTAATGCCTCAAGGGCTATGCGGTTATGTTATCGGAGATTGGATCAGTGAGACTAATAATCGTTACGCACTTCTTTTGTGATTGGTATTTGTTTAATCAGTATTGGTTATAATAGACACTTTGGGCACATGTTAGACCGGTATCATCATCCTCTAAATATCCGAATATTTGCACATTAACTATTTGGATAATCCTAATAGTGGGTTGAATCGTCGCCCACCTCCCGAAACTCTGAATCCTCAATATGTCCGAGGATAACTTGTTATACAAACCAAGTCATAGCATGTCTACTCAATAATGTACCAACTAGACAGTGTCGATCTAGACGAGTACCATTTGAGATACTAGTTGTTTACTGATTCGTGTGAACACATCTATCATTGGTCTATTGGCTTTGATCTTGCTTGTCAGCACCGTCGACGTGGATGGTTTCGAGGACGTAATCTCGCATGAGCCGGGTGTTGGAGTCACCAACCTTCTGCATACACATGAAAGAGTTTGAGGAAAGATTTACACTTTCTTGAAGAGGAAGAAAGAGTAACAAATGTTTAAGAAGATAACCTTGAGAGCTAATCTCTTGAGATTGTCCCACTCAAAGTCCATCTTGCTGTAAGCTGATCTCACCTGCAAAATCATAAAACAGAATTCGAGCAGACGAAATCAATGTAATAGATTGATTGATTCATTGATCGATCGTTACCTCTAAGATGCGAAGAGCTGGAGTTTGAGGCATTGGTGACAAAGTAACCAATTCACGAGTATTAGAAATATCACATCTATTAGTGAACAATATATGATCCATTCAGAATCCTGAATGACGCAAACACAGAGAAGGGTTGAGTGTTGGATCCCTAACTCACCAAAGGCCTGGTGCCTCGAAGACTGGCGCATTAGGGCAGCACAAAACTCGTCACCGTCCTTGAGAGGATGTGCCTCGACGAATTCCATCAACTCCACGTATCCTTCCCGGTTATAGCTCTACACACAGTCATCAAAATGTCCGAAATGCTCGTGGTGGGAATGGTAACAAAACATGGACAACGAACCTGGAGCTGCGAAGCGACAACCTCGAGGGCGATGTAAGTGAAGAAACTGACTAGGTAGTTGGCTGCCTTGCCCTCAGGGGACTCTCCAAATCCTGAAGAGAAAAGGATTCATCACTTTGTTTATTGAGTGTATCAAGAGATCACTGTGAGTGTGTGTGGAGACCCACCGGGAACATACATCTTTTGGCAACGCAAGCGAGCGCTGTTCGAGCGAGAAGCACAAGTAGTCTTGTAGATAAGTGATGTTGAACTCGAGGTTCGAATCGAGTAAGAAGATAAGCTGATGTTTGGTTGCAGCAATGGGAGTCGTGATGACAATGGTGGTACAGTGGCTGCTGCTGCTGATGATGAAGTGAGTTCCATGCTTGTTTGATTGGAGATTCTTGAGTTGTGGTTGGTTTTGTTTTCCAACAATGTTATCCTGTTTTGGTCGGAAAACAAAATATCTCTTGTAAAGGTGCACCAAAATATCTTCAATCCAGTGAAGGTCCACGAGATATTTCAATTGTAAACCTCTGAACCGTTAGCCTACCAATTTGGTGTTAGTGTAATTCGCCTGTCGCTTCTACTCGGTAATTCGTAGCCTACCACTCCAACCTCTTATTATAGATTGGTCGAGACTTCATTCCTCCGAAAGCCCGACATCCATGAATCATCCCATAACCAAATGCCGACCCCAGTACGAACACACCAACTAGACCAACACCGACTTCAATCAAATTTGGTCAAAATCGTCAGTATGAGTTCCTAGATGGGTCAAGTACTTAAAACGTCCACAAACTATAGACTTGGTTGCAAACTCAGCCTAAAATTAAAATTCACTACAGAATAGTCTCATTACTATGAAACATCTTAGAGATTAATCTTCATTTGGATGAAACATTCAAGTTAAACCAGAATATCAGAAAACCCATCATTGGAAGAGCAAAATAGTAAATAAACCAGAATGCTAGGAACATGAGACAAATATTCGAAGAAAATTTGGCACAAAGATTTAATGGCGATAATCCTTACAAGTTACAAAGACCTTCACATATCCACGCAAAAGTAGAGTTAAAGCATTTTGGTAGAAGATCAAAACTGTATCAAAACAGAGTAGAAAAGACTGAAAGCATTACAATTAGGAGACACTTATACACATTGAAAGAAGCATATCCTGTATCAAAATCTATATTCATTCAGACCAAAACTATACATGAGAGAACAGTGAACATCTCGTTCTTCTAGTATTGCTGGCAAGCTTGCTCTCTTCATCAAGGAAACATCTTGCGCAACCTCCAGACAGCAAGCAACGATGAAGCATACAGTTAATGCTACTTGACATCCTGCACAACGAATTTGCTGAACCAACCCTGTAGGAAAGCAATCAAGATATACAAAGTTCGAGGACTGCATAAATACAACCATGTCGTGTAGCTTATAAAGATTCAAGAACAGTTTAATCTGTGTTGGAATGAAATGTGAGCAGTAAATAAGTAACAGAAGGCTTGTGCAAATTCCAGCCAACGGTGTCGCAACTGCCCTCTTCTGTTCTATGCCCGTAAAAACGAAATGTCCAGATACTGTAAACAAGTCTGGACATCAGATACCATAGGCAAATCAGATTCAACAAAAGAGCTTGGAGCATTTAAAATGAATGAACTGCAACCTCAGCCGAAAGATGGTGATATTGTTAATAATCACGTGATAATCAGTGATGGAACAATGAAATTGCATCACAGATTGCAGGATTTGAAAGAATTCAACAACCACTAAACAAACACAAAACTTCTAAAACAAATAATCAGTGAAATGAAAGGTGCATAAGCAACAGAGATCAGATGGTAGTGCATGTATATAGATCATCATCCAAATACAGAAATGGTGGATACATATCCTCACATCTCGTTGCAAAATGATACACCACAAACATTTACATTAAAAAAGACTGGTTTTTTCAAGAAACAGATGAAGGGATCAGTGATACGTTAAATCACCAGTTTCCACAAGGAAGTAAGACTGGGTGTCATAACAATCATCATCACATCCCGTTCATATAAGATAATTTAATCATGTAATCATCTAAACAGGGAAGAATCTACAGATGCCACATATAGTTTCTGAAATCAAACGAAGAATGAATCGAGTAGAATAGATTAGAAAAAAAGATGAGATAGAATCAGACAGATATGTCAATCACCATCTCGCAAAAAATGCGAGTAAGACTGGGGCGACAAAATTCAGTCATCATATTCAACAAAACTTAACTCTACTAAACGATCTTCTTCGACGCCATTTTCAACCAGCTCTTACTGCACCAAATCATATAGCACTAACAAAACTCAACAACAAACACTAGGAAGTGCTGAAAACAGAGGAATTCAAATACTAGAATGGAGAAGGTGGAAGAGATTGCTGCGGAGAAACCTCAGCCGCCGATGATTTGAGGGTTTAAGCTTCAGCTCTAGCGATGTATATATAAGCTGAACTAGGGTTTTTCCGCGGCGCAAGATCGACGGCAGGAAATAGCGCAGAGTTGAAACTGTGATGCTGTTGCATCATTTTTACGAGCTGGGCCTTTAGAGATTAGAAGGATATTGGGCTGTACTAAACAAAATGGAAATGGGCCGGCCCAATAATATGGCCTTTTCTTTGTAAATGTATGGTTTTCACTGTTTTCAAAACCGTATCAATACGAATGATCTGATCGATTGAACTTTGATTCATTTGTCAAACGATACAATATAATGACGGTTTAATCAGATCTCGAGAAGAAAAGGGTTTCGTTAATACAGCCAACAAGTGCATACACATTAATCTTCATGTAATCCTGATAAACCGGTAACCGATACAAAATAAGACTTGTTGACCTTTTTGGTTTAACCGGTAGGGGAAAAACCAAGTTTCACTAAAACTGGACTACCTGTATATATACACATTGAAATGGTAATAGGAAGAAAGTTCTATTCTGTAATTTCCATGAAACAAACTTTCTCCAGGGGACAAGCATTTATGGAGCTGTAAATTGAACATCGAAGTTCATACGAGTTGGGAGAAGAAGATGTCGGCAGAATATCCACCCACTCTTTCTCGACCAGCCTTACGTGAGTATTCGCCTTAAGGATCGCTTCGAAACAGAGTTTATCCATATGCTTCGCCAAGGACTTGGCGAACTCCACCGAGAATACAATGTCGAAAGTCTCTTCTAACTGGGTCAAGTCTTGAGAGATCTGGACACCAATGTCTGCTCCCTGCATATCAACGAGTCCTGGAAACGTAGGAGTCCAGACACCAGACATGTTGCTTGTGCTGCAAACCTGAGGGGAAAGGTGGAAAAGGTTGAATAGTTGATTGATGTTGCAAATGCTACTATTAATGAATCTTCGATTCATGAGAATATGTAGTCCGAATCTAGGAAGAGTGGCCGAAATATCAATAGGATGTCTAACCTCGATATACTTGACACCCATTTCGCTTAGGGTATTGGAGATGTTGTGTGATGAAAGTGATTGAATAACGCCTCCAGATCCAACAGGAGCCTTTAGTATTTCCCATGGGGACTTCATCAAGATTTCGTTCCTGCAGTTTTCGTCTGCAGAACTGGTAACAACTGGGAGCTTCTCTTCTTCGAGAAACCAAACCTGAAAAGAACAGGTGGATCAGAGTGCAGCTGTGCAGGTTTCTTCATCTTTTGGTTACAGAAATGAAGGACTGACAACTTGATTCGGATAGTATATATCTTCCCAAACTTATACTCGTATTGATCAACAATTCAACAACAAGAAAAACTCAAAAAGAGTTTAATGCTATTATTCACCTTGTCGCAGTCGAATGCAAAGAAGTCGTTGCGTGTAAACAGTTCTTTCAAAGGCTCGATCTCTTGCTCAGGACAAACCAACACCAGAGGAATAGATCCACGGTCTTCCAACTGAAAATTGGCACTGTGAAAAGTGAAAACCTTGCTATAATTTCTTTAACAGAGTCGTGAATAAAAGGAAAAAGTATCTAACCTTTACAAACATCTGGACGTCAGAAAGTGCTTTGGATAGGAAGGAACATGGTGAAGTTTCAGTCTGGCTGCTTTTAGCGTCGACAAGTTGGTGATGACCATCTGCTCCTTTATTATTGAGGTTGTTCACAACCAAGACAATTGCAATTTTCCCTTCAAATACAAGATGGCATCCATTCTCATGAAAACGCGAAGTTGCCCCCAAGTCGTTTACACTGGCACAAGTAAGCTGATCTCGCGAAATCTTCAAAGAGCTGTTCTTCAACTTGGCTCTTGTTTCGCTTATAAACTCAGATGTATTCCACCTGTTCCAGCACGGCCAGGATCCAAATGTTCATTGAAACAAGAGAAAATATACAGCCATTTCTGATTTTCTCCAGACTCTGTTATTCATACATATCTGAGAATAAAAAACTCACTATCTTCATTCAAGTAAAGTATAAATCACCTGTTGGATGACACCCCGATGTTTTTTAGTGCCTGCTGAAGGAGATCGGAATTCGCTGCGACAATGTCATCTGCCAGCAAGCTCTTCTGGGACTTTTCCCCATATCTGAGTCCATCAAATACATGTTTCTGCTCCATATCAGATAACTTTTTTTTGGCAGCTATAAGCTGTCTTTGGGACTTTTTTTTCTCTTTCCACTCCTGAAATGCATCAAATCATATACTCGAGTTATTGGAAGCTTTTACCAGATATAATGAATAGAAATTTTGATTTAAACCATACACTCTCAACCCCACTCTTAACCTTTTACCCGATTTTAATACTTGTGAAGAGCAAAAGTTAAACTAAAAATATCACTACTTGAAAATTGCAAGGCTTTCCTAGAAAAACTGACATAAGCATGTAACAGGAATGAATACGTAACATGACTATAATTACATAATGGTAAGCATATTTCCATATTAAATTCAGAAGAAATCTGCAACCTATAGTTAAGCTTCAAACTAAAAGCAAGTATAGAGAAGTATGCCTCACAAGCTGACGCCTTTCCTTCTTGGACATCTCATTTGAGCGGTTATTCAGCTCAAGTAGTCCTTTTGGTGGCGTGATCCACAATTCTCTTTTATTCATGTCGACATCTGGAACAATTGCTTCAACAAACGGAATCCAGACAAGCCGACCAGATACACTGCCAGTTTCTTCGAGCACTGGCTTTTCAGTTGCATCACTGGCTTCAGTTGATGGATAAAGCATGACTCTTAAAATGTCAGATGCCCCACTGTCGTACACATCAACAACAGTTCCAATACATGTAGATGTATCCTATAAAAGATGAGCACAGTAAGCACTTATAAAGAAAAGGCAATACAAATAGAGAACTTCCAAAAGAAAACTCAAAAACACTTTGAACTTCCTGCCAGGAAAACTTGAGAAGAATAATGACAAATTTAGGTACCGTAATTAGTGATTTAGACCAATTAATGATTCTCAAAAAGAATAACTATCATGAATTTGTAGCTGAAAAAAAAACAGGTACGGGGAACGATTCTCGGATGCTCAGGGTAAAAAATGCTGTATATATAGCTGGAGAAGGGATAAAACAGATGCAGGGAACGGTCTGTTGATGCTCCATGGTTTAACTATCGTGAACAAACAGCTAGACCTCAGAGAATTTCAAGCAAGGTTACTGAAGTAAACATCTCCAGCACAATACCAGCCTGCTTACACTAGAGAATAGAAACCAACAAACCTTGAGAATTACTCTCATGCCAATCAGATCACGAGTGTAGAATTCCCCTTCCTCCAGTTCAGGTCTATCATCTTCCCTTGCAAGTAAAGTTGATCCAATAAGTTGCCTAGCCTGAACAATCAACAGACATATTCAGCTGACTACAGGATCCTAAGACTTCACAGGCACGGCAGCTTGCTACAAGAACATGCTAAGAAACAGATTTACCGATTCCATCTACAAGAACAAACAAATATCGAACTGGACATCGCATTTCATCCCATTTCAGGTAAAACAAACAAGAATAGAGGATTTCTTTGGAAACTAATACTAAGTAGTATAGATAACTGATGAAGCTAAGAATACAGAGAGCGACACAAGCAATAGCAACAGAAGAACTTATGTGCCTTAAACTCACCTCATCCACAGTATCAAGCCCTGCAAGTGTAAGCACCCAACTCTTCTTCCCAGGCTTTTCCCATCCTTCCATCAACTCAACTTCTTTAATCACTTCTTGACCGTAAACAAATTGCTTCAACCATCTTCTCCCTGGCTAAAAATAAACCAATCCATCCAGCTTAGATTAAACTAGACGAGCCAAACACCATGATAGCCATTCCAATTTCATATTAATCAATCGAATTGGCTGTTAGAAATACCGTGGCAAGCCGAAGCTCAGCGAAGTCAGTACTCGGCTCTAGACAAATATCTCCATGAACCCCATGAACACTTGACACATACCCTACTTCAACGAGCTCAGAGCCACTCTTATCCGTTTCAACAGCTTCCATAGTAGCTGAAAACGATAAAAAAAAAAACAAATAGCTAAGGAATGAATCCAATTTGCTAAATCTAATCCTACGGAATCGAATTGAATTAGAAATTGCACTATGGAGTGTACCCGTGCTGTGGAGAGGAGACGCTGCGAGGAAGTTGGAGCGGAGAGGTTGGGCGCGAAACTGCGTGGCGGGAAAATCCAACAACGGCGGAGCTATGGCGGCCGGAAATGCTGCAGCGAACGGAGGGAAACGGTGGTGGCATGGCGGGAGATTTGAAGGGCGGAGAAGTGAAACCGTTGGGTACATGGTTTCTTTCTCGCCGACGGTATACTGTAGCAGTTCAGAGAAGACCAATTTTGGTCTTTTTTTTTTTTTTTTTTTTGACAAGTGCCAATTTTGGTCATGAACGCCATTGTTATCATCTCTTTCGCAGATGAAGATATTTTTGGAGATACGGTGCCGTTTTACCCAAATTAGTCTTGCTAAGTGTTGATGTCTCTACAAAACAAATCAGTTTGAACCATTCGTTGGAGAGGTGGTAATAAGGTTGCTCACGAGCGTGTTTTATGATATCGTTCCTCGACTTCACTCATAATTAGGAAAGGTTATTTATAATGATTACGTGACGTAATGAACGATTTATATGTTGAGCATTAATAATATTTCAATATTTTATTTAAAATCACTAACACGTTGTTAACTAGATAACCTAAAAAAAATTATAATCCATGCAAAAAAACAACATTTGTATACTCCATTGAGGAGGACTCAATGTATCATCTACTCTAACATAATATGTTATCCCTCTTGTGCCATCAAGCACCCGAGGACATGCATCGTATGTTATACATCACTATCACCTCTGTTTGATCTTGTAGCACTAGCCTCACGCCATAACTAACATCAAGGTTGCATTTAGGGTACTTGCCCTAAGCGAGTATCATTGAATCCATGGTCAACCAATATGTCGAGCAACCCTATTTGCATCATCACATAGCCATAGCTTTGTTACAAAATTTACAGTTGATCCCTCTCTAACCCTTCCTAACCAAACACTGAGAATCCCAAACGCTCTGCCAAGTATAGCTAAGCCATTAATGTTTTTTTGTTTTTATGAATTTGAATGTGTATTATATCACCAAGGGACTGTACAAGTCGGACACGAGACCGGCAACGGCCACGAAACTCGAAGCCGACGGAAAAAACCCAAACCCACCCTGAGCCAAAAAATCGGATCGAACCAAGAAACAAGTAAGACCCGGAACCCCACCCATCTATCTACCCGCCGAGGAGAAACGGAGAAGTGAAACCCCATAACCCAAACAGAATACAACCCAAAAAACAGGGGCAGCCAAAACAGAGCATCCACAAACCCAAGCAAAATCAGCTGTTATCGAAGCAAAAACCAATCCACTCTCGGTGCTTAATATCGTCGAATCGCTTGAAAGTCAGGAGCCAACTTCCAACCGCCAACCAGATCCTCACAAAGACCTGTCGAGCCGGTTGACTTTCGTCCCTGAAAATCCGACTATTGCGCTCGAGCCAAATATGTCAAAGAACACCGTGCAAAATAACCTTTCTTGCCGCTTCGAATCGAGGAACACAGTTCATGTCTTTCCACATTAGGAGAAGCTCCGTAAGCGACACGGACCATGAATGGAAAGGGCTGAACTGATTTTCGACCAAACTTGCGAAGTAAAGTTGCAGTGCAGGAAGAGGTGATTAATAGATTCCTCCTTACACTTTACACAGCAGGCACCAATTCGGAAGCGCCAAACCGCGTCGCTGAAGGTTGTCGATAGTCGCGATCCGATTCCTCCAAGCCAACCAGCAGAAAAATTGGACCTTCGTGGGAACGCAGTTAATCCAGATCGACTTTGCCGGGAAAGCCGAGTTGCCCGGAAAACGCTCCTTTGTCAGAAGTCTTCGGAAAGAGCCGACCGAGAAGCTCTCCTCGTCCCGCCAAATCACAGCAGCTGGCCCTTCAGTAATTAACGTGGTGGGAAGAGCATCAAGCCTTGTCGACAAGAGTTGGTACTCCAGCCGAGCTCCGCCCCGAAGGTCGAAGCGAAGAGGAATACTCCAGCCGGACCTGTCATCAGAAAAATAGTAAAAAACACATCCTCTCGGGGTTCTGGCATCAGCCGCCTCGACCCTCGGGAAAATATCAGAAAGCCTTTCACCCTCACACCAAAAATCCCTCCAGAAAGAACAACCTCCCCCCCCCCCCCCGCGGTCGATAAAGGTGAACCTCTAGATACTAAAACCGAGCTGAATAATCCGAGACCACACCGAGGAAACCTGCGAGCCGGACCTGCCGTTAGGGTACCAGTCAGAAGAGCCGAAACCAAACTTCGAGATAATCAAACCTCTCCACCACGCATTTCGCTCAACCGTGAACCTCCACAGCCATTTGCCGATCAAAGCCTCGTTAAATACTTTAAGATCTAGGATGCCAAGACCGCCAGCCTCGAACGGTGCTTTGATCGATGACCAATCCACCCAATGAGTCGGTCGAGAAACATCCCCTCCAGCCCACAAAAATCGCCTTTGCAGCCTTTCCAACTTGTTAATCACTCGCACCGGCGCTTTAAAGAGCGAGAAAAAAATAGGTTGGAAGGCTGGCCAAAACGCTTTTATCAACACAAGCCGTGCCCCAGTCGACAACCATTTTGCCTTCCAAGAACCGAGCCTCTTTTCTACCCTATCCACAACCGGATCCCACATCCGCACCGCATAAACTTTTCCCCCCAGAGGAAGGCCAAGATAGATGTAGGAAGCATATCCAGATTACACCCGAGAATCTCCACCAACCTCGGAGCATTACCAACTTCTCCAATGGCGAACATGCTCGACTTGTGTAAGATAGGCCCGACACACACTCAAAGCAAATCAAGCCCGCCAGTAAAAACCTAACTCCATCGACAAAAAGTTTCGCGTACATCGACAAATATTTATCTTTGAAATTTGGTGATACCAGAGCACCTAAGTCAAAGAGAAACCTTTGTAGCTAAGCCATTAATGTCACATGGGCGGGAACGTTTTGTGTTTTCCTCACTGGTGGAGTTTGGTTTGTATAGTTGCGGTAGCCTTGGGGCTATTTTTTGGGGGTGGGTTTCGGTCACCAGGTGCGTGCTTGTTTGGATTATTATTTACGAAATGATCATCATTCATAAAAAAAAAAAACCCCTTTATTGCTTTCCCATGGCAAGATTGAAAAATTATATGAAACCCCATTTTTCTTTCATCCACATAGCTTCTCCCAAATCCCAATACATCCATGCAAAAAAAAAAAAAAAACTCCACTTTTTCCCTCCCATGCTGCGTAAAAGACTGTTCATCACTCTCTCGACTCCCTCAACAAGCAACTCTATTGTCGATAAACATTCATACAACAGACAAAGATCACTTATACTACTTCCTTATAAACACCAACGATACAAAATATCGACAACGATGAATATAGAAAATATGCATATGATCGAAAACAGATATAAAAAGTATAATATATAATACATATCCCCATATTAAATGCCTCAATCTACCAATATCATAAAACCCCATATTTGACTAAATAATTTAATTATGAATATCCCAAATTTTTTTTTTTTATGAAATGAATATCCCAATTCGTTCACATTGTAGGGTTACCTTTTCTTTGGTTAAATCCATTTTAGGGTTTACCCAAAAAGGAAGATAGTAAGTATATCCTATCCGATAATCAGAATAATCCCTTCATTTCATGTCTGGGCCCCACAGAGGTCAAGATCATGCTAAATATCCATATTGCCACTCGTGGTCAAATAATTACACAACACATTTATCCATAACCCCCAAAGTTTTTTCAGATAATATTAAATCTTTATATAATTAATTCCCACTTCCTAATTAATTAAAGGATTAAGAAGCACCGTCACGTCACTTGATTTTGGCGTATGACAAACCAGCCACTCAAATTTAAAGTATAACCCGTCGGTTGCTGAGCTTTTGCATGTGCAATGATAACAATGTTTTCGGCCGCTTTCATCTCGTATTTCACCAGACCAGTAAGACACATCATCCACAATTTTATCGATGGATAATTTGAAATATTTTGTTTCAAGAACAAGTTATTTTTCGGATGAGTTTATTAAAAATGAGGCATTATCGAAATTCCATCTATTGATTAAGTTTTCAAACACGCTAGTTTAAGATATTATTACATTTTTAGATGCATAATTTTAGAAAACATACATGAAAGGAAAAAAAATTAAGTTGCAAACAATACATGCATTCTTCAAAATTCATCGTCCAAATTACATTAACCCGAGATCTATAAATAAATCGTCTAGGGTTCTTTATATTTCGATGATTTTTGGTTTAGAGTTCAGTGTAAGATGCCTAATCTGTAACCCTGTTTCGTGGCTGTAATATATGATATATCATTCAATTATAAAAAAAAACTATAAATAAATCACACACTGATTCGACTTCAGCTAATAAAATATCACTCCAAAACCATTAAATTGGCACACAACCTATAAATTTAACAGTTAAATGAGGCTTGACGAGTTGAAACTTGGTCGATCTAATATGCCGAGTTGACATTTTTTGCGAAAGTAATGGAATGAAAATAAATGAATGTATTAGCAAGTCCCTTAGTCCAAAATTAAGTGGCTGCTTTTGCATTTCAAAAAGATAAGTGACTAATTATGATTTTTCACTCTTACATTAAAAAAAATACTGACGGACGCCAAATAGGAATTAAATCCAATTCAATCCACTCGTCCTTCTCTCTCTTAAACCAGAAGCACTTTGGCAAAAAAAAAATAATAAAAAAACTCAGACCTTCGTCCAATCATCGTCGTCCTTTGTTTCCCTCTCTCTCTATCGCTCTTTCTCCATAAATATTAATTCCTCAGAGAGAGTTCGCTGCAGTGGTCAACACAGGCTTTCGTAACTAGTCGAAGAAGAAGAAGAAGAAGTTAGTAGCGTACGTATACACAGAGTCAGTCGTCTTCTCTTTGCGAGTTGGGTGATCGTCGTCGTCTAGTTTAAAAACTAATTTCATTTCATCCCGTTTTAGTGTTTACTCAATTGGGTTGCTCTTTCTTCTATCGGCTTCATGAATGCTGAGGGTTCAAATTTGTGTGATGTTTTTTGAGGTCAATTAGGAATTGGGTTCTTGCAATTTCGTGTTTGTGGGGGGTTTTCTTGTTTAGTCTGTGATCGATAATTGGAATTGGAGAGAGATTCTTCACTTCCCCTCTTTGTCTTATTTGTATCCGCACCTACCGACCTGTAGAATATCTCTTGTCCCATGTGAACTACTTTGGATTGGATGTACTTAAATAGCTGTTTGATTACACTCTTTCATATCTAGTTTGTTGGCTTTTCGTCCGATCAGTTTAACTGCTTTCCTTTTTTCCTGATTGTCTGCACTTGTCTAGAGCATCTTCCCTTCAGAGTTCTGCAACTCTTGGTAATGTGTGTGCTTTTTAATTTGATTGTGAATTGTTCCATTTGATGCTTAGACCCTTGTTTCGTGATGGTTGGTGGTTTGGATTATAGTTGAACTGAGATGGTACTAGCGCTTAGTGACTGCCATGTTTTAATATTTTGCTTAGTTTGATGTCTGTATAGAGTGTGGCTGCCTGTATTTTGAGTTCCTGAAGCATTATGTATGATTAGTATAGTCTATCTGATTTTCTGTGATCTCTGTTATTGTTTGTCTTAGCAGCAACGCGATGCGATGAAGCAGCATTCAAATAACTTGTTTTCTGGTAGTTTTCTGTTGATGTTTGTTAGTTATCATGGATGGAGTTGTATGCGTGTCTAATTCGATCTTCTGTGCCATGTTTGTTAGGTCCTTCCATGATTCAGCCTGTGAATATATCTAAACCTGTGAGGAATGGTGGATTCGGGGTTTTATCCGGATCTAGTACCTGTAACACATCAAGTGATGCTTCCCTTTTCTCCAGCTCATTACCTGTTTTACCTCATGAAAAGTGTAAGTATCTATTTTTTTTTTCCAAAGAGCTTTGTTTTGTGGTTTTTTTCATAAGCTGTTGTGTATGATTGTTATTTTTTATCTGGTATTGTTGCAACTATTGTTGATGGATTACATTTGCAGTGACCTTGGATGAGACAGATCATGGTCTCCAGTCAGCTGGTGATACCTCTGCTGGGGTGGATAAACTTAAGCCGAATGTGGAAAGCACTGATTTACTTCAAAATGGTGAAGCTCATGTCACGGGTGCCTTGCTTCCTGATGATGAGGATGAGCTTTTAGCAGGGATAATGGATGATTTTGACTTGAGTAGGTTACCAGGATCGCTGGAAGACCTAGATGATAATGATCTTTTTGGCAGTGGAGGAGGTATGGAACTTGAAACTGATCTGCAGGAGACCCTGAGCTTCGGTATCTCGAAAGTGAACTTGTCTGATGCTGGAAATGGGATGCCTCAGTATGGTCTTCCTAGTGGTGTAGGAACAGTTGCAGGTGAACATCCGTATGGTGAGCATCCTTCTAGAACATTATTTGTTCGAAACATTAACAGTAATGTTGAAGATTCTGAACTGAAGGCTCTGTTTGAGGTAACTCACTGGTTCTTCTTGCTTATTAACTGTCTGATCTCTTGACAGCTCGTCTTGCTTTCTCGAATTTAGTATGTTGTTCGTATTCTGCAAAGTTTTCCATTGATGGCATGAAAACATCTCTATTTTTTGTCTTCTTGCTTATTAACTGTCTGATCTCTTGACAGCTCGTCTTGCTTTCTCGAGTTTAATATGTTGTTCGTATTCTGCAAAGTTTTCCATTGATGGCATGAAAACATCTCTATTTTTTGTTACACAGCAATATGGTGACGTTAGGACTCTATACACTGCTTGCAAACATCGGGGTTTTGTTATGATATCTTATTACGACATCCGTGCTGCTCGAACTGCGATGCGTGCATTGCAAAACAAGCCTCTTAGACGGAGAAAACTTGATATTCACTTTTCCATTCCTAAGGTATATAGCTGAATAAATATACAAAATCCTTGTGTTCTTCCCTTTTGGCTTTTATGATTTTACATGTGATTCCCAACATTTTTAAATTCAGGATAATCCATCTGACAAGGACATCAATCAAGGAACTCTGGTAGTTTTTAATTTGGATCCATCTGTCTCAAATGAAGACCTCCGGCAGATATTTGGTGCCTATGGCGAGGTCAAAGAGGTAAACCCATGCTCTATTTTCTTCGTTTGGAACTGTTGCATTTCATTTCCGTTATACAATTGATATTTCCTTTATATAATCAGATAAGGGAAACACCACACAAGCGGCACCACAAGTTCATTGAATATTATGATGTGAGGGCTGCAGAAGCGGCACTTAAACAATTAAATCGCAGTGATATAGCAGGCAAACGCATAAAGCTGGAACCAAGTCGCCCTGGTGGTGCTCGGCGGAAGTAAGTGTATTAACATAAATCGTCAATCATGTAATTCTTTCCATTTAACTGTTAAATGCCCTCTGTTTATGCTGTGTGCCGACTGTTGAAGGAGTCATGTTTAATTGTTTGCTCCTTGTTTTATCGTAAGCAAGTCGGGTCTGTGGTCTAGACTATTCTGTAGTAGATTCTTGTGACCTTTTAAGCATTTTGTTGCATCTTTACACCTTTGCAGTTTGATGTTACAACTGAATCAAGAGCTTGAACAAGACGAACCTCGTAGTTTCCTCCATCCAGTGGGTTCTCCAGTAACCAACTCTCCACCTGGTAAGGCATGCTCAGCAGTTGTTATTGAAGTTTGACCTATTTGACAATTTCCTCATAACTAATTTTGAAACAATTGTGATAGGTAATTGGATACAGTTCAGCAGTCCTATGGAACCCAACCCTTTACAGAGTTTCAGCAAATCGCCCGTTTTCAGTACCATGAGCCCAACTAATAACGGACATGTCTCTGGGCTGGCTTCAATTCTTCATCCTCAAGTTTCAAGTGCTGTTAATGTTGCGCCTATTGGCAGAGACCATGGAAGGAGTAATCTTTCACTCCTTGGAGCTGGCTTCCAACAATCGCATTCATTGCCCGACTCAAAGTTGAGCCAATATCATGCAAGTATGTCATCTCTGGGTCCTTCAACATCGAATGGTTCAGCCATAGAAACATTAACTGGACCGCAATTTCTGTGGGGAAGTCCAAAGACTCATTCAGAGAAAAATACCATTTCTTCGGCCTGGCCAGCGCCATCCACCAGGCATCCTTTTCCATCCAATGGGAAGGGACATGTCTTGCCATTTTCAGGTCGGCATGGTTCTTTCCTGGGTGCTCAACAGCATCATCATGTTGGCTCTGCTCCATCTGGAATTCCTCTGGAGAGGCACTTGGGATTCTTGCCCGAGTCACCGAAATCTTCGTTCATGAATCCAGCTTCCTATGGAGGAATCAGTATGGGTCACAATGATGGAAGCTTCATGATGAATATGGGTGCGAATATGGGTGCTCGTCCTCCAATGAATGGAGTTAATATCTCAAGAAACATGGCTGAAAATGGTTCTTCGAGTTACAGAATGATGTCTTCTCCGAGGCTTAGTCCTGTTTTCTTAGGCAGTAGTCCATATGCAGGACTTTCATCATCTAGCATGGATGGTTTTAGTGACCGTGGTCGGATCAGACGGGTTGAGAATAATGGAAGCCAAGGAGATAGCAAGAAACAATTTCAGCTCGACTTGGATAAGATCATGAGAGGAGAAGATACCCGGACAACATTAATGATAAAGAATATACCAAATAAGTAAACTCTTCCTCTTGTCATATCTGCAAGTTTTCAGATGATTATACGGTTAGAAACATCTTGTTTACTTTCTGATATTCTGTTCTTTAGGTACACTTCTAAAATGTTGCTTGCTGCTATTGATGAGAAGCACAGGGGAACTTATGATTTCATCTACTTGCCAATTGATTTTAAGGTATTGACGTTGGTTCCTTTGGATAAATATTGTCTGTTTTTTATGTACTGATGTTTAAGTAGCCACTGATGAGCAATCCTTATGCGCTGCAGAATAAATGTAACGTGGGCTATGCATTCATCAATATGGTGTCTCCTTCACACATCATCCCATTTTATGAGGTTCATATTGCTGCCGTGGCTATTCAATAATGTGTTTACACATTGGGATGCTTATTTTGCTGATCAGATTTCTTTTTCGTGTTTCTGTGCAGGCTTTCAATGGTAAGAAGTGGGAGAAATTCAACAGTGAGAAAGTTGCTTCATTGGCTTATGCTAGAATCCAGGGGAAGACAGCTCTTGTCAACCATTTCCAGAATTCAAGTCTGATGAACGAAGACAAACGCTGCAGGCCAATCCTCTTCCGTTCAGATGGACAGGAGTTGGTTGATCAGGTAGAATTCCAGTTGCCATACTTCTTTGTTGTTGCTCTTTCTCCTCAATTTTCACTGCAATCAAGTTCAAGGTCCAAATTCTCAGTTCATTTGTCTTTTATAGATCATTCAAGACCATCTACACTCCAGCAGTTTGAACATTCAGTTCCATCAGCCAAATGGGTCACATTATGGGGATTCGTCAGGAAGCCCCATCGACGATTACTCCCTCGACGAATGCTGACAGTGAAGGGAACGTCGGGTTGTGCCCTTTTGCCTGCACCGTATTGATCGTGGGCACGGGCAAACATAACTTATTGCGTGTATAGTAGTTACAAGTGTACAAATGCTAGGGCGAAACGCTATCATCTGCAGTGAAAAGAAGTGTGAAAGAAGATGCAGATTTTGTATAGTATCTAGTGAACAGGTTCAGAAGAGATAGCTGAAGCAATCGGATCCCTTTTGTCAACCAATAATGGTGTTATAGAAGATCAAGATGGATAAGCCGCCGGATTCCGTCCACCGAAATTTCGTGCTGTATGATGCTTTGGAGTCATCCTTTTGAAGTGATGTAAGATCCTGAAAGCAAATTATGTATGGAGTTGTTGTTCCATGGAATTGTACAATGGTGAGACAGATCCCCATTATTATGGTTTAATTTTATGAGAAACTGGTAAACTGCAGGAAGAATTGTTCATTATTGTCAGGGTTTTGTTGATGAGAAATGAAGCCTTGGCATTATATAAGATATATGTTAAGTTACATCAATCTGCTATTATCAGTTGGGCAACACTAATTGCCTTCCTTTCTTTGTTCTGAATTCAAGATCAATGAGGAAGTAACATTTACTTTGCTCTCTGTGATATCTAACACGACCGTTCATCCGATTCAGTAACTTCCTCGACAAGCTTAGGGCGAGACCTTCCTGTGTAGTCCATCGTTTTTCGCTATCAGCCATGTGATCAACGAGTGCAGCAGGTAGGCCTTCACCAGGGTGTGTCATCCTGCAAGTGCCAGAAGATTAATGCCAAAATGAATCAAAATGGCAAGATCAACTACCGATTGTGTACCTCAATTGTAGCCGAATGAAATCATTGCCGTCCTGTATCAGCTTCAGACCGGGCGAAATCTTGATCTCGACCCACGTATTTGGTGGAGTATGATGAACAATGCTGAGCAAGAAGTCTGACAGTATCAGCTGAAGCCTTATCTGATCGCCGTAGAGAGCGAGTGTGTTGGCTTCTACAGGAACTTCATGAAGCAACTGTATTCGCTTCTCCATTACCAAGGTCATGACTTGGCTTACTATGGCATCCAAGACATTTCCAAGGATGAACTCCTCCATGCTGAGCTCCACACTGTTGATTTCAAACAGGAAAAAAGAAACGGATCGTCATACTCGTGGCAATGTAGCGGAAGACTTAGGTAGCGAATAAAAGCGACACTAAATTTACCCTTCTTCTATCCTTCCTAGCTCTGCATCTTCAATTATGGCCATGATCTGCCTTCCGCAAGCGTTACTGGTTTCGAGGAACTGCTTCTGATTCTCTGATGTTGCTGTACTTTCGAGGAGCATGTGAGTGAATCTGATGCCGCTCAGCGGATTTTTCATCTCCTGGCGTATGTAAGCCAACTCTTTCAGCTTCTGTGAATCTCTGCTGTGTTCTTGTCTAGGAACTTCAAGAGGGTGCTTAACCTCGGGTTCAACGGTCTGCAAGAAGCAGAAACAACCGATGATGTTCCCTACCGAATCTATCCTTCTGTTGGCTGTTACGAACACATCCAGACTCTTCCCGTACCTGTCGAAAAACCCGAGTCGAATCTTCTCTGTGTCTCGACCACTGATTCCCTTGTACAGTTGTATCATAAACTTGGTCAGAGCATCTTGACCACTTAGCTGACACAGGCTTCCGAAAATCTCACCAGGAAGCAGCTTACCTAAGACTTCCTGCCTAGTCCAGCCAGTCAGCTTTTGCATGGCAATGTTCCATTCGGAACAACAGGCATTCTCGTCGGAAGCGAATATCGGTGGAATTAGAGGGTTGAGGCTTTGGACGATGGCCTTGTAATCCCCTTGAAGGCGTATGAACTTCTCCATGACAACCTTTTCCGGTGTAACGTCCTGACCGACGAAGCAGACTCCTACGATGTTGTTCATGTAGTTCCTACTGGTGCAAGCATTAACCACAATGAACAATGGCGACTGTTCTTGGCCTTGCCCGAAGTTCATCAGCTTGAACTCGACATTCTTGTCTTCTTCTCCTTGCAATGCTTTGGCTAGAAGACTTTCCACCTCTCCCCTTGATTCTCGGTGGACTATCTCTTGCACGAACGATTTCCCCATCGCTTCCCGCGTTGGCAATCTGGTCAAGTCTGCAACTTTGGCATTCCATCCGTTCACAAAGCCATCCAGATCAACTCCGAAAATCGGTGCAGTAGCAGTCTCGATCAGCCTCGCCATTTCGGTTGCCACTGAACTCAGTTCAATGATATCGTCCATCTCCGTATCCACCAGCTGCGAAGAAGAAACCATAGCCTTTGCACCACCACTGTCCTCCATCTCCTGGAAAGAATGCCTCATGATCAGTTGCAACGAGTGGATCGCATTGATCTCCGAGACCTCCCATGGCAAGCTTTTGCACTTCACCACCTCAAGAAAGGCCTTAAACGATGATCTCGGATTCATCTTTCCGCCATCATCCTTATCATCCGGATGATGCTTGGCACCACCCCATTTCACCTCTTTGGCAGTGTGGGATCGAAACCAGAACAAGAAATCTCGCGAGGTGATTCTCGCAGTGGCCATGCCGCAAACAGCATTGCCAAGCAAAGCCGCACCAGGGTATCCAGCATCAGTCAAACTATCCGTAGTCAGCCCTGTAGAATCGCCATGATTATCAAGCAGCCACTTCACAATATCTTTCACCTGCAACTCCGTAGGAGTCACACCGAGCAACCAGGACTTCCCACCGTAATATAGAGCAGCACCATCGCACCTCACCAGATCCATAATGCTAGGAGACTGCGTAACAACTCCAAAAGGAGCATCACGAAGCAGCATATCGCATAACAAAGTCTGCGTCTTTAAAACCTTCTTCTCGAGAAACTGTGCAGCCAACTGAAGCTCCATGTAGAGCTGCAACCCGAACGCCTGCATCAGAAACTCACAAGCGTAACGCTGTGGGAAAGGCACGTAACGTGGAGTCGAATGATGGCAAACCACGAGCCCCCAAAGCTTGGTCGAATCGTTGCCATTTATCGTAACTGCCATCACCAACGACGCAATAGACCCCATATTAGCCATGTACTGAGAGTGACAACCGTGAGGAGACCGAAGCGTGGAGTTCACCAACAGCAGAGGCTGCATCAGCTCCTCACTCTGAACAACCCTAACCTGATCAGCATTACAGTCACAGATCATCCTAACCCGATTCTGCTTAAACAAGAACCGCGCAGCTTGAGGGATATCAGTAGCAGGGTAATGCAGCCCCAAGTAAGGCTCTAAATCCGACCTCATAATCTCCGAAACCACCTCACCATGTTCATCCTCATGGAACTTGTACACCATAACTCTATCGTACCCGGTAAGCCTCTGAACATCCTCCACAACCGTGTCACACAAGACGCCTATGTCCCCACCGGGTAGCGACTGCAGCCTCGAAATCGCTTGCACTGCAAGCTTCTGAGACTGGACAGCACCAGCACGAGAAAGCGCAGGATCACTAGACCTAGCAGGCTCCAAATCAATCACAATCCCAACATCAACTCTATGTAATATAGCGTAGAAGGGTTTGTTCATCATCCTAGAGTAAACCCAGACAGGATTCAAGAAACTAAGCTCACTAGCTGCTGCAGCTCTAGCCAATGAAGCACCAGAAGAAGGCGTGAAAAGCGTTCTAGCATCAGTCCCAATCAACCCTGATTCCTTAGGAATCGAACCTAACCCTAACAATTGAAAACAATTCTCGCTGTACCCAATAACCCTAAAGCTCACCTCCTCAATTGCGAGCAAACACCCAAACGGCTGAATGAACCCACCTCTCTGAATCCTCGACAAGTAAATCGCAACCTGCTCCTCCGGAACAGGCTCCGGCGGCGAAAGAAACGACCTCGAGTAATTAAACGACTTGTTCGACATACCGGACCGCTCAAACTCGGCTAATAAGCCTGCATCAGCGTTGAATTGAGCAATGGTGGCTTTCCCCTTGGTGTTGTCGTTGATCATCCTCATTGTGCTCGCCGCCGACGACGACGACACTGCTGCTGCGGTGGCGGCGGAGGGTCTTTCGTGAAGTCCTAATCCCATGGTGGATGGAGGAATTGAAGATGGGTTTATGCTGATTGTGGCAAAGAGGGGAATGTGTGAGATTTTTGTTCATGATGGTGGAAGAAGATGAGCAGAACAGAGCTGCAACTGCTGCTGCTGCTGATGATGATGGTGGTGGTGGTGATTTATCGTCATTGTATGGAGTGTAGTATGATGAATTGATGTGTGGGTCATTTGGTGGTTGTGATTGGTGGTCAATTGATGAGATATTTTTCTCTGTTGTGGGGAGGATTCTTACTGCAACCACAAGCTGTTGCTTCTTCTTCTTCTTCTACCTCTGCTTTTCGCCATGACCTGTCCTTGTCGCCATAGGATTTTGTGGCTCCGAGTTGAAGAACGTCATTTTTCTTTTCTTTCTGTGCCCTTTTTAACAGTGGAAATTTGGAAAAGATCCGATTGTTGGAAATTTGGTAAATAATGAATTTTTAAACTATTGCTTAAGTTCGCAGGGTAATTCACGACATAATTTGTCTCATGAAATATATGAGATATGAACACCTGACTGGTAGCTAATAAGCTCCTGAAACTCCGAGATAAGGGACTTGTGTTAATGTCTGCTTGAGCTAATCGGGTTTTGACAAAAATGTCATGGTTGTATAGAGGAATGAGCCCGCATACAGACGTGATATATTGTGATGGGTTGTTTTTAACCAACATGCTATCACTTGTAATTTAGTTTCTCATTTGTTCCCGGTATCATTCAACCAAAAACCACCTTAAGTGATAGTGGTCGACATTGTCAATAATCCAAAACTCCCCTCTAGTCTTAATCGAAGTTTAAACAAGGTTGCGGATTGGGTCGCAGTGTCTTCCCGACGATATTCTCTTCTGCATGATTGGATTTCAGTTCTCAATATTCTTGGTCTATACTCTCTAACTCCTCCTTGTATTCTGTAATATTTGATCGGTATTTTAACTTCTCCATACATTCAGTAATATTTCGAGTTAACGAACCAATGACAAAAATGTCCTTCTTAGGAAAAACATTAGGGGGTCGTTTGTGCCCAAGAATTGGTTTGGAGAGAATTCAATTCTCTAGATAATTGAATTCTCTAAGATTTGGGCATTCTAGGCTATTTCGAGAATCAATCGTTTGGATGAGTGAATGTGTGAGATTCTTGAACTGAGAAAATAAAAATAAATAAAACAAAAGAATATGACAAATACCAAACTACCCCAACTTTAATCCCTACATCCCCAATAACAAGGACATTTTTGTCATCTTACTTTGAATTCAGCCTAGAATGTGAATTCTCACCTTGTCATCAGAGAATTCGGAGGGGGTCCGAATTCTAGGATGGGCCCACTCCTAGAATTCAATTCTAGGCAATTCTCAGCACTTTTTTGCGAAACAAACGATAGAATTGATTGAATTCTAGGATGAGACCTAATTCTAGGCAATTCCCACCCCTCAATTCTCTGGCACAAACGACCCTAGGGGAGGGGGACTAATGAGACAAAACTGAGAATTTAATTAAATGCCCCAATTGCATGGGAATATATTATAATACATATTGAGAAGTCAAAGGTGGTCGGGTGAAGTGAATTTGATTCCAATTGTGTTGGATGTTCTTTCTGGGATACTTTCGGCAACCCTATGTACTTGTGTTTTGTTTTCTCCGGGGTTCTTTGTTAACAAGGAACCATGCCCTCTACACAAGCACCCGATGCTTTCTACGTACTAAACCCATAGCATGCCCACAATTGACGATTATTCTTTAGTCTTTACTGATTTTGATATAGCCACAATTACTAACAAGTTACTTTTTAGAATGAAAATCACATCTCTAATTTCATAATTACTCAAGCAATTAAACAAATAACAATTGTCACTTTTGAAATTAATGTTAACTAAACTTACGTCTGTGTGGTGGATTTTGTAACTTAATCACTTGTCTCTAGTTTATTTCCGGGTAGTGTTGTGTGTCATGGTTTAGATGGTGTACGTTAGTGTTACCTGGGTTGTTCCATGTTGCTTGCTTTAAGAGACATTGGCGTTATGCGCATATACAATGACTTAGCTTGGTTCACTTTATGTCATCTAGGCTGGCTAGGTGGAGATGCCGCAATTCAAAATCTAAGGTTTTCATTGCGCAATTTTAGAGTTGCATGCTAATTATTCAAATACACAAAATTCTTAGATCAATATCATCTAGATAGGTATATATCTCCGTAAATTTACTTGATCTATATGCATTGTTGATTACATTTTTTGTTTGCTAGTGCTATCTCGATGTGAGCTTAGCCAAAATAAAATATCAATTCACATCCGAACAATTTGTACCAAAGAAAATATGTGGAGTACTAAAGTAAAAGTAAACCTCTAGTTTGGCTCTATCATGAAGTAAAAGTAAACCTCTAGTTGTGGTGAACCGAATAAATCAGGAAGTGGAGGATAATTCGGAGTTTGGCTCTATCATCAATGAGATACAAGAGCAGCTGAAGCCCTTTCCAGATTTTTCGGTGGTGTTTGCTAGGAGGGAGTGTAATAATGTAGCTCATGCGTTAGCTAGGCGATCTTTATTATGTGCGGATCCTGTTATGGATGATGCCCCTCCACGTTGGATGTTAGCTGAGTTAGCTAACTTTTGCGCGTTGATGCATTAATAATATTGATGATGAGGATTTACGTCAAAAAAAAAAGTAAACCTCTAGTTCAGTTTTCAATTTGGTTTTTTAAGTTTGCACTTCACTTTAATTTATCAGTTTTGACTCCAGATAATTCTCCTCAAAAAGCCAACGAAAAAAAAAAGACAATAAAAAAGAGCTTAGAAGTTAGAACAAATGCGGCTCGGCGGCTGGAATGACAAAATATCCAACAAAAACCCACCTGGGACTCTGTGACCACCATATTATTAGATGTTCATATGCAACGTGTTTACTGTCAACAACCAATTAGTTTCGTAGCTTAATCCAAATTAGGACCCAGAACAGTTAATGCGGCGCCCCAACTGCGCCCAGGGGCAGAGCAGAGATATTTATTTATGCGGCCGATCGAGGACAAAAAATATCATGAAAGAAAACATCTGAGACAAATGCGGCCAATTGCATGGGGAATATATGGGAACCCAAAGGTGGTCAGGTGAGTGATTTGATTCCTATTCATTTGTTTTTTTGTCGCCGGCCTTTTTCTAGGATATCTATAAATATATATATATATGTGCAGAATTGAGATATAAAAAGCTGTCACATCAGCTTTTTTTTCAACTTTTAAGCCTTCTCCTTCATTCTCTCTCCTCTACTTCAGATCAGAAGGTTGCGTGTTTGATTCACGCCGGGTTCAACATCAGCATTTTTCAAGCTTTAAGCCTTCTTTTTTATTCTCTCTCCTACTGCTCCAGATCAGAAGGTTGGGTGTTCGATTCACGTCGGGTTCAATTCCCATAACCACTATTTATTTTTTATGGCGGATATGTAACTTGGATTTTACTCAAGTGCTATTTTTAGTAGCACTAATGCATGTGTTATCTGAGATGTTATCTGGTGTTATTCATATTCACGGATAACATAAAAAATACATGTATGATACCACAAATAATAGTCGAATAACACCCAAATAATCTTCAAATAACACCTAAATAACACCCCCAAATAACACAATGAATACTGACCACTAAAGATAATACTCGAGTAATACCTAAATAATAATGTGCGCATGGGCGGCCAAAAAAAATGTCTGCACCAAAGATTTTTTTTAGTTTTGATTATATACGTTGTTGAATTTATTGAGTCCAAAAAATTAAGTTGACACATTTATGTTGAATTCTATAATTTTTAAAATAACTGAGTACAGTAATACCAATACAAAACAATAAATTTATTTATCATTTTGTGTTCAAATCGGCCAACGGGCCGCCACTAATCTAGTTATATTATTATGGACTTGTGTCTTTTTGTTCTTGTTTGGGGGCCGGGCCGGGTGCTCTGTTGATCAAAACGAGCACGCACCTGATGCTCTTACGTACCACACCACACCCATGTGAAAGGTACGTAGGAATGATGCGCTAATTTCAGTACAAATCGACGATAATCAATTCACTAACATCACTTCTACTATTGATCGTCACCTATACACTTTTTAGAATATGTTCTTTTACAATTTAAATTCTTTCTTATGAGTCATGGATAAAATCACTACAACAAAATTTGTTCTCATCGTGGCGGATATTCCTACAACAGAAATCTCGATTGCGAATGGCGAATTCACTAGATCGACCGTTGTTGTTGCGGATAAATTATCTGAGTTAGTCGTTGTCATGAACCGTTACATCCCAATATAATAACTCGAGTTGTTGGAAGAGAGTTCAGGTTGGGGTTTATAAATATTTATTAATACATCCATTCAAATGGAAGTTTTTAGAAGATCAGAACTGAATTTTTTCACAATTTCAGTAAGTCATGTGGAATTGAGAGTTATCGGGATTCGAAACGGAGATCTCTCGGCCTTTCAATAAAACAACTATTCGTTGTTGCCAATTCTTTTCTTTCCCTGACAAAAATGCGTAATAACAACTTTGTGTAATAATATTACAAAAATTCAGACCATACTCCTAATGATGTTATCGAAATTAGTTTAAAACTATGGCTAACTAATTGATAATGTGCATTGTTGGTACTTGGTTAGAGCACTAACGGGTCGAGTCGAATATAAATAAATACAACCGAATGAGTGAGAGGTTCAATATTATTGTTGGAGAGAATTAACATTATAAATGAGTACCTTGGTTACAACATATAAGGTAATATCTTCCGTTTCTTGAGGTCCAATTCCTGTTAGAATTATCAATCTATCGAAATTCGTTGGTATGTGTAATTCTGTTTGAATCAGAAGAAATTGAGCCGTCAAAATTCATTGGAATTGAAACCCAATTTCAACGGAATTGAACTTGTGTATGTTTTTGTTCAAAAATATATATTCGGAAAAATTGAACGCGAATCCAAAATTGAATCCAATTTCACAACTATTGTGACTTTAATTTCCGTCGAAAAATGTTTATTTTCACTAACAGGAGGGAGTTAGATGGAACTTGACAGAGAGTTGGGCCCGATTGCACTATTTGGGCTTTATTTACTTGGGCTTATATCAAGAGCTTCCTTGATCCATTAGATGTTAAATTCTCAGTTTTTCACATCCTGCTCTGCATCAGCCATTGTCGTAGAGCTTCAATTCCGCCGAAGGTGAGAAGTTTTCACTTTCCACTTCTCAGTTTTTGTGCTTTCTTCTGTCTCTAGAATCCCTAAGCTAAAAATGTAGATTCCTCACTCACGATTCTTCTTTTCTTTCACTGATGGTACTCTACTTTTGATTCCCTCCGATTTTGTTCACCGCCAGCCGTCGTCGCTATTTGCAGCAAAGGAGTTTACACTCTGCCCCACCGCGTCGATTTAACTGGTTAGTTGTCTGATCGATAACCCCTTAAGTTTACCGTTGTGTGTGAATTTCTCATTGTTTTGAAGCTAGCTGTTTTGCTTTTCGTTGAGAGGTTTAGTAAAACCCTAGCTTGTTTATGTGGCGCTGAACTTTGCTGCTCATAGACTTTCGCTATTTCTGTTAGCCCTAATAGAAATTCAGCTTGATAATCATGTACAGTTCATGCTAGAATGTTAGATTTGATTCAAGCATTCTTATGTTATGAATCAGGTGATGATGCTTCTTATTTAATGGTTTGAGTCTTTTTCTTAATCTGGTAAAGGAACCAGGATTCTTAAACTAATTCTTCGTCGTCTAAACGTTGATTTGAATCTCTAAACCTGGATTATTTATAGTGCTTTCTCTTCATACAAAGTTTGAAAATGATGACACTTAGCATGAATGAATGGGTGACTGTGTCTTTCCATCAACATGTGAGACCTAACTTGGGAACTTTACTGTTCGTGGATGAGCGAATACTATTCGTGTTCATGTAATTAGAGCTCGATAAGAAGGTTATACAGACACGTCGATTGAAGTATTCGTTTCATGTAATTAAGCTCGATAAGAAGGTTATACAGACACTTCGATGAAGTTCTGATCCTTCGCTGGTGGATTCACTGTTATTCGTTCATGTCTTCCTTGCTGTAGTTTGACTTCTCTCTAGTCTATCCATAATACCACACTTCTCTATTTGTCATTGATTAGCTACTCTATCCAGCTTTGTTTCGCAGATACTAACACCATGAATCTTTCACTCGTTTTCTCAGGACTCAAAAAGCGAAAAGTTGAAAAAGGAAAGAAATGAACGGTTTCAATGCTTTCAAAGCACAGGTACCAATAGCGTGGAGTCCTCGGCTATACATAACTCTGGTGAGGGGGATACCCGGAACCAGGAGACTTCATAGGCGCACCCTTGAGGCATTGTGTCTCACCAAGTGCAACCGGACTGTGGTAAGGGAGAACTGTTCTTCCATTAGAGGAATGCTTCAGCAGGTAGGACCTCACTTCACATAATGTTTCTAGTACCCTCCATCACAAAATCATTCCTTGTTGTAGGCTCATGCCCGCTTTCTGTTCTCTGCCTTCAGGTAAAGAGGTTGATCGTGATTGAGACGGAAGAGATGTATAATGCTCGTAAACAGAACGACGCAAAGCACAAGGCTGTTCGTCCTCCAGTCGTCATAGGCCACTCTCCAGCCACTGCAAGCAGCTCTTCATAGACCTTTTTGTATCTTGTTCTATGTAATTCTTTAGATGTCAGCAGCACTCTCGTTTATTCAAAATCATAGTTGTTGCATTGTTCATGGATATCGGCCATTTGGTCTAACTTAATAAACTACCAGATGACTGATATTCGACAGTGTCGCAGTAGCATTATGTTCCTGGGTGTATTAGTTCATCATTCTGTGTGTGTATCAGACATGCAGTGTTCTAATTCTGATGTTCTCGGTTCTGGGTTCGAGTTCTGAGATGAAATTCTGAATCTTTATTCTTCCATTTGTACTGCAAATTTGTCAAATGTTTACAGACAGTGTAATCTGTGATTACCCTTTTGTTGATGATCATTCAAGCTTTTCCTGCATAGGTTCTTCAAAATCATCTCCTTATCAACAACAAACACAAACCCAGAAAAAACATACAAGCTCTAGTTGTTCAGATCGAACCATTGTTTGTCAAATGATCAACCATGGCGGCTTCAGATTGACCACCTTGCAATCAATTGTGCATATTCACAACTCAAAAAGACTAGTGCATTAACATTCAGTTAACCTAATTTTGAACAGAGTAGGATTAACAGTACTAAAGAGCCGCAGCATGTCTGATTTCAAGGTTAACTACAAAACAACTTCCACAGAGTTCATCACAACACCCCACACTACTACCATAAAGGCATTGCAAACGTCCCTCTACCCAGAATCAAAACACAAAATAACAACTGCAGATAGAACACTTAATAGTTAATAATACATATTTGCTACCCACAAAATAAACCCTAGCTTTCAGATGTACCGAATCGCTTCCTTAATCTGTTCTGCGATGGTGTGCTGCTTCTGGGCAAACAGCTCCAGCTCTTTAATTGTCGTCTTCTTCCAAAATGATTCCCACTGCTCCAGCTTTGCTTCCTCCACCTTCTCCATTCCCTTGAGTAAAAATTCCTTGCTCCCCTTATCAATCTGATTCCTTTCAATGGAAGCAAATACCCCAGGGTATTTCTGCCTAAAATCTACTTCTACCTCGTCCTCCTCTTCTTCGTCCTTGGAATCCAGCTCCGGCTCCGGCTCCGATCCTGAGTCGGAGTCGGGCTCTTCTTCTTCTTCTTCTCCTCCGCTAGACTCCTCTTCGTCGGTTGGCTGCGGCGGCGGAGAATCGTCGTCGTGCTTGCGCTTTCCGGGCATGATTTTTTCTTGACAGAGCTACAGGGAGAGTTGAGGAAGAAGGGTTTTCTGAGTGTTTGGAATGAATGAGGAAGAAGATGAGCGGGTAATGGAGATATTTATTAATATATTTTATTATAGGGGCAGTTTAGTCATTTTATGTTCGCAGTATACGAAGCGACACATCGGTAAGGTAAATAGGTAATTTACATTTTTTAAGATAATTTCGCCACGTGGCAGTGATGTGACATTTTCAAGAGCGCCGAACGTCAAAAATTTAAAAGCCCATACATGCTGTTTTCCAATTGGGCCAACCGAATAGAAATTAGTAAAAGCCCATAAAAGATAAAGGGCCCGGACCCGTTAGTTTATTATTATTATTATTATTTAAATAAACTGGAAATTAGAATTCAACCTGGACAAAGGATTCCCATTCCTGATCGGAGAAGCAAACCAGTCCAAGATCGGAAAGGAAACACTTTCCTATTTGGACTCCGGCGATAAATTCCGTATATAAATCAGTTCCACTGACAGCAATAATTCATAATTAACACTTCAATTGTTCTCTCTTTCCCCAAAATCCACAACGATGAGCTCCCATTACGGCGCCGCACACTCCATCGACGGCGTAATGGTCTTCGACGGAGCAACCACGCCTCCCATAGTTTCACACACGACAACATCCCGGCGAACTCCTCCGGCGCCTTTCCGCAGCCGCAACCCAGATCTTAATCGACTACAACCGTTTCAATACCCTCACCTCCAAGCAGCTTTCGCGAGAGCGAGTCAACAGATTGATGCTGCGGCGGCGCCGCCGCATTACTCCGGATATACGATGCCGGCTTACCAATCCGCCGTCGATCGAGTTCCGTACCGAATCCGCAATCAGTCTAGGCCACAGTACTTCACTCAAGATACGGTCGAAGAACAAAGACGTTTGGTCAGAGTAACGGCCTCCCCTGTTTCGCCGGCGTTAGTAATCACCATTGCCGCTCCGGCGCCATCCGGCAGCCGGAGAAATCAGCATCAAAGTCACTACCCAGAAGAGGATGATGAACTTATGGCGGCGGAGGCAGCTTCGGTGGATGAATACCAAATCAGGACGATAGGTGCTTCCGACTCTGCAATTGAGAAGCTTGAGAGATTGGAAACATTCGACGGAGACGATTGCTGCACGATTTGCCTGGAGGAGATGAATAGCTGCAGCAGCGACGCTGCTGGACGAAGGGTGATTAGGCTCGATTGCAAGCACGTCTTCCATGAGAACTGCTTGGTTCCATGGATTCATAACTCCAATTGCTGCCCATTGTGCCGATTTCAGATTACAGATTGAGTCTCTCTGTTTTTTTTTGTTGGTTGATTCTTTTGAGAGTTTTGATCATATGAATTTTTGTACACTGAACAATTTGTTCAATAGTAAAGAGTTTGTGCATTGTTCTTCAATTTCCCAAAATAAAATTTAACAAGAAATTTCACTAATTTTTGCCGCCAAATTTTCTCATCAGCTTAACTAATCAGAAGTTAATTAAACAAAGGGAAAATATCACTTTACCCCCTCTACTTTTCCAACTTAACAAACAGCTCCTATATTATAAGTCGCTCTTTTTACCCCCTCTACTTTGACGACTTTGCATTTTGGGTCATTCCATTCCAACTATCGTCTTCATTAAGTTAATTGGTGCGCATTCTGTACAACATGTTCGCTTCAATAGCCATGTATTAGCTTACTAGGTGTTTTTTAATTGAGAATATAAGTATATATAATTACATAAGATGAAATCGATGAATAAAACGTATGATTCTAAAACCTTTCGTATTTCACCATACTCTTCGCGATACCTCCTCAATTTATCTTCCTGGCGTGTCCTACCTTCAATATCTCTTTCTGTCGGTGTGCAAATGTGTCCAGATTTAACGTCATGAAGACGCTAGTTGAAATAGAAGGACCCAAAATGTAAAGTGGACAAAGTAGGAGAGGTAAAAAGAGTGATTTATAGTATAGGGAGCTGTTTATTAACTTGGAAAAGTAGAGGGGGAAAAGTGCTATTTTTCCTTAAACAAATGGCACGCACTAATATGATTTGGGCCGCCTTAGACGCGCGCCATATCAGGAATATAAACCCACGCGCTTGCTCGCCCGCTTTACGAAATGAGCACGTGTCAACGCGTCAAGCTGAGCTGGCTCCACAGCCACGTGTCGTTACCATACTGGTTGATCAGTAATTGCATCGCAGCCGTCCGCTGCTCCGCCGGAAGGCCAGACATTGCTACTGTGATGACCGTTCGTGGAAGTTAAGAGAGAAGAAAGAAAGAAGAAATTATTGAAATACACAGAGAGAGACAACTCATCAATTCTAGAGAGAGAGGAAAGAAAGCTCTCTCCTTTTTGGTTCCTTGAGAGGCTTTCACAAGGTATTTTTGAATGTGGGGAGAATCGAATCTTTTCAAATCCTTTACTCTGTTCCCATTTCTTGACTTCGTTTTGCTCTCACTAAGTTGAATTTCATCGTTTTTCTCTTTGTTGTGTTGTTACTTGTTGATCTCAGTTTCCAGCTGTCTGTTATATCCAGTTCTCATGGTTTTGGAGCTGTATAACCTCCAATTCAGCTGCCCTTTTACTGGACTAGGGTTTTTGTGATTGTGGGTTTTGGTTTATCTTTCTGGGTTTTGTTTGGACGGTTTGTCTGATTATTGGGTGTAATTAGCTTGCCTTTTTGAGTATATTTGATTTGTGTGGCTCTGAATTTAACAAGCTGAGAACTGTTTGGCTTCTGTTGCCTTCTTTTTATGAGCTGGACTGGTTTTCTTGAGTTGTTTTTTTGAATTAATGATTCCCTTCTTTACATGAATCTTTTGCTTTCTCTTTGTATCTATCTTCTGGCTGTTCTTTCTTTGTTACTTCATTCCAGGGGGGAAAAAGCCCTTTATGATCCAGTTTTGGTAATATGGTAACTGTCCTGTCCACTGTTCTTCTGTTGAGAAAAGGTAGCATTGTTCCTTGCCTGCATTTTTGTTCTTGATTGTAGTTTAGAGGATATGAATTGACGTTGACCTAGTTCTGTAGGTGTTGTGTTCTAATCTTAGCCTTTTCATACAAGGAAACAGTCTTTCAGAGGAAGTTGACTTGGTATTAGGCTGAAAATGAAGATTTGGTCTAATTTACAGCTAGATTCATTTCTGCTTACACTCACATAATGACCCAGTTAACAGTATTTACCTCTTTGATCACGTTCCTTGTCCGATTGAATTTTTTTCATGAAACTGCAATGAAAAATACTTGAGGTGTTTGAGTCGATTTGACACACGATGGTTTCTGATTGGATTGCATTCAGTGTTGTTGGTATGCTGATCTTACCTTGGTTCAGAGTTAAAGGTTATTGATCAAATTGCCCTTTCTATGCATGTGTAAGAATGCGTCTATATTTTCCTTCGTAACGGACAAATACTTCTAAATTTATGTAGAGATAGTTAGCTTAAAGTATCTTCTGGGTACTAAACATTCTATTCTACATTCATTTATGTATTTATGATTCACATGCATGCACGTGAATCGTGGAACGACAACTATTATGTTTTGCTTCTTCTTTTGTCTTCTTGTCACTGTTTCTGGTCTATTATATACTTGCTGATGATTCCTCTTTCTGGGATACTTAGTCTCGGCAGGTGCTTGATTGCTGAAGGTTGTGTTGCTTACCAATTGATGTTTCCAAGTCAAGATTGTGGTACATATAACAAGAACAGATCAAATGCCATCATTGAAAATGAAGACAAAAGTAAATGGAGGCTCTTTAGGGGAAAGAAGTCTTGGTGTGTGTCAGGCATCTAGTGTTATATGCAAAAAATCATGCTCTAATGTCACGGTTTCTCCTCCTTTACTAGAGGCTGATTTATATATACCGAAAAGTCAAGAGGATTGCAGTAAGTATTCATTCTTGAAGAAATACTAGGTTTGATCTCCCTTAGTTCATAGTTATAGTACTCTTTTGATTGACTTTGGGACATCTTGTGGGTTGACTTAACCCTGTAAGAGGTTTCCTTTACCTCTTGTCTTCACAGCTGAGGTTTTTGTTCTAAAAATACCCACTAATTTCTATATCCTTCATTATAAAGAAACATGATTTACGATACTTGTATGTATTCTGTGCCACAAACTGATATTCTTCAAGTCACAATTATTGTAAAGCACGAGTTCTAGATGCTTGGTAGAGTTATTTCTTACGAATTCTCCATATGTGATGTCATTCGTGTTTTTATCTACTTGTTTTCACCAGGTTTGTCGAGTGGGGAGACACGTGCTCAGGAAACCGGCGAGGCTGAAGTCCTTTATCAGCAACAACTGTCAAATCAAGGGAACTCCCATCTCCCGGCAAATGATTCATTTAGTGTAGATTCTGCATCCACTGTGAGGATGGTAAGACTTGTGCGTTGAACATATCATTGAACACATCGGTTTCTTTAGTTGCTCGTGGTTTACTGATGTGTTTCATCACAGGATGCTACAAACAACTGCACAGCTGACTTGGAAACAATTTTTTCATCTGCTTTGGAGCCCATTGGCATTTACAACATGCCCAACATAGATGAGATTCCAGGTATACTGAAAAGTATCACTTTTTAAATACTTAGCGTCACATTGCTGGTAGGGATGCAGTTGGAAGGTTGCCTTATTGACATAAACTTCTTATTTTCTAGTTAGCTGTGATGAATAGCCTAGTCAGTTGCTTTCATCTGTTTGTTTTTCGCCGGGTCACAATGGTTCGAACTTCCATAGCTTACTGATGTCTGAAACGATCAAGAACAATGAAGCACTTCTGAAGTGCAATGTCTTTGCTCTAAATCAATATTTGTCCCCATCCTTCCTGCAGTTGTTTATGTCATGTGATTGTGTTTCATCATTCTATTTGCAGGGAACAAGAGTGATCTTAATGTCCCAGGGTTTGGAACTGATGGAAGGGATGGTAATTTAAGCTTATCTGACTATCAGACCTGCAACATATCGGATTTCTCCATCTCCGACATGCTTATCTCTAGCATACCGTTTGATGGGAATGCCATGGATAGTGATATCAGTGAGACTGAAATAGTTCTTGATTACAGATGCGCTGATCCAAGTATGTTGTTTGATGCAGCTCAGGAGTACATGATACTCCCTTTTCTGGAGGATACTGCAAAATTGACCAATTCCATTGATATGAAATCAGGTGAAGAAGCCATTGGAGACACGAGCTTATATGAAGCTATCAGCCAGATAAGAACTATTAACCAGGAATGTGATCGAACTGTGGACTCTGATCCAGCAGATGATTTTGATCCACAGTTGTTTATCAGGAATTTACCTGAACTATCGGAGGTCGTATCAAATTTTCAACCAAGCACGATCCCAAAGGATTCTCAGAGGAGGAAATCAGTTACATTAGTTCTCGACTTGGATGGTAAGGAATTTATTGGATTACTATTACGGGAGTTTTATTTCGAATGTTCATGCAGTTACGTAGTACCTGCCGGTTCTTGTTCTATTTGCTTGTTTATTCTTAAACATGTTAACATTTAAACATAATATAACAAATCTTCTGTTTGTAATCAGAAACACTTGTTCATTCTACGCTGGAACCTTGTGATGATGCCGACTTCACCTTTACTGTTTTCTTCAACATGAAAGAGCACATTGTCTATGTAAAAAAGAGGCCTCACCTGGATACATTCCTGGAAAGAGTTGCTGAGATGTTTGAGATTGTTATCTTCACAGCCAGCCAAAGCATATATGCTACACAGCTTTTGGACATACTGGATGCAGATAAGAAACTTATATCTCGTCGGGTTTATCGCGAATCGTGCATATTTTCATATGGAACTTATACCAAAGACTTGACAGTCTTAGGTGTGGATCTTGCAAAAGTTACAATAATTGATAATTCCCCACAGGTACAGTGGGCCTTCTTGCTTGATTGTTCTTTACTTTGCATTCTGTCTTGATGTTTCTTGCTCGACTTTAGTTATACTTATACCGAACTCCCGAAAAAGGATGTTGGATTCTTCACTTGTAAAGCAGTGCAGGACATTAATTGTCGTACTCGCTAGAGACACTAACACAAGCTTTCCACAAATGATTTCAGGTATTCAGGTTGCAAGTAAATAATGGGATTCCTATCAAGAGTTGGTTTAACGATCCATCAGATTCCGATTTACTATCATTACTGCCCTTCTTAGAGACCTTGGCAGATGCTGATGATGTCCGACCGACAATTGCAAGGAGATTTGGTAACAAGGAATAAGGGTTTTTTTTTGGCTTAATATCTTACTGGATATTCCCCATTGCCCTTACATATTTTCTCTTTTCCATATAATATGGTCTCTTAGATGGTCAATCTCTTTGCTCTTTCTAGGGTTTCAAATAAAACTACAGAATAAGATAGAGTTTGTTTTGTTGTTGATTCAGCCTTGCTTGTTGAGGTGCTACCCCCATCTAGCTCTCTTCAAAAGGTAGTTGTGGAGACTCTCATCTCTGCTCCATTGTACAGTTGAAGTTCCAATTTATAGAGTGTGTGTACATAAACTATTATGTCAAAGAACATCTTGCAACCTTCTGCTTCTTAGTTGAATGGCCTATGATTACAGTCGAGGTCGTCATGGTTTCTTTTTCGGCAGTTGTTATAGATTGAAGCCACTTAAGACTTAGAATCATTAATCTGCCATTGATCATCTTGAATCCACATACTTTAACACACAAATCTTACACTGGTTAATTGAAACTGCGAATCGTTATGATTGTTGGAAGCTTCATTTGCTGCTATGTTTGAAATGCTATCCATTGCTAGAAACTTGGAATTGTTGGAGCTAAGCGTAGACATCATAATGGTTCATCTAGCTGAATCGAAGATATCACTGAACACCTCGTTTGTCCATATCAAGTTCTTAGTCCTTCTGTGTTTCACAACTTTAGAGCATTAGGATGCAAAACTCGAATTCAATCGTGCTTTTCAGGTCTTGAAGGTTTTGTTTCTTAATGCAAGTGATGTTGGCTCGAAGGTTCGAACTTGGTTTTGATACGACTGATTCTTATTGTTATGTTTTTTCCATGTCGAAATCGTTCTACGTAATAATGCCTTGTGTGCAGGTCTGTGTGAGGAATAATGTTATGGCCTTTATGTGTAGGTATGTAGTAGTGTTTCTGTATGTGTTTTTTTTACCACTTGTGTTCTGTTAAAATCTGGTCTTTTTCTCTACAGATTGTTCCTCCTAAAAGAACGCTTGCTTCCCTCTGTCTGTCTGTAATTTACCTCAGGGTAAATCTATAGCTTGTTTTTTCTTTTCCATTGATAATTTGTTTTTGTTGTTGTTAAATAGTAGTTGAGAGAGACTCTTTGGACACATAAGTTGATGGTGTTTGAATGTGTGGGACGGTTATGATTATGACGATGAGGTGGATACATTTGAACCCGTTTGCGATTCGTTAGCTTCTTTGCAAGCATTTCGCGATTCTGTCTCGTAACCTAGTCAATGTTTTTTTTTTTCCATTGAATGATATATCATATTAGAGCCACAAAACACGGTTATATATTAGACATCTTACATTGAACCTCAAACTAATCATCGAAAAAAAAAGAAACCTAGACAATCATTCCTCATGCAAACTATACAATTGCATGTCGTCGAAAAACTCCTATCCCCAAAATTGAAGATCAAACCTATACTACCAAAAAAAATCATACCAAGTGCTACTGAAAAGCAGCACCTGCAAAAGAGGTCAAATTCAGCTATAGTCAGGGTTAAAGATCATAAAGCCAACCATCTCCGGTATTCATTTTGAGAAACTTTTCCTGCACAAAGAAGCCACCTACCGATCGCCCACAAAATCTTTTGAAACACCTGAACAAGTGAGGACTGAGAAGTCTTTATCCTGAAATACTATCATTCCGTTCACCTCAAATATACTAAAAATCGCATGAATCAATCTCTTCTTGAAAACCTCAAACTCACTAATACAATTCCTAGTCCGTCAACATCGAATAAAGTCATGAACATAATCAGGGAAGGGACCCATAAAGGGAAGCTTAGAACTGAAAGTGAGCCACACCTGCTGAGCAAAAGAACAATCAATAAACAAATGTGATACCGACACATGGTCGGTTCTACACATAACACAAATATTCGGACCAATAAACCCCCTATTCTGCAAGTTCTTCATAGTAGACACATTCTTATAGAAAACTTGCCACAAAAAACCCGCAATCTTAGTTGGCACCTCAGGATTCCAAACAACCTCAACAGGGAATATTTATATGAGTTTAATTGCTATCTCTAACTCTTTAAACATTTTGGGTATTATTTAAACAATTGCTGAAACTAGTTCAAATATAGTTGATACATTGGAGTCAGTCTACACCATTGGCTTTGGCTCGTCTTCAAACAGCCTCCAAGTTCAGGGATCTATGTTTCCTTCTCTCTTCTTCCAGCTTGTTAGCTGATTTCCCTCATCGTTAAATCCCTGTTCTTCGTCGTCTCGAGTTTGGGATTTGTTCATTACGATACTCAGCGCCCTGTCCACTGCGTGAAGACACATTTTCTTAACCTGTTCCAAATCCGAATTTGTACGAAATTTTGTTAGAAACTGATGTTCAAAGGAGCTCATTGGTAGAAAATTGAGATGGTAACACAGAACACAACACCTGCAACTTGTCTTCATTCGCTGGATGGTTCAGTGGCAGAAGACGGAACTCATCCGTCAGACGAATGCACTCTCCAATGCTTTCAGGTGAGACAAAGTTCGAAGCTATGTTGATGCACGACTGAAATGAGAGACATAAACACATTATACACTTGGCAATATACCACATTACATGAGTAAAGCTTACGAAGATACTGTTTTGCTGAAGATGTCCATACAACTTCTCTACTACGTCCATTTCGGTATGCTGATTTCGACTTTAGAAGACTAGTCAGTAGTGCAGTTCATATTTTGAGTGGCAGTAGCAAGTTACGAAAGAACAAATGCAATATCGCGTACATATCGGGGCAATAACTGAATACTTTTACCTTCAAATTTCTCACTTGATAGGGACAGCCAGCAGGAATAAAGACTGCATCACCAAGTTTCTGGACAAACGTCCACGGTTCAATGCCTGTAGATAAATGCAGAAGCACATAAACAAGAAAGGACAACCATATCTCTGAATTCAAGATGAGAAGCAAGACAAAACAAACCACGTTCTTTCTTCAGCTTCCTTTTATGATCCTCTGTCAAGTAGAACGTTTGGTCGTGAATAGGATGGACAACCTGCACCGTCCAAAACCAACCGGGGAACGATAAATTAACGTAGACATCATCAGCTTGAAGTAGCTCTTATAATTCATTGCAGAAAAGATCACCTCTTGCAAAGGAGAACAATGGATGTGCCTGAATTCTTTGAAGTGTTTGCGAAGATATTTCCTCAGTTTCGGGACATCTTCTCTACGGAAGATGTCCCACAGAGCACCTCCTTCTACAGTGTCGGTTCGCCTCGTCTCTGCTTCATCCCCAATTTGGTTAGAGTCAACTTCATTGATACCAAATAACTCTCTTTGATCTTCCTCAAAGTGTTGTTCTTTCAAATTTTCTATGGTAGAAAGCATTTCGTTGGTGTAGTTAATCTCCTGTGTATGTGCCAAAATATTTACCTGAAACAAGAGAATAGTTTAATAGGAGACTAGATTATTAAGGGCTTTAGCGTTTTAGCCCTTTTGGTTTATTAAGGGCTGTGCAAATGATATTGAATCATGTCAATAGATTAAAGTAATTCACATTCTAAACAAGAAATTACCGTGTCAGAATGGTCGCAGTGGAGCTTGGTAACAGAATCTCCACGCCCAAGCTCATGTGGGAACCCATAAGATATATGTGCTTTAGTCCCCATGTTCGAGTTCCGAGAATATGATGGAAGCTTGGATGCAACATTTAGAGGTCCATCGGGATGAGTGTAATCCTTGAGCGGCAAACAACTGGTATACTCAGCAGAATGTCGGGGTAGACGTTCACGGAATGTGGCAGACTGTGGCCAGTCTTTAAGTTTGAGTAAAAAAGGCCACCCCATGTTATCTAATCTCCCCTTTGAGTACCCATTGAAGAACTCCCGAAGATGAACATCCTCCTGCATGTTCAAAAAACCTGGTTGTTAATGAACAGCAAAACAACCTAGATGTAGTAGGACAGTAAACATTAAAGAACTTGCCTACCTCACGCCAATCTAAACAGTATAATGTCTTCACATCATAGAGGGCATCATGCTTCTTACTTTTAATTTGGCGGAAGGCGCGCCACATAACCTCAGGATCCCAGCTTAACCCGGTCCCGGTTTCAAGCACATTGCCAACGATGACAGGTTCACCTTTCATCCAGTGGTGACGAAAATGCTCATAATCCTCCTCTGTCAAATCCTTAGCCTTTGGATAGAACAAATAGTTATCATCCGACTCTTTACGAGACGAAGCCTTGAGTAACTGATCACATTGATCGCCGTTAGAATTACAGCATGCACACTTGTTAGCCGAGGGTGCAACCGACACAACCCCAAGCCCTTGAAGAAGACCTTCTGCTCTATTCACCAACTTTGAGACCCAGTTACCAGAAAACAGAGTTCTGAGTTCTAAATTGCCAGAACCACATGCACAGCTAATGTCATCAATTGCATCAACATTCCAACATTTTTGTTGCGGATCAGTTCTATAATTATCACGGATTTCACGGCAACAGACAAGGCAAACATCACGACCACAATTGGAACAGGTTCTGTAATAGTCAAAGATTGCAGTCTTGCAAATATGACTGCATTCAAGGATAACAACAACATTAGACATCAAGATCTTTATGTAGCCATCGTAAAACAATGGAGAATATTCATTATTCAGCTTCTTTCAGAATTTAAAGATGAGGTAGTACCAGTGCATCTGCATATTCGACGGACTTTTAGCTTCTTTAACTTGTAAATCTTGAAATCGAACCTCTAAGATGATAAACAATAGGAGTTTATACAAAAACTTATAGGAGATTCATTAAGTAACAAAATAAAGCTGCAACATTGCAGTTCAAAGTAGAGTACCTTTTCTTTTGGAAATCCAAAGTAGAACACCTAGGATTACTCTATCAGTCACTCTCTCCATTAACTGTTCCTTATTTATTTGCTTCAAGAAAGGTAGCATCACTTGTAACATATATACAGCATGTTGTTCGACTTTACTAGGAGTGAGTTGCAGATGCAGCTGTGATTGTAGATCATGCACAGAGAAGAGTTAAGCCTAGAAAATATGAAAACTTGAACCTACACAAATAATAAGTTCAACATGGAAGAGGTTGAACCTGCATTCGCTCCTGACGCATGCATTCTTTACAATTGCACTTGTCATGGCAAAATGGACAGGCAGCTGCAACTTCCTCATGATTCATCTCAGGATACCTGCATCATAGTTAAAACTAAAAGTCATTTCTGCAATTACTTTCCGTAGAGAGAAGTGTATTATCCTATCTAGAAGATGTATTATTGCCGTGTAAATAGCCTACCTTCTTTACGAAGTTTATTTCCCTGTTTTAATTTCCCTATTTATCTTACTGTATGTATGGAAAACACTCTGGTACTCTCGGGGTACCGGTACCCTAACACTAAATAGAGTTTGAGGGTTTTCGTTTAGTGTTCATGAGTTATGATACAATGTTAAGGGGTTTGAGCTTATTTTTGTTTATTTAATTTGAACTTATCGTAAAAAATTAGAGTTAAGATTTCAGTTTATGATATAGTATTTTAGGGCAAGAATTTTTGTGTTTAGAAGAGCACATATTCATTAGTGTTCGAGATTTATTGCTATAGACTCATTATTTAAATTTTAAGTTTTCTGAAATAAGAATATGTAGTATTAGGGCACCAGAGCGTTACCCTACTGTATATATATAGTATAGAGGCTTAGACCTAATAATATCATAATTCAAGGATTAACATAAATCTAGTCACTTTCTCATAATTGTTCGAAAAGCTAGTCACTTTAAATACATTAAAAAGGCACTGAAGGGTTTGATCAAAGGCAGAACATATTCGCGAACAAATTAAACAACCAATAAGCGGATGATTGATACGTTTAATTAGAAATTAGGTTAAAGTAAGAAACTAGAAGCTACAAAACCTTACCACTTTCTCAAGCACTTAGAGCAATATCTCTTCTTTGTACATTTAGTGCACTGAACAACTTCAACCTTCCGCTGCTTGCATTGATGGCAATTATTATAATCTGAAGGCTGAAGATCAGAAGAGGCAAATAAGACATCAGATTCAGAGCAATGAAATGCAAACTAGAGCATGAAAAACCACATACCAGCTCGAGACTCATTTCGATACCTTTTCATTGCTACGATTGTAGCTGCTGCTGCCCACTTCCTTCCTTTTCCTCTTTTTAGAAGCAATCTCTTCCACAACTTGCTCACAGTCACTCCCACGAGCTCCATCCTCACCACCTAAATCATTTCTCATCGCATCACTCTGCTCCTCAGCATTATGATTTGCTCCACCCCACCTTAGCTCGACAACATTGTCATCAATTGCACGAACACGCTCCAATAACGGTGTAAATTCCCTGTTTACCGCCTCGACACTTGCTACGCCGCCTTCCAGTTCAACCCCTTGATAGCAAATTCAAAATGTATAAAACGAATCATAAAATGCCACAAAACAATTGGTAGATTGACTGTAATAGTAAGCATATGAATCAAATGCCTTACCTTGATCTTTGGATAATTGTTCTTGCCGCTGCTGAGCATGCAAATTCGACAATTCAGTCGATCCCAACTTCTCCACCAACTCCACCTGCTTCTTCTGCTCCGCAATCTCCTTCTTAGTCACCAACTCAGACGCCTCCTCCCTTGCTTCGAGCTCCGATGACTTCCTCTTGGCATCCTCCTCAACTTTCTTCAACTCCTCTTCCATCATCTTGACCTCCTTCGTCTCTTCCTCGACCTTCATCTCCATTAGTCTCACTTCCTCTGGACGCAGAAGGGGGAGAAGAAAGGTGGGGTGTGTGTGGCTGATCGAAGAAATGGCTAAACTAAAAATGCAGGCCTAAGAAAACCAAACTAAGAGCGCTGCAAGTTTCAGTTCGCAGGTTTGAGTTTTCCTTTTGACCATAACAGTTACAATTTACTTATCAAGGCCAATTAGATTTTTGATTCATGATTTTGCCTTTTTGAGGGTGGTAAAGTGATAAGTAGTTTTCTATAAAATCATATATACAATACAATGCACTTTTCAATTTACATTGGTAAGTTAATAAATAGATTAAAAATATGAATATCATAGGTTATATTTGTCCTTTTCCATATAAATGAATTACCTTAATTATATTCATAAAAAAAAATTACCTTAATTATCACATATATGTCTTTTATTTCAATTGATGAATCTGGTTCACGATAATGAACCCCTTCCTTCTCTCGGCGTATCAAATTGCTCGATGAGAATTGAGTTGTACTTTTGCTCTTTTCTTTTTTTCGAGCTATATTAAGGCGTGTCACAACAACAGTTAATTATGCCTAGCTAGTTTACCGAACACATACACATACTCATGTTATAAGTCGATAGAATATCATGACCATCACTATCTCGAATCTAGACTCATGTTATAAGTTGATAGAATGCTTGATCCGTTTTCGAATCAACTGAACCATCATAATTAATAAAAATTCTTATGAAATATGTCGTTTTATTGGAAATTTACACCTCCATTTTGTCGGAGTTAAAAATTATACTAAATATATATATATATTTTTTTTGATGAACATACTAAATATATCGTTCAGACTAATAGTTATCATTTAAGGTTAAAAGTGATAATTGGCACGAAGTTTTTGTTAATGTGATTGTTTTAGTTAACAGAATGACAATTCGGATTAAACGTTAATATATTTTTTTTATAATTGGAGGATATATCATATATTAGAGCCAGAAAACACGGTTATAGATTAGGCATCTTACACCAAACCCTAAATAAAACATTATCTAAACGAAAAGAACCCTAGACAATCATTACTCATGCAAATTATACAATTACACGTAATCCAAAAATTTTTACCCCAAAACCAAAGACAAACCTATACTACCCAAAAAAACCCATACAAAGTGCTACTGAAAAGCAGCACTCGCAAAAGAGGCCAAATTCAACCATAGTTAGGGTTACACGACCATAAAGCCAACCATCTCTAAAACTGTCTTTAAGAAACTTTTTCTACACAAATAAGCCACCTACCGATCACCCACAAAATCTTTTGCCACCACCTGAATGGTGATGAGTCTTTATCCTGAAAGACTCTGTCATTCCGTTCCCCCAAATATACCAAAAAAATCTCATGAATCAATCTCTTCCTAAAAAACTCAAACTTACTAATACAGTTCCTAGTCTGCCAACATCGAATAAAGTCATGAACATATCAGGAAAGGGACCCATAATGACAAGCTTAGAACTGAAAGTGAGCCACACCTGTTAAGCAAAAGAACAATCAAGAAACAAATGCGACACCGACTCAGGGTCGGCTCTGCACATAACACAAACATTCAGACCAATAAAACTCCTCCTCTACAAGTCCATAGTAGACACATTCTTATGGAAAAGTTGTCATAGAAAACTCGCAGTCTTAGTTGGCACCTCAGCATTCCAAACAACCTCAACAGGGAAATCAAACACACCTCAGAAAATCTGAGAGATCAACTGATGGAAGAACGAGCTAATACAGAAGACTCCTGAAGCATTGTGATGTGACTCTAATTAGTGCATTTTAAGCTTATGAATGACCTTTGAAATGTCCGTGTTTATTCGTGAAATGACATGACTTATATGCTTTTATTGAAGTTTTGTGCAAAGTGTCATTTTGTTGTCCGGTTGCCACTTTGGAGCCAAATTCGTGGTCTATTGGAGTTGCCTCTGTGAATTTTCAGGTTATGGCATCAAAGTACGGATGACAAGGAGCGCATAGGAGCAAACGGGAGGTCATTTGGAGGCCGGACGAGGGAGATATGAGCATTACAAGATCGAGCTTTCTGCAGAGTGCAGGGGTGCACGCCGTGCAGGGGTGCACGCCGTGCACTGTCCCCTGCACTATAAATATTCTTGTTTTTGGCCATTTTGGGGAATTCTTTCATCTCTCTTGAACCCCAAACACATACCCACGAACCCTCAAACCCTAGAACACATTTTTGGAGCAATTTGAAGCCATTGGAGCTAGGATTGAAGCCAACAAACCTTGGGAGAAGTGCTTACAAGTGGAGAAGTGAAGATCATCTCAAGGATTCATCCATGGTGTTCTTGGTGACCATTCTTCCTTCTTTTCTCTTTACTCCCTTGGCCATGTGTGGCTGAGTTTCTAGGGTTCATCTTGGATGGGTAGATTAGTTGTGCTATGATAGAGGGATGATTGTATAGAACTTGCCATGATTGATCTTGGTTGTATGAGGATGATTCCTAGACTTGTTCTTAATGCCATTTTATGCCATGTTTGCTTAATTTGGTCCATTCAATGTGATTTGATGCATGAGAGTGCTTGGATTGCATAGATTGTAGGTCTAGGGATTGAAGTGAGTGTGTTCTAAGAGATTAGATCGATCATCTTATTTCAACCATTTTCACTTGATTTCTCTCTTGGGCATTTTATCGAACACTTGGTGTGCATGTGGATTTTCATTCAATTGAGTTTGAAAAGGCTTTTTGGTGAATCTCTTAGTGTTAGAGCATTGATATGAGAGTGTTGTGCCTAGCCTTGTGGTCATAGAGTCTTAAGAGAGGGTCTTGAGTCTTGGCATTTCATCAAACACTTAGAATGCATCCTTTTTCACTTAGCTTGAGAGCGAGAGCCTAAGTTGAGTGGTATTAGGATAGGGATTTGGTGCTACGAGAGTGCATTGAGTCTATAGAAGTGAAATGCATGGTCATCCAAATGCAAACTCGATCTTGAATGGCTTGTTTGTTCAATTAGTCCTCTTGAGCATGATGACACTACCCACCAAGAGAACCCCCTTTGTCTTTGATTTGAGCCACCTTTCTCTTTTGCTTAATCTTTGTTAGTATTGCATTTCTTTGCCTTTGTTTCTGATTTTCTCGATCAAACCAAACCAATTTCAAATGTCTAGACCGTCTATGAGAAGTGTGAGTATTGGTTTATGAGAGGACCCCGTGGAATACGAACTTGATAAAAGCGATTTTACCAAGGTCGTATTCCACAGGGTCCTCTCATAAACCAATACTCACACTTCTCATAGACGGTCTAGACATTTGAAATTGGTTTGGTTTGATCGAGAAAATCAGAAACAAAGGCAAAGAAATGCAATACTAACAAAGATTAAGCAAAGAGAAAGGTGGCTCAAATCAAAGACAAAGGGGGTTCTCTTGGTGGGTAGTGTCATCATGTTCAAGAGGACTAATTGAACAAACAAGCCATTCAAGATCGAGTTTGCATTTGGATGACCATGCATTTCACTTCTATAGACTCAATGCACTCTCGTAGCACCAAATCCCTATCCTAATACCACTCAACTTAGGCTCTCGCTCTCAAGCTAAGTGAAAAAGGATGCATTCTAAGTGTTTGATGAAATGGCAAGACTCAAGACCCTCTCTTAAGACTCTATGACCACAAGGCTAGGCACAACACTCTCATATCAATGCTCTAACACTAAGAGATTCACCAAAAAGCCTTTTCAAACTCAATTGAATGAAAATCCACATGCACACCAAGTGTTCGATAAAATGCCCAAGAGAGAAATCAAGTGAAAATGATTGAAATAAGATGATCTAATCTCTTAGAACACACTCACTTCAATCCCTAGACCTACAATCTATGCAATCCAAGCACTCTCATGCATCAAATCACATTGAATGGACCAAATTAAGCAAACATGGCATAAAATGGCATTAAGAACAAGTCTAGGAATCATCCTCATACAACCAAGATCAATCATGGCAAGTTCTATACAATCATCCCTCTATCATAGCACAACTAATCTACCCATCCAAGATGAACCCTAGAAACTCAGCCACACATGGCCAAGGGAGTAAAGAGAAAAGAAGGAAGAATGGTCACCAAGAACACCATGGATGAATCCTTGAGATGATCTTCACTTCTCCACTTGTAAGCACTTCTCCCAAGGTTTGTTGGCTTCAATCCTAGCTCCAATGGCTTCAAATTGCTCCAAAAATGTGTTCTAGGGTTTGAGGGTTCGTGGGTATGTGTTTGGGGTTCAAGAGAGATGAAAGAATTCCCCAAAATGGCCAAAAACAAGAATATTTATAGTGCAGGGGACAGTGCACGGCGTGCACATCTGCACGGCGTGCACCCCTGCACTCTGCAGAAAGCTCGATCTTGTAATGCTCATATCTCCCTCGTCCGGCCTCCAAATGACCTCCCGTTTGCTCCTATGCGCTCCTTGTCATCCGTACTTTGATGCCATAACCTGAAAATGCACAGAGGCAACTCCAATAGACCACGAATTTGGCTCCAAAGTGGCAACCGGACAACAAAATGACACTTTGCACAAAACTTCAATAAAAGCATATAAGTCATGTCATTTCACGAATAAACACGGGCATTTCAAAGGTCATTCATAAGCTTAAAATGCACTAATTAAAGTCACATCAAATTCCCCTACGACTAAGCTTTGCTTGTCCTCAAGCAAATGAATTAGAAAACATCCAAGTTCACAAATGACAAGTTCGGTCCATTGAGATTCAAGCAATCACAATTTAGCTTAAACTGTTCCACGAACAAACTAAACCTACACATGCAAGAACATCAACCAAACAAGTCTAAACCTCACTAATTTCTGCACACTTCAAGTAGTGGTTGATTGGGACACAGCAAAACCGACCACGACAACACCAACTCTAATCAAAAGGACTTGAAATCGGGACATGGATCGTAAGTGGTGAGAGATTATGATGTGGCTATCGACTCGACTTCATCCGCTTCTAGATCCGCACTTTACAAAACTCTGGCTAGGATCAAGGGCTACATTTGAGAACTCTTTTTCTTTCTTTTCTTTCTTTTCATTTCCATTTTTCTTTCTTTTTTTTCTTACTGCATACTAGTGCTCGATTCAACACTTCACTTAGGTGTTGAACCTGCCTAGCTCACAGCCTTTGCCCTTTTGCTTAGTGCTCAACCCGACACTTCACTTAGGTGCCGAGCTTGCCTAGCTTTTCTTTTGAGCATTTTTTTTTTTCACAATTTAGCCACTTGATCCTTAGCCCCTTACAACTTCCACACAAGATTTCGAATTGGATTCCGTCTAATCTCAAGCCACAATCACGAAGGATCAAAAAGGGTAAAGAAAGACATGGAAAAGGGTGAAAATTCTGATTGCCTTCATCATCTTAGACCGGTGTTATCGAGCGGTACAAAAACACGTATCAAACCAATCAACCAACATGCAAGAGTGATAAAATCTCAGTTCTGGCCCAGACTCATTTGATATTAGTGCTAACATGCTGGTTATAGGTTCTAAGCAGGACAGTCTAAACGTCATTGTGAAAACTTGAAGTCAATTAAACACCAAAAGTCAAGAACCGAACGATTCTACAATAGAGGAATTCGACATTCAATTAAGATCATGCAACACATCAAAACATAGCTTTAGACTTCTACCGACAAATAATCACACCAAACCTCAAACTCCCCTACGACTAACATGAGCATTGTCCTCAATGATCAAGAGAGAGAGAGGATAAGGTGGAACGAATATACCGCGCGGTGAAGAAGAGAAGCCGGAGATGGAATCTCGGGTCAAGTAACCTGTTCAGGACGAGGACCTGAATCAGGGGTACCTGTAGAAAACAAGGGAGGGCACACCACTCAAACACAACCCATAGTCGACAAGATGAGAGTACGGATGAGATGTGTGATCCAACAACATGACAAGTGCAAAGCCAGAAATGAAAAGAGAAAATCAGAAGTCAAACACAACAAAACATGCAGTCATAAAACAGAAATAAAAGAAAGGAAAAAAAATCCAAAGTCCCGAGAAGTGGTGAGTGATCCTGTGGCTCTCAGTGGGGTGGTGGTCGTGGGTGCCCAGGCCACTGTGACCATGGATGGTAGCCGTCAAACGGGGGAGGCGGTGGAAAGACTGCCCAAGTGCTGGAAGGGCCGGACTCAGAGTGGAAGCTCTCCTGGTAGTAGTAGGACTGATGCTGCTGCCAGTACTGAGAATGCTGAATCTGAGTAATCTGGATACCCTGAAACTGCTGAACCTCATGCACCTGAGCAAGCTGCTGTCCATAGAACTGCTGGCTCTCAAAGTCCCTAGCGTTGTACGCCTCTAGGTTCTGAACTCTCCTGTTAAGATCCTGTATCGCCGCACTGTCTCTCCTCTGTCCCTCACGAATATCCTCCACTACGGTCGTGAGGCGACCCATCCCCGAGATAAGCTCATGAAGCGAAGTAGGGTCGATCTCTACATCCTCCTCATCACTGTCATCGTCTGAGACCCGACAAGTCGGAACCAGAAGGTCTGTGATCTGAGCTGTAGGTAGGACAATCCTCAAGAGAACTGGTCGAGGCTCGACAAATGCTGGAGCAGGACCAAAAGCATCAAGGCACTCATACCCACGCACCAACCTGGTCACAAATCCCCCTCCCAGCAGAACACCAATAGTGTCATTAGCTTGTATCTGAAGGAGGGCTCCTAGCACTAAATCACCTAGATGCAGCTTGATGCCCCTCTCCAAGCAATAAAAGAGAAACAAATCTCTGACTGAGACTACACCTGGAGAGGAGGATGACTTCCTGTGGGTGATGGAGTGCCGGAAGAAGTGATGGAGGAGCTTCAGCATAGGCCGATTCACTTCTGTGACCTTGGATGAGCGAGCTGAATAACCTCTAGTCCTCGGTGCAATTTCCTTGAAGAATGCACTCTTGGCGTCCCCCGCAAGAGAAGATATGAGAGCCAACCCAGAGAGCTCGCCACTTTGAACCTTCACCCACTCATAGAACCCAAGGCGGTATCCAAACTCGTCAATGGAGCACACACGCGCCATCCCGCCGAGCCTGAAGCGCACACAAACCTCACTAGTGGTCTCGTGACACTCCACGGTGAGAGTGCTCAAGAACTCCTTTGTAGGCCACTCATACGCCCTCTCGTCAACCTCCAAGAGCGGCCAAATACCGGCTCCATCAGCCAAAGTCTTCAAGCATCCAACCAACCATCATGACTCTGCAACCCCTCAAAATCAAATCTACCCTGCCTCGCCACAGGCCATCTTGCCATAACCTGATAACGACTGTAAGCCCGATCCCTGGGGTCGAAGTCGAAGATCCTCTGAACCACTGACTCAGGAGGGTCGACGCCACGAGGAGCTGGAGGCGGCGAAGGCGACCGTGGTGGAGGAGCAGAAGACTCCCCAGTCTGTCCTTTCCTCTTCTTGGAAGCTGGTGCCTTGGATCGCTTGGGGGCGGAGGATGAAGAAGCTGCTTTACCCTTAGGAGGCATCCTGCAAAAGAAGTGCAAACAAAGAATCAACAAGAAGGGCACACTCCTAACACAAACCCTATCAAGGCGCCTAGTCATAACACATGATCAAAACATTGAGCACAACATTGAGCACGATTCAAGATCATCAAGTTCAAGTGCAACAACCTATGCTAGCAAAAATCAAATCACAGAGATCCACAGTTAAGCAAAAGGCATGCATAATGGATCAAAAACACGAATCAAGAACATATAAGCCTAAGTCCACACAATGTAAAGAGGAATGCACAAAGTTTAAACCAATGAGTGGTGATTACCACACCCCTCCTCACACAAAGAATGGAAGTCGGTCCCCGAATTAAGCACAAGGCAATGAATAATCCAAATCGGCCAAAAAGTGGTCATGAATCAATAACAGAGGCAATATCCACGGAACCACACTCACACATGTGACAATCCACACCAATCAACTAAGCACCACAACAAGTAAGATATCACAAATGTCCATTCAAAACCAAACAACCCCTCCACCCAAAACGAAAGAATAAACACACTATGCTCATCCCCCCCAAACCACACTAACAAAAATCAACCACCAACTGCCACCATTTGGTTCATCAAGCAACACTAAAATCAGGACACAAGACACCTACACATTACACCCCCTCCACTCAAGCAAAACTCTGGCCGATTGAAGGAACCACAATCTCTTCATCAAAACCCACAATCAGCCTATATTTAGCCCAACAACCAATTAGCCAAAATACACCCCAAACAACAATATGGCACACATCGAAATCAATTCATTGCACTAAGCATAGCAAACAAGCAATGGACCACAAAACCAACCGAGTGAAGCAAGCCAACTCCCTCAATCAAACCTCCGCACTCGAATAAGCAACTGAACATTCACCCTTGGCAATTCAAATCACAACAAGGAAGCAAAACAAATCATGAAGCAAAAATGACTTAATCACCAAATGCTACCAAACCTAAACAAGCAGCCTCCCCCAGATTCAACAAACCACACCCCTCACATCAACCCATCCCCAGCTAGTAGAACAGCAACCAAATCAGAAATCCCAAATCAAAATTGGAACTGGATCGGGGGTGAGATGGGAGGTTGCCGGCTGGGAGGCAGTCGGAGTTGGAGGGAGGAATCGGCGGCGGGATTGGGAGTTGGCGGCTGGCAGGAGATGGTGGCGGGCAGGAGTTGGTGGCGGCGGCTGTGTGAAAGAGAGAGTGAGAGGGGGGCTGGGTCGGTGGAACGGAAGGGGGTGGCGGGGGATTTGGCTGGTGCTGGTGGTCGGCGGCTGGAAAGTCGGCAGGCGTGTACGGGTGGCGGCGGCCGGAGCTGGTCGGTGTGGTGGCGTCGGGCGGTTGATTGGAGTCGGCGGGCGGGTCGGCGGGGTGTACGGGTGGCGGCGGCTGGAGCTGGTCGGTGTGGTGGCGTCGGGCGGTTGATTGGAGTCGGCGGGCGGGTCGGCGGAGTTGGGGCTAGAGACTTGAGGGAGGCGGGGTCGGGTGTGAGGAGGGAGGGGATAAGGGGGGTTGGGTTTAGTTGGGTGGGTCAGCCGGGTCGGGTGAGTGGGTCGGTTGGTTCGGGCGGGTGAGTAGGCTGGTTGGTGGGTGGGTTGGGTGAATCAAAACCAAACCGAACAATGACTCAAACCAGAAAATCAAGAATCAGATGACTCAACCACTGACCAAACCGAAACAATGCAAAGGGAAAGATCAGGTGCACGGCGTGCAAGTGTGCACGGCGTGCAGTGTGCACGGCGTGCATGGGTGCACGGCGTGCACCTTGGAGCTGAAAATTTTTTCGAATCCTCCTGGACAGCACGTGCACCAAACCGTGCACGGTGCACGGGTGCATCATGCACGGCGTGCAGTGGTGCACGGCGTGCATCATGCACGGCGTGCAGTGGTGCACGGCGTGCACCTCCTCAGCTTAAAAACAAATTTTCACCTCGACGAAAAACGACCAAAACACCGTCAAATCAACCCAAAACGGACCCCGAACTTCAGAATTTCAACGCCTACGAGACCACAAAGGACACCACGACAACTCAAGGACCTTGAACACCACAAAAACACACAATCATGCAATCAAATCAAGAAGAAAAGAAATGAAAAACACTCGGGTTGCCTCCCGAGAAGCGCTTGTTTAACGTCTTAAGCTCGACGAAGCAAGGAACACTCAAGGCACGACCAAAGACAAGACCTCAACAGCACCTATAGTGTCACTAACAACATAATGCTTAAGTCTATGGCCATTCACCTTAAAAGGTTCGGTTTGGGATGGAGAGATTACCTCGATGGTGCCATAAGGAAAAACATGAGTTACCGTAAAGGGGCCGGACCAACGAGACCTCAATTTCCCGGGAAAGAGCTTGAGCCGAGAGTTGTATAGGAGAACTTGATCACCAACTTTGAAATCCTTGCCCGGCTTCAAACGGGAATCATGAATGAGCTTCGTCCTCTCCTTGTAAAGCTTTGCATTCTCATATGCATGATGGCGATACTCCTCGAGCTCATGTACCTGAAACTTACGCTCTTGTCCTGCGAGACTCATATCAAGGTTTAGAAATTTCAATGCCCAATAAGCTCGGTGCTCGAGCTCTACCGGCAAATGGCATGCTTTGCCATAGACCATCCTATAGGGAGTAGTGCCTATAGGGGTCTTGTAGGCCGTGCGGTAGGCCCATAGAGCGTCATCAAGCTTCTTCGACCAATCTTTCCGTGATTGGTCGACCGTCTTCTCTAAGATTCTCTGCACGGCGTGCACCCCTGCACTCTACAGAAAGCTCGATCTTGTAATGCTCATATCTCCCTCGTCCGGCCTCCAAATGACCTCCCGTTTGCTCCTATACGCTCCTTGTCATCCGTACTTTGATGCCATAACCTGAAAATGCACAGAGGCAACTCCAATAGACCACGAATTTGGCTCCAAAGTGGCAAACTGGACAACAAAATGACACTTTGCACAAAACTTCAATAAAAGCATATAAGTCATGTCATTTCACGAATAAACACGGGCATTTCAAAGGTCATTCATAAGCTTAAAATGCACTAATTAAAGTCACATCACATTGCACTCCCAACTAATTGAAGGTGGCCAGTTAGATATCTATCCTGGTGGGATTAAATGGTAATATGTTGATCGTGACAAAATGAGTATGATCTATGTTTTCTACACCTTATTGGTAGGCGCAACCAAAACCAAAATTTTGAAAATTTGACAAAATTATCTCAAGTTTAACAAATAATTTCGCGTTAATCAGGTATTAAACATGTATGATGATACTTGAAACTTGACATGAGCAGAGATGAGTAAGGCATGATATTAAACTATACTCACCCCCCAAATCGCCCGATTTACATTAATACCCACTACTCGTTCATTCATATTCCAAACCCCACAAAAATTTAAATTTTCATATAAAATATTTTTGTGTTTTAGTATTTAAGTGTTTTTTTTCATGTCAATGAAATTTCCAGGTGGGGAAATTAGGTTGCCACTATCATTATGTAAGTGTGAATTTGGTAAAAAAATATCGATAAGAAAAAGTAAATATTTTCTAGATGTTGACTAACTTTCATCAGAAATACAACCAAAAAACGATTACAAACAACACGTTATGGGTATAAAAAATCCAAAGAGGTTTCCCGCCAGTGGCCTTTGCCCCAGCAAAAACACCTATCTACTCATCCACACAAGGGCAAAAATGTTATACATGCCCCTATAATCCGACCCATGTGTACCGTTTGCGGGCGGAACCTAAAACCCAAAACCACTTTCCCCAACCTATCTCCACCCAAGCAAAAACGAAAGACAAACCCAAACCTAAAATCGTCTGAAGTCTCACCAACCATTCACCACCCGGATCATGAAATTCGTTCCATCCAACCATTTAAATCCTAAAATCATTATGAGAAGGGTAAAATCCGACTAATGCTAAAAACAAATGAATATTGACATTCTTAAATTTTAATATGTTATAGAGTGGTCTCACTACTATAAATACGTCCCAAAGTAGTCCCACATATTGAAGTCAACTGTGCTTTTTTGGTCATTTTGTCACGTCATATATAGTTGACACATCATCAAAAATATAATTTAAAACACAATTTAAACTAATTCAAATAAAATACTAGATTTACTTTCAAAAGAAAAAACTACTAGATTTAGGGGTGGTTTGGTTGATGGAATTTGGTCTGGGAATTGGATTTCAATTTCTGACTCACTGAGAATTGTAGTGCAATTCTTTGAGCCAATTAATTACCAGTGGGTCGGGAATTGGAACCAAATCCATCAACCAAATGACCCCTTAGTTTTGAACTAAAATTGACGAGTTAGATGAGTTTAGGTTTGCATTTGAATCAAATTGTTGAATTTTATATTAAATATTTTTATGACATGTCAATGGTGACGTAACAAAATGGCCGAAAAAGTACACCGATAACGTCAATAGGAATACTAAGATACCCATTCTGTAGTACCTAATAATAAGTAATGAGGCCACTCTATAATGAATTACAATTATGGGAACAAATTTATAACTCGATATATAGTTCCAGAACTTATTAAATATTTTAGCAGAAGTTACTTTCGAGTAAAATACATGGAATATGTACCATCAAACTTTCATTTTCTTTCACACTCACCACTTAACTAATTTTCCTACACCTTATACCATAGAATTATACTGTTCGTTTCACTAGTTACCACTTTGACCCGTTTTTAGTCAAACTAATAATGTGTATTGATGGATGATAGAATAGTCAACATATATTGCTGAGTGAGCTGTCAACGATGTATTAAGTAGCTAAAAAATTAACACAATGTGGTTTGAAAACATATCACGTGAAACCATTTAAAATACAACATTTCAATTTTTTTGCTGCTTAATACCTATATGTTGACCGTACCATTGTACTGTCAAGACACATCATCATTCCGTCCAAAAAAATGACAGAATGGTATTCGGTGAAATGAAAAGTATAACTTGATGATATAAGGTGTATGAAAATTAGTTGAGTGGTGAGTGTGAAAGAAAATGAAAATTTGATGGTATCTCATGTATTTTACTCGTCACTTTCCTACATTAGAAAAGTAGCAAAAAACTTGACATAGGGAAAGAATGTTATTCGAACAATTTTATAACTAGTTATTGTCAAAAAAACATAGTTATTTTGTCTCGTAACTAGTTACAAGATCCTTGTAAGTTGTAACTACTTACGAGACAAAATAACTTGTTATAAAACTGTTTGAACGGAAAAATGTTTCAATGTGATGATGAAATACATACATACCAGGTTTATGAACAAAATAATCGATATACAATCAAAGTGGTAAACAAAAGAATCAAATGTACAGAATCACAACAATCATAAACCCTAACTGTGAAATGACTTATGTTTGCAAGAAGGATTACGCAACATCTCAACCGGCTTCTCCACCAAAAATTCCCCAGCAACGCCATCAGTCAACTTTTTCACAAGTTTACTAATCCAATCACTCTCCCGATTTTCCTCCTCCTCCTCCTCATTCACCGCCGCCGCTTTTTCCCTCGCCTCCGCCACCTTCACGCCGCCGGCAGCCTCCCCTGTTTCTTACTCGTCGGGTTAGGAATCATCTTGAACGTTCTTTCATCACTGCTCTTTCTTCTTTGTCTACTTTTAAGAAGAGGGCACGGACCACCCGATTTCCCTTGCTCAAGCGGCCGCTTTTTCCTCGGCGATTCAGTGGCCGCCGCCGTCGTCGGCGGCGGCGGCAGTGGACGTCGCGCGGTGCAGGGGAGTGCCATTACGATTTCGATTTTGTCAAGCTTGGAGGCCGGGTGGTTTAGTCGTTGGTGGTCGTCGGCTTCATCGTCGTCTTCGATTTTAGTTACAGGCGGATTTGAACGAGTGCCGCCATTGTTGGATGTTGTTGTTGAATTTCGCTTCATTCTGAACGGAATTGCAGGATTCAGGATTTTGCGTTGCTGGTCTTTTTTTATTACTGATTATGTTTGTATATATTATATAATATACAATCCGAGTATGTGAATTCTATTGAAACTCCAATTCGTTGAAGGACTGGGAATCCGAGTTCTAACAGAAAACTGTGGCTTCGATTAGAAATTAAAATTAGAATTAGATTATTTGATTAAAATTTAATTTTCAAATTCCAGGCTTTTGGTTGGGCTTATATTGCGGATAGCCGGCCCATTTTAATGGGCCGTTAATATTTTGTGGCAAGCTTTGCCGTCTGTCTTAGGGGAGGTAATTATGTTTGAATTTGCCAATCTGGCTTATCACAATAAAATGGTAGATGGAATTGCTATTAAACGATTTATCAATCGATTGATGAATCACTTTGAAAATTTTGCAGGTTGATATTGAAGGGGATGCAGAGTTTGTTTCAACAAGGCTTTTGGCAGGCCTCAACAAGGATTTGGCTCGTTTGCTGAGGATTTGGCTCGTCTAGCATAATGAACGAGTCAAATTTGAGTAATGCTTGTTTACCATCATAAATTTGGCCTCAACAAGTGTTTTTTTCTTCATGTTAATGAAATTTTCAGGTGGGGAAATTAGGTTGCTACTAAATTTGGTAAAAAATATTCATTACCGTCTGATCTCGATAAGAAAAATTAAGTACTTTCTACCTGTTGAGCTAAATTTCATTATGATGAAAGTTTATTTTTATGAATGAATACTATATATAAAAGAAATACAACTGAAAAACGATTACAAACAACCACCTTATAGCTATCAAATACCCAAAGAGATTCCTCGCCAATAGTCTTTGATATTTTTTGGTGTAAAGTGGTTTAGTGGAAACGATCCAGGATGCATGGATGCGGAGCTTGTCGGTCATTTCTCTGAGAAGCGGTTCTGACGTTGGTAATTTGTTGTCGTCCATGCTCATCAGTACCGCTGCAAGTTTTTTTTCCTGAGCGCTCACACGGACGAGAGAACCAAAATCACCTAAACTAACACAGAAAGAGGGAGAAGAAAGGTGGAGTGTGTGTCGCTAATCGAAGAAATGACTAAACGGAAAATGCAGGCCTAAGAGAACCAAACTAAGAGTGTTGTTGAGTACCGCTGCAAGTTTCAGTTCACAGATTTAAGTTTTTTCCTTCTGGCCGTAACGGTTATAAGGTCCTCTGGTTATTACAGCCAATTCGCATTTCGATTCCTGGTTTTGCCTTATTAAGGGTGGTAAAGAGATGAGTAGGACATGATATTAACTATACTCACACCCCAAATCGCTCGATTTACATTAATACCCACTACTCGTTCATTCATATTTATATGAACTAATTACCACTTACCAGCATTCAATAATTCCCATCAGTACTAATTAATCCCACATTAAAACATCATAATCATCATTAACAAACATCACCGTATAAGCCTTCTAATCTCCCCTCTTTAATCTCCTCATAACGTCCAAAACCATCCCATACAAAACGACACACCACCCCTATATAAACGACCACCCACGCAAACCATCCCCACACACTCACTCACAAACAAACAAAAAATGGCAGCTTCCCACAGCCTAGTAGCAGCTCCCTTCCTCACTCTCCTCCTAACCCTCCAGCTGACGTGTCCCACCGCTGCACGCCACGTCAGCCTCCTCCCCTCCCCCACCGCCACGTCACCATCATCACTCGCGTCGAGGCTGAAGCTGGACACGGGAGACGACCAGTCAACGACCAACTGCTGGGAGTCGTTGATCGAGCTGCAGGCGTGTTCCGGTGAGATCATACTGTTCTTCCTCAACGGCGAGACTTACTTGGGCGACGGCTGCTGCGACGCGATACGTGTCATCGGGGAGCATTGCTGGCCTAACTTGATTGAGACGCTTGGGTTTACTGGTGAAGAGAGTGATGTTCTTGAAGGGTACTGTGATCGAGCTGATGACGGGGATGATGATGGTGGTGATGATGAGCATCACGCGCCTCCACCGCCTGCCGCGGTGGCTCACTCTCCGGCCGCCGTGCATGCTCCCAAGAAGGCTAATTAATGACTTAATGTGTTATCAGTTGATGATCATGTGATGCGATATTAATAATAATAAGTAATAACACGTGGAAATTTGGGGATTTCAAAGGTTTATTTTGGTTCTAAACAGTTTGAATATTTTTCTTTATAAAATTAGTGAATATATACTATTTGATTTGAGCCAAAAATTGCAAATTAAGAAATAAACCTAAGATTAATTATCAAGTATCTTCAAGGATATAAGAAGTGAGATGAAAAAAATAACTATAAAATTGAAAAGGTATTGGAGAACTTGATTTCGAAGGCTATGATGAATATGTGTGATAGATAAATTAAGATGAGAAAAATTTACTTTATGTTCTTTTATAATAGGATAACAATATTCTTTCATTGAAAAAATTAAACTGGTGTCTATGTATCACATAGTTATTAGAATTTTTCTATGACGTGGTTTTACAACTATAATTTCACTTCGTAAAATTCTTCTATAATTTCTACCAATTTTAGAGGTGAGCTGATCATAACCCGAAACTCAAATTTATCTAACTCGTTTGAACACTTAAGGATAGATTCAGGTAATGATGACAGAGTCTAAATTTCATGTTGGAAATGGCATTCCAATAGCCTAAAAGCTAATTGTTAGGATTTATCAATATTTCCAAATTTAATTTCACACATTTACACGTATAAATTAAATATTGGTATTATTTAATATATAATAATTTATATCTGTAGCAACTTGCAAGTGAATTTTTAGGCTATTGGAATGCCATTTCCAACAATTCGATATGGTCTCCGGTACGGTTTTTAAATCCTTGATAGCAAGTGAATTTTATTTTATATAGAATTTATTTTAAAAAATTAAGGTTATGCGTCATTATTAATTGTTATGGTGTTCGATAACTTGAACCGGTCAGTCACCTTCCTTAGCTCTAAAAATTGGCCGAAAATTATAAGCCGAAAGCAACGGTCCCGTCCCCTTCGTTCTTCTCCCCTCCGGAATCGGCGCGGGAAAGATCTCGCCGGACTTCCTACACTATAACTACCGACAAATTTCATCATGATCTCGCCGGACTTCTTCACCGACGGCTCACTCAGGTGTCCATTTCCGATTAGTAGTCTCCAACCGAAAATAAAAAAATGAAGAGTATCGGCGTATCATCGAAGCCGCTGAGCTTCTGTCTCAATAACCGCTTCAGTATCGCGGAGAACCAGCAGAAGCAGCGGTTTCTCGCTATCAATCAGCGTACTCACAGCTCCAAGGTCTCTTCGACGACTCCACCTCTTTGCGTTTCCAGCTCTCTCGGCTACAATCCCCTCAGGTAGAATTGGACCGATTGAGCTTTCTTTCTCATGTTTGATTGTTTCGTTTTCATTCGGAGTGAATTGGAGTCTGAAATGTTCATGGTAGTTTCGGGATCAAGAACAACGACGATGCAATTTTGAGGAGGAAGATGGTGGAAGGGAGGAAGATCAGTACTGTTTGCTCCGCTGTTCCCCTCAGTACTGCTCGCAACCTTCAGTGGATCTCAACTATCGCTTCCGTGTACGATCACAGGACTGTTTGATTTTTGGCTTATTCTTGTGGAATCAGCGTTTTAATTGAACGGTGTGAAACTGTAATCGGACTGATTTTGCAGAGTGTTGATGCTTGCCAAGGGTACCGCTGTGAACAAATCCCTTGTTGTTCCCCTTCTCGCGTTACAGGCACCCGTTGCAGTTGTCTCATGGGTTAAGTAAGTTTCTTAAGCTAGCAAATCAGTTTCTGTTTATGTGATTTGAAAGTTTATGTAGAAATTGACAATGCTTGTTGAATTGCAGGGGTGAATATGGTGTTTGGGCTGCATTTATGGCGCTTCTAGTACGTTTGTTCTTTGCTATTCCTGGTATGCTCAATGACTAGATACCTGGATTGTGCACAAGATTGAACAATTTTTCTTTTGATTTATGGAAATTCATCTCTAACAATAGAATGACTGTGTCCTACCTGTCTCTAGGTGAACTAGAGTTGCCATTTACAGCGTTGCTCTTGGTCATCTTAGCTCCTTATCAGGTTTTGAACCTAAGGTGTGTGGATTATGAATTGAACACGCCAAATACATTGTTCTCTTTCACTTTGATCTTCAGTTTATATTATATACGCTTTCTCGTCTTCAAATTGACAGAGGAACACAAGAAGGTGCCATTATTAGCATGACGATAGCAGCTTACCTGGCTTTCCAACATTTTTCACAAGACGGAAACATGCAGAAATCATTTGAGCAAGGTTCAATTGTTTCCACTGCTGCTATTGTCTCCATTGCAGTAGCCTCATGCTTACTCTTGATCTGATCTGAGTTTCGTATAAATTGTAATACCTTCTCCATTTGAATAAGGTTAAGGTGAAGGGAAGACACACTTATGTAATCTTGTCGGAAGGGAAGATCTTTACAAAAGGCTAATTGAAATGCTTAGAAATTGAATATTTAGTGAACGCAATACACTCATGCTCTCTAAGCTTTCACTAGGGATGAATTTTTTTCCAATGCAATATACTCATGCTTTCTTAGTGTTTTGTTCAATCCCTCCATCTCAGTCTGTTATATATTTATTCAGTTTATGACATATGCTGGCATTGTCATTTCACACTTGATTAAGACCTAAGTGTGTTTGTGGTTCCAGTCAAGGTTCATGTGTGTGTACATGCCAAAGTTAATTTAGGTGATCTATTGTAATTCTGGAACGTGTTTTGGAAACGTCAGCATGTTATTGGTATTTTTCGCAACTATTATTTTCTAGTTACTTAGAGTGTATTACTATGGTTCTTAGTTACCTGAAATTACTGCTCTTGTTCTGATGACCGTCATAAAAGAAAGATTATGCTTTTGAAAGTTTCAGCTACTCTTTAGAATAGCACTTGTTGCTCTAGCTATTGACAAGCAAACTTTTTCCTGTCAACAAGCAGTCCTAAACATTTGAGCTTGTATAAATTTTATTATTCTAGAACTAGAAGATCTGTGTCTACAAGTACAAGAAGCTACAATATTCTATTGCTTCCCTTCTTTACTGCCCTTCTTAACTAATATTATTATATAAGAGACATATAGTAAATAGATCTTAAGGTGTAAATAATGTATAGGGAGATGGATCCTGGTGTCCTTGAGTCTTCTTTGCTTCCTTCCTAGTTCTTGATCAATCGCAGGCAAATAAATTGCCACCAGAGGAGAGTACTCAAAGACATTTGGAAGCTTTATAGATGATTCGGAAGGATGAATGATCCAAGAATGCCAATTGCTGAACAGAGGATCAATAGGCTTGATGAAAGGGACGTGGAAGAACTGGGAAGACCTGTTGGCTCTGCTACACCATATGTTGATGGTGGCCCAAACCCTACAGGTGGCCCTCCGGTCCCAGGCATTGTTGTTGTTGGAGGACTCATACCAGTTGGCGACGAATATGTTGGCGGTGGGTTTGCGGGTGGACTCATGCTGCATAAAAAAGGTATCTATAAGTTCTTTATTGCATATCAAACTGCAGGTTTTTTTCCAGATTTGAAGTTCGCACATTACCTGGATGCGGTCTTGGATGATGGAAAGTGACAGCTTCCCTTACCTTCAAAAATGCAGGTAGAAAAAATAAGTATTTGACAGTCAAACGATGGAACATAAATTTCTTTGCAGCAATTCACCAAGGCAATATAAAAATCCACAATGATACTTTTTTTTTATTTTGACTTAATCAATGATACTTGTGAATCAGAAAGTTTAGCCATGATGGTTTAAACAGGGTCTTAATTCAATGCTGAACTGAAGTCCTGATTAACTATGATGTCAAGGGTGAATTTCTTCTTACTTGGGTCTGTACTGGTGAGTTGTGCTGCTCCACCAAAAGCACAGCTGGTAGGAGCTGGGTTCTTCTGGTAGTATGCATTGAAGGCATAAGAGGCATGATCTCGGACCGTGTTTGGATTGTAACAGCTCGATCCCGACTGAATCGCAGAGCAATCTGCACCACCATAGCCGCAAGCATAATCAAGTGCCACCTGCAAGGCAGTTTCTGAAGCACTTGAACTTGCTATACACCACTGCCCTCCTCCTGACCCGGTTGATGGAGACGTGGGCTGCGTGTTTCCTGACATAGGAGCTGTTGGAGTTGAGGGCTGTGGGTTTCCAAATGTTGGCGTTGTGGGCTGCGGGTTTCCAAATGTCGGAGCTGTTGGGGTTGCGGACTGTGGGTTTCCTGGTATTGGGGATGGTGGCGTTGTGGGAATTGTACCTGATGCTGGGGGTGAGTCCACAGGATCTTCAATGGGAGCTGTGCCGCCAGGACTCGTTGGGTTTACTACGGGCACATCTCCTGTCCCAGGACTTGTCGGGTTGATGATGGGAACATCTCCTCCAGTTGTGTCTAGCTGGGTTGTGAACATCGAAGAAGATGGAAATAGTCGCCGGTATTCATTTCCCGGGATTGCTTCTGCAGGTGGTGGTTCTGCTACACTAGCACCTGTGAAATCAACAATTCAAGGTAAGTTATTCTCTTCCAATCCTATTCAAGTCAGTACTTCATGTTTCATTCTGCTATTCTAAAGTGTTATAACCCTGACATACACATTTAACTACATGTGGAATGGAGGAAAAAGCATCTCACCCGAAACGAAGAGCAGATACAGGACAAACACGACGAAAGATCGAACAAGTCGAAACCCCATGCCTACACAGCGAGGCTGTTGCTGTTTTCCTATAAGGTGTGAGCTCCTGATTTCCCTGTTTTTTGTTTTTGAAAGCTTTCTGATATTCCCTTAGAATGAATGATAAAGAAGTTGGGATGTGAAGAAGAAGCACCACCAATGGCGTTAAGGCTAAGAAGAGTTTTAAATGTCATGGTTGCATATGTTATATAAATAAAACTGGGAGAATCGTAGCTTCCTTGGATGAAAAGGTGGTGAGAGGCAGGGAAGAGAATATCAGAAAACTTGAGAAAAGAGGAATTAGGGGAGATAGTTAAATTGAGCAAGCAAGAGAAGGTGTATAAAGAAGGAAAAAGTATATGACAGAAAATTTCCAAGTTCCAAGTATTGTATGTTAGGGTAGAGATAGCAGATCGGCCCGGTTAACTCAACTATTCGGTTACTAGAACAAGTTGTCGGTAAACCGAAAACCAATATGAGCTACGGTCTAGTTGAACCAAACCAAGCCAATTCTCACATCTATGCTAGGGAATACAAAGAATGAAGCTTTAAGGGGTTTGCTTAGTATTGTATGTTAGGCTAGAAGTAGCAGACCGGCCTGGTTGAACCAACCGTTCAGTCACTTCTACGAGTTTGAGGTGAGGAGAACAGTTGTCGGTCAACCGAAAACCAAAATAAGCTACGGTCTAGTCGAACCAAACCAAGCCAATTCCCACATCTATGCTAGGGAATACAAACATGAAGCTTTAAGGGGTTTGCTTAGTATTGTATGTTAGGCTAGAGGTAGCAGATCGGCCTGGTTTAACAACAATTCGGTTACTTCCACTGGTTTGAGATAAGGATAACAGTTGTTGGTCAACCGAAAACCAAAAAACCAAACCAAGCCAATTCTCACATCTATGCTAGGGAATACAATGATGAAGCTTTGAGGTGTTTGCTTAGTATTGTATGTTAGACTAGACGTAACAGATCAATCCGGTTTAACCAACCGTTTGGTTTCTTCTAAAGGTGAGGAGATCGTTTGTCATCTGTGAACCGAGAAAACCCAGAATGAATTCGGTTTGGTTGAGCCGAATTGAGCCGATTCCCACATCTATGATAGGGAATACAAATCTAGAGCTTTAAGAGGGTTTTCTCAGTAGTTAAATACTTAATAATAATGATTATACCAGATAAGAAAGGTATATAACTAATGTGTCAAGACCAGGAAAAGATGCATATGTTTCTTTCTTTTCTTTCTCTTTGTTTTTTTTTTGCCCCTTTGTGGCTAGGCTGGCCTTTTAACTGTTTATGGGACTAAATCGAAAGTTAAAGTCTTGGATAGTTAGATTGCTTATGTTAGAATACGTCGGGCCTCAGGATCTGTAGCCAAAAGGGTTAAAAAAAAAAGAGAAAGTTCATATGCTATCTGGTCAGGTGTGAAATAATAAGTATGATTGGTTTATGAGACTGGCCTACTAAGTAGGATTTAGATTAGATTAATGAAGTCATGAGTACGTTTAGGAAACAAGCTTATCTTGCACTTGAGTTATGCCTGCTATGTTCTTTTCCTTTTTTTTTTTTTTTTGGTTCTGGTAAGACTGTTGTTATGTGCTTAAAGATACGAATGTTTTTTATTCATTCTCTTGATTCTTCATTCATTCCATTTCCCAGCCTTGGGAAACTGTTGATGTGACTCTCAATACAACTACTTCTGGATCCTTGTCTCTTCCCCTAGTTTTTTTTTTTTTGGGTTAAATACTTTATTAGTTACCCGAGTTTGACATCGTGGTCGCTTGAGTAAAAAATCGTTCGTAGTTTAACTGTTGTCTGAGTTTGGATGCCTTATCACTTAGTGCTGTGAGATTTTTTATTCTTTCCCATGTTTTCGAGTCCAGGTAGTTCGGAGGAATAGGAACCAGGTTGCGCATATATTGGCGCGTCAGTCTTTTTCCTTAGATGTATCTCTTACGAGATATTCTGGTGTGATATCAATGAAAAGTTGTAAAATATGAAATGTCAATGTGTCATGTGATTAACATATTATTACCATATTCTAATTCCAATCAAACATATGTGAAGTGACTAAGTTGTAACCAAGTGAATCATATGAAATAAATTGATGTTTAAGCTTTTTTTAATTGTTAATTACTAACTGGATTGTTTTATTGTGAGCTATCTATGCTAAAAAAGTGTTGAATTTTTACCTTTTGATCCTAATCTTCAATTAGAAAAACATGCAAATTTCCAGTAAAAACATGCATTTCCCCCAGTATTTTGGGTTAAGATAAACTCTTTAGAACGTAACATTACACTGAAAGCCATCAAGTCTTGAAACCATACGATCCCATGTCAGCTAAGGAATCTCATACCGTCATACGATCCCTATACGAAGCTCAGATTTCGTGCACTTTGGAACCTGTAGCATTCTCCAAATGCACATGTAACTCCCAGACATTCCGTCATGCCACGGTGCAAGCTTTCCACCCCGAGCAGCGAATTCGTAGTTCGGTTTTCATGTCGAAACTTGACCCAGGGGGGGCAGGATAGATATAGTAGAGCAGAGAGAATCCACAAGGTCTGGAGTTAGCTTATCCCTGCTGCCGCAATTTGCATTGAGATAGCCTTTGGTTAACATCACCCCACGCTGCATTGTACAATCATTTTCACACCTTCAGTTGGTAAACAACTTGGACCTGAAAGGTTGTTTGATCTTTTTATTTACCTGGGAAATTTCGGTAGTCTGGATCTATTCCATTGCCGTTTATGTCCATGTGATTCGGTGTAACGTATTTCCCGACAGTGACAGCTACACCAGATCCGTCGTCGAGTTCGAAAACAGATTGGATTAGCCCCTGATAAAGAAAAATGGAAGTGCGGTTAGTGTTAAGTGATATTCACATGCGATGAAATGAACGCATTTAAACGGATTGAAACTGCAGACCTTGCCGAAAGTTCGTTCTCCCACGAGAACTGCTTTACAATTATCATGGAGTGCAGAGGCAACCTGAAACGAGGACTTGTGTAAGCAAAACCAAATATTTGGAGTTGAAATGGGGACTCGTATTACTTACAATCTCACTTGCACTCGCAGTGTTGCTGTTAACCAACACCTGCAAGTCGTGTCAGATTCGAGCAACGTTAAACAGTGATCTAGGAGACGGAAAAAAATAAAGACGGTACATAAGTAGAATTGCGTACAATCACAGGAGATGTGACTAACGGGGCAGTGTCTGCAACTACGGTAGTTTGGTACTGGGAATCCCTCCCAGCTGTATAGATTACCTGCAAATTTAGCAGAACGATCACAAGGTAGAACAAATAGAACAGTTGCAGATTCATTTCTCAGTTTTCTAGCAGATGAAACCATGATGTAGAATAATTTTTTTATTCAAAATTGAAATGCAGTAGATTTGGCATACTGTTTCTCCTTCATTTAGGAACAGTTTGGCAACTTCAATCCCTGCCTGAAACCAGAACAAACCCATCTATCAAATTGGCATCACGAAGACCGGAACTGTTAATTGCACGACCTGTACCTGGACTAACCCGCCGCGATTATCTCTAAGATCCAGGATGAAATACGAAGCGCCCATGTCTTGAAGTCGCTTCATTGCTGCAACAAACGTTTGACGAAACATCAGCACATTTGGTGGCAGGCAGTAAGATGCTAACAGAGAGTAATGATAAAGATGAACATTCTATATATGCTGTAGACATCAAAGTCCAAATAAATACAGTTGATGCAGAACTTCCCCTACTTCATAGGTAAATGTAGTAATGGGGCAATCATTTACCTTACCAATTACCAAGTCCTTTCTTGCCAGTGCATTGAACTCCTTCAGCCGTACATAGCCAACCGCGACGGTTCCATTGTCCATCTGTTCCAACCGGTAAAACACCGGAGTCTTGGCAACGACTTGTCTCTGAACATCTAGGGATTGAACTGGTCCGCATTTCCCATGCTTCACCTACAATCAGGATACCATGAGATGCGGAAGGAGAAAGAAATGAAAGAGAACAGTAAGTTTGCATCTATGGCTCTAATCAAGAAACCTTAATCGTCACGAATGTTTCGTTGGGACCTTGCAGCAAAGATGACACTTCAAATGCCGATTTCCCTTGCACTTCCTCTCCATTTACTGCCAAGATCTCATCTCCCTGTGCAAGCAAAACATTCAATTCCTCAATGCAATCCCAGCTATGGGAACCAGAAGTCGAGGCAAGTGAACAAGGTTACCTGTCTAACACCAGCAGCATTTGCAGGTCCATCCAGTAAGACTCCTAACACTATCAGCTTCACCTCTCCATTCTCCCCTGCAACTTCCCTAAGGTTTATCCCAATTCCAGTCATGTCATACCTTGCCATCCTCGAGAACTTCCAAAGGTGCAAAATGCCCGAATATGCCACGGAAGGTGAAACTAGACAGCAAATTAGCTAAAGCTACACCAGGATTCTATTTGCGTATAACAATACATGCTGAGATCGCTGATGAACAGAGGAAAATCAGTTAGCAATACCTCGGCAGGAGAAAGGAAACGAGTGTACGGATCTCCCAAGCTAGACAGCATCCGTCTAATTATCTCGTGAGCTTTGGTCCTTGACTGAATGGAGCTGCTTAAGATGTCGTCCTTCTTCCGCTGCCAAAAACGCAGTTCAAATCAGTATAACTCACTACCAGTAGTAGAGAAGGAAGCTTCGGATTCAATTCATTAGTATTACCTGCCACGTTTCAGGCGTCCATCTATGTCGAGCGACGTCTAGAAAGCTCCCGTTGACGATCTCCCACGCTTCCTCCACGATTTTCTCGTTCGTCGCCACTCGCGGTCCCGATCGTTGAGCTACTTCCGCTGCTGCTGCTGCTTCTTCGCGGCAGTACTCGGAGAAAGGAGGCGGTTGTAAGATTGGGGATTCCAAAGCGGCTGCGGTCGGAGAAATGATCAGTAAATTTATAGAGAGAGCTCCGGTGAGAACTCCGATCACGACTTTCTTCGCCAATCTATCCGCCTCCAGAAGTACGCTTGGAAATCTTCTAATCGGTAGGGATAGCTCCGGCGACGGCGGTAGGGATGGGAGCGTAGCTGAACAGCTGCAGAGTAAGCTCCTCATCTTCGTTAATGATTTTCTCCTTTCATTTTTTTTATTCATAAAATAAAGGAATTATTTTTCCGTAATGGTTTTGTTTGGTCAGGAATTGACAAACGCCCCTTATCCTTTCTCAGTAACAGTTTCTCCAATATTTTATTTTATAAAAAATTACGTGTCAAAATAAATTTTATTAATTAATTCATCCAAATAAATAAATAAATTATATAAATTATAAAAAAATAGTTAAGTTCTAAATTTTAAATGATTGAGGGAAAATAGCACTTTTGCCCCTCTACTTTTCCAACATAACAAACAGTCTCCAATACTATAAATTGCTCTTTTTACCCCCTCTTACTTTGGCTACTTTGCCTTTTGGGCCATTTCATTTCAACTTTCATCTTCATAAAGTTAATTGGTACGTATTCAGTACATACGTTAGCTTCAATAGCCATGTATTCGCTTACTAAGCTTTTTTTAATTGAGAATATAAGCATATATATAATCAGTTAAGATGAAATCGACGAATAAAATGTGTGATTTTAAAACTCTTCGTTTTTCACCATACTCTTCGCAATACCTCCCTAATTTACCTCTCAAACCAACTGTTAGTCTCCCACCTCAGATATCTCTCCCCATTGGTGTGTGGAAGTGTCCAGAGTTAATATTAAGAAGACAGTAGTTGGAACAAAAGAACCAAAACGCAAAATGACCAAAATAAGAGAGGATAAAAAGAGCAATTTATAATATAGGGAGCTATTTGTTATGTTGGTAAAGTAAAATGGCCAAAGTGTTATTTTCCCAATTATTTATAAAATAGTTATATTCTTTGGATAGGTGGATTTAATATTTTATTATAGTTTTTACAAAATAATTATAGTATGAGGATTTTTCCTGATTTAATGTATCGGGAAGAGGAAAGATGTTTGCGCGGTAATATTTCCCGCGCAAAAGAGGACAAAGTTGGAAGTAAAATTTTTCCTGTTTCCAAAGAGGTAATAATCCAGTCACATCAAATAAATTTTTTTTAATCAAATGTCATGTCCCACAATATATTTGAATTTCAAAAAAACAGGGCAATCATACTAAACCCTAGACATTTTGGCGCCACAATTAAAACCCACCATATAAATTTACTTTTCCAGTTCCCAGCATATAAAAAAACCACTACGATAATTAAATTCATAATCAAACGTTTTTCAGAAATTTTATAGAGATTTTAGTCGCTACCAAAAATACTACGTCCGAAATAACAGAAAAAACTGAAAAGTAACATATTTTAGACTTGACATCATGGGTTGAAACTTGATTTTTCTTCTTCAGAGTACCTTTATTTATTTTCTCAGAAATGAGTTATCAATGCAAAAAAAAAAAAAAACCAAAAAAGCTGAAAAATAACAGAAAAAACTGTCATCAACAAAAAGACGATTGCCTCAGTTCTGCAACTCTCTTTACTGCTCATAACAAAAGCTAAACCTGAGAAATGATACTAGCTGGTCGGCGACCTCCAAAATTTTTTCTCTCGAAACAACTAAACGATACGTTAAATTTAAGATTTTTCTAAAACGATATCGTAAGATTCTACTAGATTAATAATTCAACTCAAATGATTATACACAATTCTTGAAAATTCATACTGATATTCCTGCTGCAATTCATATAACTCAGTTCTGGTAATCGAGCACGATGATCAGTGGCCAATCAGCCCACCGTTTTGCTGGTTCGCACATTGTATCCGGACTATCCACGTTTTCTTCCACCTAATTACTGCACGCTAGTTTTAATCCTTAACCCTTCCCCATAATAAACTGCTACAGTAATCCTTTTCCCACATGAACAAAGAAAAATTAGGGTTTTCTGCCGTTTCAGTTTTCACCCAATTTTTTAATCCAAAAAAGGGGCTTCCTTTTTGTTTCCCTGTACCCCGCAATTGTCTTGTGTTTATAAACTGTCACGATTACGCCATTGACAGAGGTGGTTAGATTTTGCAATCGTAAGAAGGTGGTTCATGTGGGAGACGTGACGACGGAGGAGCAGAGCAAAGGAAAAAAACTCGTTCATGGAGAAACCGGACGAGGCGGCTTCGATCAAGGTCGAAGAAGGAGCGATTGAGGACCAATGTCTTGCAACGGTTGAGGCGGTCAAGGAGGAAGATTCGCCGTCGTTGGAGCGCGATGGAGGAAATCAGAAGCTTGAGGAGATGGAGAGTGGTAAGATGAATGGGGGAGTTGAGAATGAGACTGTCGATGGTGAAGAAGAAGCGATTGGTAGGGTTCAGCAGGTAGAGTTCCAAGGTCTTGCAAGTGTTGAGGCGGTAAAGGAGGAAGATACGGCGTCGTTTGAGCGCGATTGCGCGGTTGAGTGCGATGGAGGAATTCATGATCGTGAGGACAAGGAGAACGATGCGATGAGTGGAGGAGTTGAGAATGGGACTGTCAATGGTGAAAAAGAAGCGATTGAAAGCGTTCAGGTGGTAGAGGTTCAAGGTTTTGCGAGTGCTGAGGCCGTCAAGGAGGAAGATACGCCGTTGTTTGAGCGCGATTGCGCGGCTGAGAGCGATGTAGGAAAACAGAATCTTGAAGAGAAGAAGAACGATACGATGTATGGAGGAGTTGAGAATGGGATTGCAACTGAGAACGAGACTGCCAATGGAGATGAAGGAGAAGCGATTGAAAACATTCAGACACTGGAGGTGGAGGTCCAAGGTTTTCCAAGTGCTGAGGCGGTCAAGAAGGAGGATATGCCGCCTTTGGAGCGCGATTGTGGGGTTGAGTGCGATGGTGGAGATCAGAATATTGAGGAGAAGGAGAGCGTTATGATTAATGGGACTAAGACTGAGAATGAGAGTGTCGATGGTGAAGATGAAGAAGCTGCGGAAGAGGCTACTGGGAAGGTCTCTAAAACGAAGGGACGGAAACCAGGTACAAAAATCCAGCGACCAAAGAGTGATGGGCCAGTTGCAGAACCTCGTCGCAGTAGCCGACCTCGTAAGTTAGTGTGCTTTGAGGAGCCAGACTTGAGTTTTGACTTGGAGGATCATGTTCCAGCTAAGAGAAAGCCTCGGGAGAAGGGTAATGAACCAGCAAAAGGAGAGCGTCGCAAGAGAAAGCTACAGGAGAAGAGTGATGAACCAGTTGAAGGAGAGCGCCGCAGTAGTCGAACTTGTAAACAAGTGAGCTCTGCAGAGTCTGACACTAGTTCTGAGGGGGAGGTTATTGTTTCAGCTAAGAGAAAGTCACGGGAGAAGAGTGATACTAAGCCTAGAAAGGCTTCTAGAACTGGGGATAATGGTGAAACTTCTGGCTTACAGAAGCGAGACTTTGTGTATAAAGAGCTCGCTTCTTTGGAGAGGAACCGTGAGGTATGTGATTTTCTCTATCTTGTCTTGCGTAGCTTTGTGCTGATTTTAAGATTGATATCTTTCACTTGCCCTTTTTCTAACCCTTGATGTCTTGTTGCTTCTGCTTTTCAGTTTACAGAGAACTACTGTCTAATGTGCCATCAATGCCAGAGGAATGACAAGGGCAGTGTTGTTCGTTGCACCAAATGTAAGACGAAGCGATACTGCTTTCCTTGCATAAGCAATTGGTAAGGTTTCATAAAATCCCTTCTATCTTACCCTTCTATCTTGTTGTTAAGAATGGTGCAGTAGCTATTGTATGGATATGGGAAACATGCATTTGTACTGGTTAATTACTTCTGCATGATTTGTAATCAATGTTGTATTATATATGCATATTTGGTTATTCACTTTATGGTCAACGTACTCAGCCTTCAGTACTTTCTCTGTGTATGGAAGTGACTGGTTTCTACATTATGACTATCCTGACCTGACTTTAAACCATTCTAATTAATTCTGGTTTTTGGAATGTCCATTTAACCTTGTTGCAGGTATCCTAAGATGACACACGAGGAAGTTGCAGCTGCCTGCCCTTTTTGCCTAAACAATTGCAATTGTAAAGCGTGCATGCGCCAGGATGTGGAAATGAAGGTCCAAGCTCATACATGAACCAATTATGTTTACTTGACTTCCATATTGGTAGCCTTCTGATTTTGTTAGACAATAACCGGTTGTGTGATTGTACTTTTTGCAGGATCTGAAGTCTCGGTTGGAGGTGGAACTCACTCCTGACAAAAGCAGACAATATGCTAAATATATGCTGCAAGCGCTCTTACCTTTCTTGAAGCGAATTGACGAGGAACAACTACTTGAGAGAAACATTGATGCTAGAATCCTAGGTTCCTTTTTTAATTTATATGTACCCACTTTTTGTTTCCGATATAATCATGCTCTATTAGAGGTGCTTTTATTTAATCTCTTATTTTTCTATCATCTTAGGTGTGCCAGTTAAAGATATAAACGTGGAGGATGCTGAATGTTCATCAGATGAGCGCATGTATTGGTACTACCTCATCTTTTAATCTCATTGAACCTTAATTTCCTTCATTGTCTTATGATGGCTACATAAGCATTTTGATGTCATTTTTTTCTATTAATTTTGAATGCAGTGATATCTGCAAGACTGCTATCTTTGACTACCACAGAAATTGTCTGGAATGTGAATCTGATATTTGCCTTTCATGCTGCTCTGAAATCCGTGATGATAATCTTTGGGGCAATGTGCCAAGTGTAGTTATGAAATTTGTTGACAAGGGATTTGACTATTTACATGGTGGTAAAACTGACAAGAAACTAAGAAGTCGGCGTGTTATAGTGTCCAACACAGAAGTTCCGCTGGATATGCAACCCAAATCTGGTTGGCAAGCCAATGGAGATGGCGCCATTAGTTGTGCCTGTGGTTCTGGAATTTTAAAACTTAAAACTCTGTATTGTAAGAATTGGGTATCAGAGTTGGTGGCGACAGCAGAAGGTCTTGTTAATGGGCCTGAGGTTGTTCCGGATGCACCCTCCACTAGAAAATGTGCATGCTTTTGTTCTAGTGGGGATCTGGAAGTTCAATGTGATAAGTTAATCAAGGCTTCATCTCGTAATGACTCGGATGATAATTATTTGTTCTATCCAAAGGCTAAAGATTTGACTGAAGAAGATTTTGAGCATTTTCGTCACCATTGGAAGAAAGCTGAACCTGTCCTTGTCAGCAATGTGCTTGAAACTGGGTCTGGATTAAGCTGGGAGCCTTTGGTTATGTGGCGTGCCTTCCGTCAAATAAAGAATGAGAATCATGCTACCCTTTTGGATGTGAAGACGCTAGATTGCTTGGATTGGTGTGAGGTGCTAAATTTGTTTGTTCTGTTAATTCAAAAAGTCTTCTATTTTAACTTTTAATTGCATAACTGTTTTTTCGGAATATGCAGGTGGATGTTAATGTTTGCAAGTTCTTTAGGGGATACTTGCAAGGCGATTATGATAGGGCAGGCTGGCCTCGGATTCTGAAACTTAAAGACTGGCCACCATCTGCTATGTTTGATGAACGTTTACCTCGACATGGTGCTGAGTATACATGCTGTTTGCCTTTCAAGGAGTACACTCATCTGGATAAAGGACCTCTGAATCTTGCATCTAAGCTTCCACCAAAGTCCCTGAAGCCCGATGTGGGACCAAAGACATATATAGCTTATGGTGTCCCGGATGAGCTTGGGCGAGGAGACTCTGTCACTAAGCTCCATTGCGACATGTCTGATGCGGTACGTTCTTGTTTATAATGTGACTTAATTTTAATTACATGCTGCAGTGTTATATTTACAATCAGTATCCAATAATTTAGACACTAAGCATTACTCCAGCATTCCTGTAAATTTTCTGTTTTACATTGGGGATTGGTAGGCTGTAGTTTTCCTACTGTTCTAGTCGGTGAATATCAATGTTTGAGTTCGATATTTCTGCTTATGCCGCAGATCTTTCTACCTAAAAAATGCCACAAGCATTGCACTGGAATTGATTGATTCTAGTATTTGCTGAGGTTCTAGTGATCCATTTGTGTTCTCTGTGCCTTGAAAATATTGCAGATGCATATGGTGATGCTAAGAACTTGAAATTTACATTATAACATTTAGAAACAAGTTGCTCTTTTATACTTGGAAACTAATTTGTGGTACCTTGCGTAGTTTGTTTTGTTATTTTATCAAGAAGGCATACATGACTGACATATTTTAATATTGCATAAAAAAAGTATTTTTCAACATTCCACAGCGAAGAGTGGTCCAAATCTATTTTGAATGAAGGGAAGAGATTCTTCCATACAATAAATTTTGGAGTGGGTTGATTGCTGTTGTTTTTCTGAGCGCTGCTGGTTTTATCTGTTTGTACGGTCTTGTTCATGCACAATATGTAGTCTTCTGTAATTATTCATCAATTATGATTTATACAAAAAAGAAGCATCCCCACAAAAGACTCCTACCCCTTTTGTTACCAACTGATGAACTGTCAGACCTAACTACAGCTTTTAATCAAACACGCTAACATTATAATTTGAGAAAGAATAAAATTCCAATTGCAAGAGTTATATCTTGGTTCTACTACATCTAGATGAATTTATCATTATTTTGGATCTCTTACTTGAATTCGCTTGTTGCAGGTAAATATTTTGGCACATACGACTGAGATTAGCTATGACAGCGATGAGCTTGGTAACAATTAAAGAACTGAAAGAACTGCACTTTAAGCAAGACGAAAAGGAGTTATATGGTAATTGTAAACCTATGGATAGGGTTGATGAGGAGAAGAGCAATAGCAATGAAGTTGAGGATGACCAAAGTTCAGAGGCTGGAGAAATGTCTGTCAGGTCTGACTCCAAAGTGGAAAATAAGTGTCCTCTGACATCTCAATTGAACGGTTTGGAGAGCCAAACGGGAAGGACAGAGTGTAATGTAGTATTGAACAGTTCTGAGGCTAAAGTGGAAGGGAGTGAGCATGATGTTGTGTTGAAGAGTTTTGAGACTAAACCGAAAACGATCAAGAACAATGAAACGTTAAATAGTATGGAGATTGATGTGGGTGAAGGAAGGACAATGTCTGATGAACTGTTAAATACTTTGGAGAAACTGAATGAAGAGACCAACGGAGGTGAAGTTTCAAAGCCCCAAACAGAGATGGGGAGAATTGACACAGTGGAGGGAGGTGCTCTTTGGGACATCTTCCGTAGAGAAGATGTTCCAAAACTGCAGGAATATCTTCTCAAGCACTTCAAAGAGTTCAGGCACACTCATTGCTCTCCAGTGCAAGAGGTGAGATTTTACATCATATCTATAAAGCATACTCGTACTGGTTTTTTCTTGATTGATTTATTGTCTCTCAGTTGCCTACTGGTTATTTTACTACTGTTGTGAAGCTGGCTTGGTCTCGACCATTACAACGCGAGCTGATCTCTAATGTGTTTTGATTGTGCAGGTCATCCATCCCATACATGATCAAACCTTTTATTTGTATGACAAACATAAAAGGCAGCTGAAGGAAGAATATGGTTGGTCCTCTTTGCAGCTACATTGTCCCATTACGGCTTTTGGATTCTGACATTGCGACTTATTTGATTATCTGCCTCTGCATTTATGTACAGGTATCGAACCATGGACATTTGTCCAGAAACTAGGTGATGCCGTCTTTATTCCCGCTGGCTGTCCTCATCAAGTGAGAAATCTGAAGGTAAGACATACGTAGTTTTTAGGGTTACTCGATGTCTGAGATTTTGATGTGCTCAAGGCTATAGAATATGTCCTGTCACTTACCTATATTAAAAAGATGAACTGCACTTATCGTAATGTACTTAGTAATACAGGTTAAACTCCACGTTAGCTTTGGCGTGCAAATGTGAATACTGATGTGTTTGTATCTCTCTCTCTTTCTCTTTATCAGTCGTGCATCAAGGTAGCATCAGACTTTGTCTCGCCCGAAAATGTTGGAGAGTGCATTCGTCTGACAGAGGAGTTCCGTCTTCTCCCAATGAACCATCGGTCGAAGGAAGACAAGTTGCAGGTACTGTCTGTCACCGTGTTTTCTCCGAATGGTACCATATAAGCTTCTCGCACGAATGAATTGGTCACACTAGTTTATAACGAATTTGGTACAGGTAAAGAAAATGTGCCTCTACGCCATGGATGAGGCAGTGCAGATCTTACAAGGCAAGAAACCGAAACATGGAGATGAAGAAGTAAATGAATGTAAGAAGGGAACCAAAAGGCGGGTAAGCAAGACTACTCCGAAGAACAAAAGAAAGAAGCGCAAAATCCAGTAGAGGAAGTCCCCATGGCACAGTAAGTGTCGTTCATCTCCTGGCTTGGAGCAAGTCTTTTGTGGGGGACTTAGTTTGTAGCTTATAATTGTAGGATTTTACCTCTCTGATTAAAGATCCCAACCCTTTTGTTTAGAGATGATAAGTTGGGAATGGAGGATTTCAGATCGCTGCTGATTGTAGAATATGTAAGCTATGTTGTGAAGTACACTAAGTTTCTCTAACTTTGACTGTGTAACTTATATGATGAAATCAGTCACTTCCGTTGAGCTTTTTCTCAGATTATGCAATTGGGTTCGATCTGAATTCAAAAACACTATGCTGTATTGCTGTCTAGCAGGTTAGTTCGATCCACTGAAGAACTGTGATGTCATTGAATTGTTAAAATTTCATACTGCATAGGTTAAATTTTAGGGTTCATAACTCAACCAAAAATTGAAACAATTATCTATTAGTTTCGCGCACAATTAAACCTTATATAAAACCTAACTCAAGAAGGTCTAGAAGCTGACAATTCCTTAGAATCCGATTGCCGCAAGCATACGACGAATTTTGGCCGATTCCAGTGTCAGCTACTGCCGCAGATGAACACTGCGAGGAACAACTAATGGAGAGAAAGATTGATGCATTGGAATCGGAATCATCAGCTGTTCGGGTCCGGTGTGACCTTTGCTTACAACACCCTTATTCGAGCTCATGCAGCTTCTTCTCCTTCCTTGGCCTTTTCCCTTTTCCGCAACATGCGCCGCCGCCGTCCATCCGTGTCGGCCGATCACTTCACTTTCCCCTTCGTTCTCAAGGCCTGCTCCCGTCTCCGGATCGGCGTGCATCTCCACTCCGTGATTGTGAAGATGGGGTTCGATTCAGATGTCTACGTGCATAACGCGCTGATCAGTGTTTACGGCGGTTGCGGCAGGGTGGAGGATGCATTGAAGGTGTTCGACGAAATGCCTGAGAGAGACGTGGTGTCTTGGTCTTCGCTCATTGCTTGCTTCGTTGATAATGGTTCTGTGCAGGAAGCGCTGGCTCTGTTTCAGCGGATGCAGGTTGAAGGTCGCGTCAAGCCTGATGAGGTGACTTTGCTTAGTGTTGTATCTGCCATTTCTGTGATTGGAGCTTTGGAATTAGGGATTTGGGTTGATGCTTATGTTTCCAGGAATGGATTGGATCTCACTGTCGCATTGGGTACTGCGTTAATCGATATGTTCTCGCGGTGTGGGTCGATAAATGATTCGATCAGAGTGTTTGATCAGATGCCTGAGAGAAATGTTCGAACTTGGACTGCGTTGATTAACGGGTTAGCAGTCCATGGCCGAAGCAGAGAAGCATTGAGACTGTTTCATGATATGAAGAGAGCTGGTTTGCGGTATGATCACATTACTTTCAGTGCTGCTTTAGTTGCTTGCAGCCATGGCGGTCTTGTTAACGATGGATGGCGAATCTTCCGAGCCATTAAGGAAGAACACGACATGGAACCAACTCTGGAGAACTATGGTTGTATGGTTGATCTCCTCGGTCGTGCAGGCTTACTCGATCATGCTTTGAAGTTTGTAGAAGACATGCCATGTAAACCAAATGCAATCATTTGGAGGACGCTGCTCGGAGCTTGTGCGAATCATAACGATCTTGCATTGGCAGACAAAGTCAAGCAGAAGCTGTTTCAGTTAGACCCTTATCACGATGGAGATTATGTTCTTCTGTCGAATGTGTATGGTGGCACGGGCAAGTATGCGAAGAAGGCGGAACTGAGAGCATCAATGCACGAGAAAAGGATCCAGAAAACACCAGGCTACAGCTTGCTTGTTATCGGCCATGAGATTCATGAGTTCTTATCTGGAGATGATTCTCATCTGGAATCGTCGCAAGTGCGGAGTTTCTTGCAGCAGCTCATTGTTGATCTCGAAGGTTATAAGCCGCATACATCGAATGTGTTTCATGACATTGAGGATGAAGAGAAAGAGCAGAGCGTTGGGTTTCACAGTGAGAAATTAGCTGTTGCGTTCGCTCTTGTTCGATTCCCGGATAGAAGAACTATACGGATCATGAAGAATCTAAGAACCTGTCGTGACTGTCATTCATTCATGAAGAGGGTTTCTCGCAAATTTGACGTGGAAATCGTTGTCAGAGATCGGAGCAGGTTCCATCATTTCAGAGATGGAGCTTGTTCGTGCCAGGATTATTGGTGAGGATGTTTTGACCACTGTTTATGCTTGTAATTCGTAAAAATATAGCTCAGAGCATTCTCAAACTAGTCGGGAGAGGTAACACCTAGAGTAGGTGATGCAAAGAAGCGGGATTGTGTAGCTAGTATATGGGCAAGCTCGTTTCCATTTTCCCTAACAAAAACAATCCTGAATGAAGGTCGCATTAGCTCCCGACAAAGGTGGATGATTTCTCCAAACTCCGTTATGCCCTCCTCATTGATTTGCATCGCGGTCATCACCTCCTGACAATCCAACTCTGTCTATGTCTTCTTTGTCGTCCTCATTTAGCTGTCGTAAGTCATCCAGGAGCGTCAGGACCTCAAATTCTCTCGGCTCAGGCCAGCTTACTGTCAATGCCATTCTAAACTGCACAAGTATCCCTATGTTTTACTCAATCCCCAACCCCGAACAAAAATATTATTTTCAATATAAAAATTATCGAATAACTAATTATCCGAAATAACTAACTATTCGACATATCTCATAAACTGTGAATTGTTTAGTAAATTCTAGCTATGAATGAGATTTGGTCAGTCAATATGGGCAATATCATGTTTTAGTAAATATAAGCCAAACGGCCCATTAAAATTACTCGAAGGCCCATTAAGATTGGCCCAAAAAGGACAAGGATCAACCAGCTCGTCATCCGCAAAAAAGCCCACATTCCGAGGACTGGAAATTATAGAACAAGCCACGCAGAGAAAAACTTTATACTAGTAAAGTATAAATTAACCGCACTTTGTTTCCTGCCTCGGCAGTCGTTCCTACGTGGCGTGCCTCGATGGAGGGAGAAGCCGGAGGTTCAGTATCAGCACAGAGTGTGGCCATGAACGGCGAGGAATTGCCAACGGCGGAATCCAATCTCAGAGAAATGATCGACAAGTTACGCTGCCGCGCTTCCTGGATTGTTTCCTTTGCCGAGCAGTTCGATTGCGCTGCGGCAGCCGTCCAAGAGCGTTCGGAGGAGGTGCGGCTAGTTGAGGAGAAGGTAGAGGAAACGATGAAGGAGCTTGTGCGAAAGGAAGAGGATCTGAAGAAATCTTGCGAGGCTTCCAAGAGGAAGACGTCAGAGCTCGAAGCAAGGGAGGAGGCGTTTGAGTTGCTGGTGAAGAAGGAGATTTCAGAGCAGATGAAACAGGTGGAGTTTGTGGAGAAGCTGAAGAAAGAAATTGAAGTGGAGAAGGCTACGATCGATGCAAAACTGACGGAGCTTGGAGAAAGAGAGGAGGGATTCGAGACGCTTGGGGGTTATGTTGAGGAAAGAGGGATTCAAGTTCGGGAGGCTGAGCGAGAGGTGGAGCAGAAGAGGAAGGAAATGGAAGCGAAAGAGAAGGAGCGTTTGGTGGAGTTCGAGAGGAAACGAGCTGAATTCGAGGTACGTGTTAGTGAATTGAATGCTAGAGAGAGGGAACTCAATGATAGACAATGTAGAGAACGTGAAACGAATAAGTTGTTAGAGTTAGCATCAAGGGAGAGGGATTTTGAGCAAAGAATGGATGAGTTCAAAAAGAAGAATGTGGAGTTTGATTTGCGTTTGGCTGGTTTGAGCAAGAAGGAGAAGGACATAGATGAGAGGGAGAAACGATTGAAAGAACTTGAATGCAAAGTGGAACAATCGTGGAAAGAGTTCAAATTGCACGAAGAGGGGCTTCGAGATCGATTGGTAGAATTGAAAGCAAAGGAGGTGAAGTTTGAGGAGTCTTTGCTCCAATTGAAAGAGAAAGAAAGGGAGATAGAGGTGAAAGAGAGAAGTGTTGAGGAAAGGCTTAAGGATATCAATGTGAGAGAGGAAGGGTTTCAAAAGAAAGTAGTGGAGTTCAAAAACAAAGAATTCGAGTTTGAACAAGATTTAAGTAAGTTGAGATCAATGGAAAGGTCCAATATGCATGCTCAGCAGCCACAACAATTGTCTGACGATCAAGGTAAGTCATTCGATCTATAGGCTACTGTTATAGTCGGTCCAAAGAATAATGCCATGATATGCTCATTTTCTGTGTGGAAGATGATATGCTATTTTTAGTGGCATTTGATGATTCATTTATACTTTTTGAAAATGCTGTCAATGGCTTCAAGTGGAAGGCTTAGCAAGTGTTGACGTGGTAAATGCAGAATATACACCATCGGTGGAGCGTTTTTGCACAATTGAAGACGAGGTTGTGGAGCTGGGGTGCAGTGGAGGAAATCAAAATGTTGAGGAGGAGAGTGATACAACGAAAATAAATGCAGGCGGTGAAAATGGGACCGTTACTGAGGATAAAACTTCTGGGAGTGGCTGTGAGCGAGTAGTAGAAGACCAAGAGATAGTTGATGCTGAAAGTGGGGAAATGGAGGATGATGCTACCGAGGAAGTTTCTGAGCCTGAGATTAACGTTTATAGAGAGAGGGGAAGGAAGGCAGGTAAGAAAATCCAGCAAAGAAAGAAATTTGGGCCAGAAATTATGTCCAGCAGCCTAGATCGCAAACCCCGTAGCACTGAGAACAGTGATACTAAGCCTAGAAAGGTGTCTAGAAATTGGAACCGCGAGGTATTTGATTTTAGTTATCTGGTCTTGTATTGCTTTGTTAGGATTAATATTTTTCTGCTGCCCTTCTTCTAGCCCTTTGATGTGTTGTTTCCTCTGCTTGTCCTCAAGGAGGAAGATACGCTATCATTGGTGGGCGAGTGCGCGGTTGAGTGCGATGGAGGAATTCATGATCATGAGGAGAAGGAGAACGTTACGATGAGTGGAGGAGTTGAGAATGGGACTGCCACTGAGAAGGGGACTGTCAATAGTAAAGAAGAAGCGATTGAAATCGTTCAGGAGGTAGAGGTTCAAGGTCTTGCAAGTGCTGAGGCAGTCAAGGAGGACGATACGCCGTCTTTTGAGCGCAATTGCGCGGTTGAGTGCGACTTAGGCAAACAGAATCTTGATGAGAAGGTGAACGATACGATGAATGGAGGAGTTGAGAATGGGACAGCGATTGAGAACGCGACTGTCAATGGTGAAGGAGTAGCGATTGTAAGAGTTCAGACTTTGGCGTTGGAGGTCCAAGGTCTAGGAAGTGTTGAGGGTGTCAAAGAGGATATACCGCCCTTGGATCGCGATTGTACGGTTGAGTCCGATGGAGGAGATCAGAATATTGAGGAGAAGGAAGGCGATATGATGAATGAGACTGCGACTGATAATGAGAATGTCAATGGTGAAGATGAAGAAGCTGCGGAAGAGGCTACTGGGAAGGTTTCTAAAACGAAGGGACGGAAACCAGGTACAAAACCAAAGAGTGATGGGCCAGTGGAGAAGTTTCTCGCAGTAGGCGACCTCGTAAGTTAGTGAGCTTAGAGGAGCCAGACTTGAGTTTTGACTTGGAGGATCATGTTCCAGCTAAGAGAAAGCCACGGGAGAAGGGCAATGAACCAGTTAAAGGAGAGCGTCGCGAGAGAAAGCTACAGGAGAAGAGTGATGAACCAGTTGAAGGAGAGCGCCGCAGTAATCGAACTTGTAAAACAGTGAGCTTTGCAGAGTCTGACACGAGTTCTGAGGGGGAGGTTATTGTTTCAGCTAAGAGAAAGTCACGGGAGAAGAGTGATACTAAGCCTAGAAAGGCTTCTAGAACTGGGGATAGTGGTGAAACATCTGGCTTACAGAAGCGAGACTTTGTGTATAAAGAGCTCGCTTCTTTGGAAAGGAACCGTGAGGTATGTGATTTTCATTCTCTTTTCTTGCATAGCATTGTACCTCGTTTAAAACTGATGTCTTCCAGTGGCCCTTTTTCTAACTCTTGATGTCTTGTTGCTTCTGCTTTTCAGTTTACAGAGAACTACTGTCTAATGTGCCATCAATGCCAGAGGAATGACAAGGGCAGTGTTGTTCGTTGCACCAAATGTAAGACGAAGCGATACTGCTTTCCTTGCATAAGCAATTGGTAAGGTTTCATAAGATCCTTCTATCTTACCCTTTCTATCATTGTTGTTAAGAATGGTGCAGTAGCTCTTGTATGGATATGGGAAACATGCATTTGTACTGGTTAATTACTTCTGCATGATTTGTAATCAATGCTGTATTATATATGCATATTTGGTTATTCACTTTATGGTCAACGTACTCAGCCTTCAGTACTTTCTCTATGTATGGAAGTGACTGGTTTCTACATTATGACTATCCTGACCTGACTTTAAACCATTCTAATTAAGTCTGGTTTTTGGAATGTCCATTTAACCTTGTTGCAGGTACCCTAAGATGACACACGAGGAAGTTGCAGCTGCCTGCCCTTTTTGCCTAAACAATTGCAATTGTAAAGCGTGCATGCGCCAGGATGTGGAAATGAAGGTCCAAGCTCTTCCATTCCATGAACCCATTATGCTGACTTGACTTCCATATTAACAACATTCTGTCTTTGCTGGATAATCACCATTTGTGTGTTTGTACTTTGTGCAGGATCTGAAGTCTCGGTTGGAGGTGCCACTCACTCCTGATAGAAGCAGACGATATGCTAAATATATGTTGCAAGCGCTCTTACCTTTCTTGAAACGAATTGATGAGGAACAATTACTTGAGAGAAAGATTGATGCTAGAATCCTAGGTTCCTTTTTTATGTATATGTACTTGGATTCGGTATTTGTACCACTTTATGTTCTTGTTATTATCATGAAATATTAGAGGTGCTTTTATCTTAATCTTTTATTTTTCTATAATCTTAGGTCTGCCAGTTGCACATATAGACATGGAGGAAGCTGAATGTTACCAAATGAGCGCATGCTTTGGTACTACCTCATCTTTAAATCTCGATGAACCTTAATTTCCTTTACTGTCTTATGATGACTACATAAACATTTTGATGTCATTTTTCTCTATTATTCTTGAATGTAGTGATATCTGCAAGACTGCTATCTTTGACTACCACAGAAATTGTTCGGACTGTGAATCTGATATTTGCCTTTCATGCTGCTCTGAAATCCGTGATGATAATCTTCTGGGTAATGTGCCAAGTGTAGTTATGAAATATGTGGACAAGGGATTTGGCTATTTACATGGTGGTAGAACTGACAAGAATAAAAAAAGTCGGCGTGTTATTGTGTCCGACACAGAAGTTCTGCTGGATCTGCAACCCAAATCTGGTTGGCAAGCCAATGGAGATGGTGCCATTAGTTGTGCCTGTGGTTCTGGAAATTTAAAACTTAAAACTCTGTATTTTTCGAATTGGGTATCAGAGTTGGTGCGGATAGCAGAAGATCTTGTTAATGGGCCTGAGGTTGTTCCGGATGCACCCTCCACTAGAAAATGTGCATGCTTTAATTCTAGTGGGGATCTGAAAGTTCAATGTGATAAATTAATCAAGGCTTCATCTCGTAATAACTCAGATGATAATTATTTGTTCTATGCAAAGGCTAAAGATTTGATAGAAGAAGATTTTGAGCATTTTCGTCACCATTGGATGAAAGCTGAACCTGTCCTTGTCAGCAATGTGCTTGAAACTGGGTCTGGGTTAAGCTGGGAGCCTTTGGTTATGTGGCGTGCCTTCCGTCAAATAAAGCATGAGAATCATGCTACGCTCTTGGATGTGAAGGCGCTAGATTGCTTGAATTGGTGTGAGGTGGTAAATTTGTTTGTTGTGCTAATTCAAAAAGTCTTCTACTTTAACTTTTGATTGTATAACTGTTTTTCTGAATATGCAGGAGGATATTAATATTCGCAAGTTCTTTAGGGGATATTTGCAAGGTGATTATGACGGGGCAGGCTGGCCTCGGATTTTGAAGCTTAAAGACTGGCCACCATCTGCTATGTTTGATGAACGTTTGCCACGACATGGTGCCGAGTATACATGCTGTTTGCCCTTCAAGGAGTACACCATCTTGATAAAGGACCTCTGAATCTTGCATCCAAGCTTCCGCCAAAGTCTCTGAAGCCGGACATGGGACCAAAGGCATATATAGCTTATGGGGTCCCGGATGAGCTTGGGCGTGGAGACTCTGTCACTAAGCTCCATTGTAACATTTCTGATGCGGTATGTTCTTGTTTATAATGCAACTTGCTTAATCGTCAAGGCATGCTGCAGTATTATCTCTACTATTAGCATCCAGTAATTTAGGTACTAAGCATTACTCCGGCATTCCTGTAAATGTTCTGTCTTACCTTGGCGACAGGTAGCCTGTAGTTTCCTTCTGTTCTCTTGCTGGTGAAATATCAATATTTGAGTTGGATGCTACTGTTTATTTCCTAAAACAATATCGTAGATCATTCTACTTGAAAAATTGCACGAGCATTGCACCAACCATGATTGATTTAACTGCTCTCTGTCGAGGTTCTAGTAAACAATTTGTATTGTATGTGCCATGAAAATTTTGTAGATGCATATGGTTATTATGTGAACCTGAAATTTAACTGCAAACGATAGAAAGATGTAGGTAGGATTACTTTTGAAGAATCTCATAAATGTATCTAACCTAACAGCAAAGGATCTTCCGAGAGTAATAGCTCAAAATTAAAAATCTATTCATAATTATGAGCTCTCCTCGTGTACAATTCCTTCTGCATTTTAAACAGGAGAGCCAAAATCCTACTTCCTAAAGTCACTTCTTTTAATGAAGCAACTCATTCCGTCAAAAGGGCGGGTTGCTGGCACAAGATATTTGAGACCAATTATGCCTTATTTAATGTCTAAAAACTTGCTTTCAAAAGCTTTGATGGTGAAAATGAAACCTTGTATCAGCAATGGCAAATCCGAGGGCTGAAGCAGGCTAATTTATCAATATTCTCGCTCTCTTACTTGAATTTTCTTGCTGCAGGTATATATATTGGCACATACGACTGAGATTAGCTATGGACAAGATAGTCTTGGTACAATTGAAAGATTGAAAGAACTGCACTTTAAGCAAGACGAAAAGGAGTTATATCGTAATCCTAAACCTATGGATAGGGTTGATGAGGAGAAGAGCAATAGCAATGAAGTTGAGGATGACCAAAGTTCAGAGGCTGGAGAAATGTCTGTCAGGTCTGACTCCAAAGTGGAAAATAAGTGTCCTCTGACATCTCAATTGAACGGTTTGGAGAGCCAAACGGAAAGGACAGAGTGTAATGTAGTATTGAACAGTTCTGAGGCTCAATTGGAAGGGAGTGAGCATGATGTTGTGTCGAAGAGTTTTGAGACTAAACCGAAAACGATCAAGAACAATGAAACGTTAGATAGTATGGAGATTGATTTGGGTGAAGGAAGGACCATGTCTGATGAAGTGTTAAATACTTTGGAGAAACTAAATGAAGAGACCAACGGAGGCAAAGTTTCAAAGCCCCAAACAGAGATGGAGAGAATTGACACAGTGGACGGAGGTGCTCTATGGGACATCTTCCGTAGAGAAGATGTTCCCAAACTGCAGGAATATCTTCTCAAGCACTTCAAAGAGTTCAGGCACACTCATTGCTCTCCAGTGCAAGAGGTGAGATTTTACATCAAATCTATACAGCCTACTCATACTGGTTTTTTCTTGATTGATTTATCGTCTCTCGGTTGCCAACCAGTCTATTTCAGTACTGTTGCAGAGCTAGCATGGATTCCTCAATTTAAATGAGAATCAGTCTCTAATGGGTTTTGATGGTGCAGGTCATCCATCCCATACATGATCAAACCTTTTATTTGTATGAGAAACATAAAAGGCAGCTGAAGGAAGAATATGGTTGGTCCTCGCAGTTACATTGTCCCATTTCGGCTTTTGTATTCTGACTGCGACTTATTTGTTTATGTGGCTCTGCATTTATGTACAGGTATTGAAGCATGGACATTTGTCCAGAAACTCGGTGATGCCGTCTTTATTCCTGCTGGCTGTCCTCATCAAGTCAGAAATTTGAAGGTAAGGCATATGTAGTTCATAGGTTTACTCGAGATTTCTTGGTGTACTTGATACCATAGAAAATGTTCCGTCTCTTACCTATGCCTTCTTTACTTCTGTTGAAAAGATGAACTGCACCAATCTTGCCTTTGAGTACTGACTAGCCTTCTATAGTCTAAATCACTTCAAGTTAGCTTTGGCGTGCCAATGCGAATAATGATGTGTTTGTCTCTCTCTCTTGATCAGTCGTGCATCAAGATAGCATCAGACTTTGTCTCGCCCGAAAACATTGGAGAGTCTTTTCGTCTGACAGAGGAGTTCCGTCTTCTCCCAATGAACCATCGGTCGAAAGAAGACAAGTTGCAGGTACTGTCCGTCACCATGTTTTCTCGAATGGTATCGTCCAGAAGATAGTAGTGTTAGCTACCATATAAGCTTCTCGTACGAATGAATTGCTCACGCTGGTTATAACGATTTTGTTACAGGTAAAGAAAATGTGTCTTCACGCCATGGATGAGGCAGTGCAGATCTTACATGGCCTGAAACCGAAATATGCAAATGAGAAAGAATATGAATGTAAGAAGGTAAGCAAAAAGCGTGTAGCCAAGACTAGTGCTGTGAAGAAGCAAGGAAATAAGCCTGGATCCCGAAGAAGGCTTCATTAATGTCCAAGTCCCCATGGCTCAGTAAGTCTCGTTCATCTCCTGCCTTGGAGCAAGTCCTAATTTGATTAACTTGTAGCCTGTTTATTGTAGGATTATACCATCTGATTAAAGATCCCAACCCTTTTGGTTAGAGATGATAAGTTAGGAATTGGGGGTTTCAAATCATTCAACTTTGCATAAGCTGCTTATTGAGTTATTGTATGATATGTAGACTTTCTTTCATGATACTTTTTCAATTTTTGCATATGTTGATACTTTAGGGCCGTTTGGTTTGGTAGATGGAATTGGGTTCAATTCCTGGCCCACTAGGAATTGCCTCAAATGACACTAGTTGGGGTCGTTTGGTTGATGGAGTTGGGTTCAATTCCCGGCCCACTGGGAATTGGCCCAAATAATTGCACTACAATTCTCGTTGGGATGAGAACTGAGACCCAATTCCTAGACTCAATTCTATCAACCAAATCACCCGTACAATCTTCAGAGGACAGAGAATTGAAACCCAATTATCAGACCCAATTTCATCAACCAACCCACCCCTTAGTAATTAATGCTAAAATCATGAGTTTAAGATTTGTCCTTTTTCCCCTCTTTGATCTTTGCCGCTCCAAACGATCTTCACTAGAGGACTAGCTTTGTATCTCTCGATTGAACCATCTGGTAGGGTCTTGCCCATGTATATCCACTCATAGGATATGACCTTCGCATAATTGCACTTTGGTACGCGAAAGCGCCCAATCCAAATCTCTAATTTTTATTTTTTTTTTGTGAATTTGCGATGTCAATACACAGCATAATCAATACATTTTCCAGGTTAAAAAGATACCCCAACCCGCACCAAACCTACCTCATTCAAGTATACGGGTACTCGAATACTCGACCCATCCCTTTCGACAAAATATGAATTCACCAAAATGTCTAGGTAGTTGCACTATATATGTTGAGAGTTGAAAGTTGGGCCGAGTCTCATTGGGCCCTATTCCGTTAAATTTCAAAGCTAAATAACCGTACTATCATCATCCTCAAATTATTTATTTTAACTTTTAAGTCCTGCCACAGACGGAGTTAACTTGCGGTTCTTTTTTCCATGCTAGCCAGTAGTGGGTCCCAATTGGAATTGCGTGGCGCGCTAGGGAGATGCCGGAGCATGAGTATACAGTCTCACCGTCTCAGGCACAAATGATTATGGACGGCGACGAACCACTGAGAAACAGTAATCGGACTCTGCAAATTCTAATCGCATATATCAGATAATAATAAGCCAAGGGATTGAAATTTAAAGAGCTACTTTTCTACTGGAGTGTCAAATTTCAGACTCTCAGCACTGATGAGTATGGACGGCGACGAGTTGCCGACGGCGGACCCGCTTCTCCGAGAAACGATCGACAAGTTCCGCAGCTACGCATACTGGATCGCTTCCTTCGCCGAGCAGTTCGATTCTACTTCAGCAGCCATCCAAGAGCGCACGGAGGAGGTGCGGCAAGTGGAGGAGAAGGTAGAGGAAGTGATGAAGGAGCTCGAGCGAAAGGAAGAGGATCTGAAGAAATCTCAGGAGGCTGCCGAGAGGAAGTTGACTGAGCTCGAAGCGAGGGAGGAGGCGTTTGAGTTGCTGACGAAGAATGAGATTGCGGCGCAGAGGAAGCAGACGGAGTCGGTGGAGAAGATGAAGAAAGAAGTGGAGGCGAAACTGAAGGAGATTGGGGAAAGAGAGGAGGAATTCAAGAGGGTAGGGATTCGAGTTCGAGATGCTGAGCAGAAGAGGAAGGAATTTGAAGCGAAAGAGAAGGAGCGTTTGGTTAGTGAGCTCAATGTTAAAAATGGAGAAATGGAGGAGAAGCATAGACAGTATAAGCATGAGTTGAGTTTAAGGGAGACTGATTTCAAACGCAGAATTGATGGGGAGAATGTAAAGCTCAATTTGCTTTTAGCTGAATTGAGCAACAAAGAGAGGGAGATAGATGAGAGGGAGAAAGGATCCAAAGAGCTTGAATGCAAAGTTGAACAATCGTGGAACGAGTTCAAGTTGCAGGAAGAGGGGCTTCGAGGCCGATTAGCAGAGGTCAAAGCAATGGAGATGAAGATTGAGGAGTCTTTACTCCAATTGAAAGAGAAAGAAAAGGGGTTAGAGGAGAAAGAGAGAAGTGTTGAAGAAAGGCTTAAGGATATCAAAGTTAGGGAGGATGGGTTTCAAAAGAAAGCAATGGAGTTCAAAGCCAAAGAATTGCATGCTCAGCGACCAGAACAGTTATCCAATGATCAAGGTAAGTCATTTGATCTATATATGCTACTGTAATAGTCGCTCCAATGAATAATGCCGTGATATGCTACTCTTAAATGGCATCTATTGATTTCATTTGTACTGTTTTTGACTTGCGATCAATGGTTTGAAGCTCAAGGCATAGCAAGTGTTGAGGTGGTAAACATGGTAGATACGCCATCATTGGATCGTGTTTGTGCAGTTGACGACGAGGTTATGGAGCCGAAGTGCAGTGGAGGAAATCGAAATGTTGAAAGAAAGGAGAGTGAGAATGGGGCCATTTCGAAGGACAAAGCTTGTGGGAGTGGCTGTGAACGATCTGTGGAAGAGACAGCTGAAAATGAAGAGAGGAAGGAGGCTTCTGGGAAGACCAAAGGGAAGGTAGGTATGAAAATTCAGCGACAAAAGAATTATGAGCTAGATGAATGTGGTTTTCATTCTCTGATCTTGTTTTCCATTCACTTTTAGCCTTAATAGCTTTAAAGTTGCCTTTTATAACCCTTGACGTCTTGTTGCCTCTGCTCTTCAGTTTACAGAGAATTACTGTGGAATGTGCCACCAATGCCAGACATTCAATGGTGGTGTTTGTTGCACCAAATGTAAGACGGAAGGATACTGCTTGGATTGCATATCAAAAAGGTAAGGTTTCTTGCCAAATTGTTATGATTGGTGCAGTAAATTTCTGTGAGGGTATGAAACATGCACGTGTACTCGTTAATTGATTCAGATTTATTAATTAGCGTTTGGTATATCTGATTATTAATTGTTTGTTGGTTAATGTACGCTGCTTTTCAGCGAAAAGATAAAACTTGTGCATGCATATGGTTTCTGGGGTCAGTTAAATGTTCATTTACCATGCTGCAGGTATCCTAAGATGACACACGAAGAAGTTGCAGCTGCCTGTCCTTTTTGCCTTAAAAATTGCAGTTGTAACAGATGCATGCGTCAGTATGTGGAAATGCAGGTCCAAGCTTTTCCATGAACCAGTTATGTTGACTAACTTCCATATTGTCAACGTTCTGTCGTTGTTGGATGGTCACTGGTTTTTTTTTTTTTTTTTGCTTTGTGATGGATCTGCAGCCTCTGGAGGTACAACTCACTCCCGGTGAAAGCAGACAACATGCTGAATATATGTTGCAAGCCCTTTTACCTTTCTTGAAGCGAATAGATGAGGAACAATTAGCAGAAAGAAAGATTGATGCAGGAATCCTAGGTACTCCTTTGATTTATAATTGCTTGGATTTAGGATTTGACCTTTGTACCACTTTTGTTCCTTTTATTCTGCTGTCAGCCTGCATTTTGATGCATGCTACCATGTTTTATTTTTCAATTCTCTTAGGGGTGCCAGTTAAATATTTGAATGTTCAGGAAGCTGAATGCCCAGAAAATTTGCGCCTATTCTGGTACCACCTCATCTTCAAATATTAAAAAGAAGTTGAATATTTCTCATTCTTTTAGAATTGCCAGATTAGCAATTTTGGATTAAAAATTCTCTGTTTTCCATGAATGCAGTGATATTTGCAGGACAGCTATCTTTGACTATCACAGAAACTGTTCAGAATGTGACTCTGATATTTGCCTTGTCTGTTGCCGCGAAATCCGTGATGATAATCTTCAGGGCAATGTGCCAAGTGTAGTTATGAAATTTGTTGACAAGGGATTCAGCTATTTACATGGTGCAAATGAACATTACGAAGTGCCTGATGCTGCTGACACAGACATTCTCCTGGATCTGCAACCCAAATCTGGTTGGAAAGCCAATGGAGATGGTGGCATCAGCTGTGCTTGTGGTTCTGGCATTTTAAATCTTAAAACTCTGTTTTCTGGTAATTGGGTCTCACAGTTGATGGAGAGAGCAGAAGGTCTTCTTGAAGGGCTTGGGGTTGTTATGGATACGCTTTCTACCGAACAATGTGCATGTTGTAAGTCTAAAGGAGTTATGGATCTAAAATGTGATAAGTTAAGGAAGGCTTCATCTCGTGAAGACTCAGACGATAACTATTTGTTCTATCCGGGGGCTAGAAATTTGAAGGGGGAGGATTTTCAGCATTTTCGTTACCATTGGCTAAAGGCTGAACCTGTCATCGTCGGCAGTGTGCTTAGAACTAGATGTGAGTTAAGCTGGGACCCTATGAGTATGAGGCGCCAAATAAAAACTAGTAATCATTATGACTGCCTGGATATGAAGGCACTGGACTGTCTGGATTGGTCGGAGGTGGGTAAACTCGGTTTGTTATGCTGATTAAACATTTTGTCAACTTTTAATTTGAGTACACTATTGTTACAACATTTTATCGTATAATCTAATCAAACCGGTTGTTAACATGCAGGTCAATGTTAATAATACTCACAAGTTCTTCCGTGGATATGAATCTGGTGAATATGATGAAATGGGGTGGCCAAGGATGCTGCAGCTGAAATACTGGCCAGTATCTTCTATGTTCCATGAACGTTTGCCAAAGCATTGTGCTGAATATACCCGTTGTTTGCCCTTTAAGGAGTACACTCATCTGGATGATGGGCCTCTGAATCTTGCATCCATGCTTCCTTCCAAGTCTCTGAAGCCTGACATGGGGCCAAAGCCATACATAGCTTACGGGTTCCTGCATGAGCTTGGTCGTGGAGATTCGGTTACTAAGCTCCATCATGACATTTATGACGTGGTACGTTTAGTTCATGATGTGACTTATCAAATTTTCTGGCATGCTTAATACTATATTTGCTTTAGAGACTATGCTTTTGCTCCAGGATTCCTGTAAATATCAGAATTTGATATGTACAGTTGACGTGATTACCAAGCTTATTTGCCCTTTTTTCTTCTTTCTGCTGTAGAGAGAAACATATCCGCCGTTTGATGACAGTCTAAAAGTCTTCGTCGACTGATAAACAGTCAATTTTTCCCAATTTGATACTGATAGTTAATTACTAGAGCAATCTGATAGTCATAGATCTCTCTGTGTGAATATTGCCATCCTGCTCCGAACTCGATCTATTTTCTTATTCTGTATCATCCATCATTTTAGTCTGTAGCAGGAAATCATGTTTGAGTTAATGTCATTTCATCTGCATTCTGCTTGTTTCAGGTAAATATTTTAGCACATACGAATAAAGTAAACAGCTATGAAAGCGACCAGCTTGCTGAAATAGAAAGATTGAAAAAAACAGCACTTTGAGCAAGACAAAAGAGAGTTAGTCAATACAGGTGAACCCAGGAGTGATCAAGTATTAGAAGGCCAAGCAAATACGACGGAAACCGACATAGTGGAGGGAGGTGCTCTATGGGACATTTTCCGCAGAGAAGATGTCCCGAAATTGGAGGAGTATCTTCGGAAGCACTTCAAAGAATTTAGACACATTCACTGTTCTCCATTGCAAGAGGTGGTTTTTTTCATTGCTTTGAAGTATACAAGCTATTTCAAGCTGATGACGTCGTGGTTGATTTATCTTCTCGTGTTTGCCGATTGATATTTTAATTGGTTTGAATGGTGCAGGTCGTCCATCCTATTCACGATCAAACCTTTTACTTGACAGAGAAACATAAAATGAAGCTGAAGGAAGAATATGGTAAGGTCTTCTTTCTCATCCTGAAGTCAGAGATGTGGCTTGCCTTTCGTTTACTTGCCTCTGAATCTATCTACAGGTATTGAACCGTGGTCGTTCGTCCAGAAACTTGGTGATGCCGTCTTTATTCCTGCTGGCTGTCCTCGCCAAGTGAGAAACTTGAAGGTAATAAGTTTCCAGTTATTACTCGTCATGTATGTCGCGATTTCGTGTTTGTGGATAGAGAGTATGCTTTACTATCACCTGTGCTTTCTTAACTTCCATGAAAATATGAACTGCACGTATCTTGCTACTGACTAGTCTTCCAAGAGTCGCAATCAACTGTGCCAAAATGGACTTAGTTCCAAAGTTCCACTTACATCTGCAGAAAGTTGGTTTCTTTTCTATGCTTTAGATTGAGATGATCGACTTTGTGCAAAGTGTCTAATGTTCCTCTCTCGCTTATCAGTCATGTGTCAATGTCGCATCAAAGTTTGTCTCGCCCGAAAGCATCGGAGAGTGCATTCATCTGACAGAAGAGTGCCGTCTTCTCCCACTGAACCATCGAGCAAAGGAAGACACGTTTCAGGTGCTGTCCTGTATTACCATATCTCTGTTCACCTGTCAAGCTCCAAAGCTCTCCATACAAATGAACTCCCTTAACATTAGTTTCTAACAGAACTTTCTTCAAAATTCGGAACCGTAAACAGGTCAAGAAGATGTGCATCTACGCGATGAAACGGGCAGTAGATATCTTACTCCATGAGAAGGCAAAATCCGGAGATGGAAACAACGAAGAAAATCGATCGAAGGGAAACGGTAAGCGAGTGTGGACGAGAGTTGTGAAGAGAGGATCGAAGAAGCGCAAGTTAGTTCTGTAACGTTCGAAGCTCGGTTCCGCCCCAGCTGTGAAGTGAGTAACCTTTTACCCTTTTTGGTAACTTGCCATAATCAAAGTGTCGTGGTTTAGGAATGTTGGCAGGATATGATGCTCGTTTGTGCGGTTTGATTCTGTGTTAACCGAACCAAACTGATTTCCGCCTCTAATCGGTTGGTGGGGATGGGAGCATCAGATTGCTGCACTTATTTTGCATAGGTTTGATCTTAGAGCTTGTAAGCTTGAGTACATTGCGTCATATTATGTAAATTATGAGTCGGAACCGTCACTGGTTGGGCATCATTGTGAACCTCCGACTCGTCTCGAGTCTCTCCTTTCTGGATAAATGAAAAAGCCACGGTTGTAGCCGCCTAGAATCAGTGTTTTCAAAATCATACCGGTAATGAATGGTCTGGCCGGTTGGATCTTGAATCACTCGTTAAAATGGTACGGTACAACGTCGATATAATGACGGTTCGACTACATTTTATAACTATTTTAGCGACGGAATCGCATATTGTTGAACTTACTAGTTTGACATGTTGGTATGATTTTGAAAACATCGGCTGAAACGCTCTGCGTTCTAAGGCACAAGTAAATTACTGCTAGTTAATGATGACATATAATCGTACCAATTTAAAGATGAGTGTTATCTTGTGATTCTTGTCAAGCTACATTTTGCCATAAAATCACATGAATCTCTTAACGAAATTTCAGCTTCATCTAATATTTGAGTCGTCATGCGATGTGTCTCTGTTACATGACGCCGATTAGATTTGATGAATGGTACGTGACGTGGTTGTGTTAAAGTATGATTAAGCTTAAAAATCTATTTGATTACAACATACACATCATTAGAGGAATCATCATGAACGTCAGACAGTTTGCCTATCATCAGACATCTCCTTTTAATGAATATATCATATAATTGTTGTACTATTGTTTGCATCGCTCACTGTTTTGAACTCTACGTTAGGCTAGTCTACTCCAGACAGTTTGACTGCATAGAATTACAAAATAAGACGTTAACAGAGGTTGTCGTGACATGAATTAAGATGAACACAAACAACATTACATCAAAAATTAAAAAAAGTGCTTGTGAGAATGCTTTTTAGCATTTTTTGTTAGTCGAACTCCAAGCCGCTCACGAGCGACTTAACTCGTTTACAACCTTAACAGATAGAGACACAAACTTGACTATCAGCCTCGTCATCGCAAAAAAATGCATTTATTGCTCCGGGATTTGATTATATCCTGCGATGCATGCACAATAATAAGACAATTTAATCTAAAAGTAACGTTCGTTAAACGGTTACGTCTTAACTTTTCATTTTTTCAGTGTGGATAACTTTTCAATTATTGATACAATAAAAAAATTAGAAATTATATTGAAGTTGACTAATAAGGTGAAACTATTTAAAAAAAAATTAAAAAAAAATTACAAATTACAAATTACAAAACAAAATCATAATATTAATATAAAAATAGCTACATTAAGCTAAATAAACCAAATCAAACAAGTCCTTCTAGTTCTAGGTTATTACTTATTAGTACCCAAATCTTTTATAAATTTTGTTCTTCTAAAATAAGTAAAAAAATTAAATAGGAAAAATATATTCTCACAGAAGAACATGAAAATGGAGAAATTATTTTAAAAGAGGAAAAAAAAAGACGAAACGAAAACAAATATAAAAACAAACAAAGAGGGGGAAAGCGAGGGAGAAAGGGTTTCGGTGCTCGAAGCAGAGTCTCAGTCGAAGCATTAGATATATTCTCCTCTTTCCATCGCTTAGCCATAGAAGACGACGGCGAAACTCACCGGAGATTACGACTCACTACAGACGAGGGTTTAAAGGCGAGGGAGAATCAGTCCGGCCATCGGCGTCGTCCGTGTACTCAGATCTGAGCGGTGGGGGCGGGGTGACGGAGAAGAAGATGAGTGGTAGAGGAGGAGGCGGCGGCGGCGGTGAGAGAAACCCTGGCGGAAAAGGTAGTAATGGAATCTCCGCCATACCTGCCGGCTCAAGGAAGGTAGTCCAGAGCTTGAAAGAGATTGTCAACTGTCCTGAGGCGGAGATCTACGCGACGCTCAAGGAGTGTAACATGGACCCTAACGAAGCTGTTAATCGGCTCCTTACTCAAGGTTTGTTTTTCTTGTTTGAGTCTTTTTGTTTCCCTTAGCGTGGTGCGTTTTTCCCTTGGGTTGATTTTAAGGCTGTGTTAGCTCTCTCAGTGGACTTTGGAGTGTGCATTGTTTTATCTGTCTGTGTTAATTTGAAATTGCATTATGGTGGCTTGTTGTTTGGAGAAACCTAGTAGCGGCCATTGGTGGCAGTGGAATTGGTGGCTTCTATCGAGTGTGATTGAGACTTAGTGGGAACTATAGCGATTGGATTTTGTTCTTCTGGTTGATGGTCTCTGTTTTCAATATTTCTTTTTCTGTATTACCTGTGATGAATCAAAGTTTACTACTTCAGCTGCCCCTTTGTGCATGTCTAGTGTTCGTATTTGTATTAATGCTGTAATATCTTAGTGCTCAGTTATTATCGAGAAGTTACTGGATTGAAGTTATTAGTGTGGGGTTAGTTGAAATATGTGTAACGAGAGCTGAGCTACTTCTTTTGTGCGGTTTCATTATGAATTTCTGCTTCTTATTGCTGTTTAGATTTGGTAGTTGTGCTTTCTTGGCGATTTAGGGTAATCGAGGAATTTTTTTTGCTAGTGTTACTGGTTGTTTATCTTGCTCAATGAGACATTCATATGTTGTTGGCCTGTGATGAGTTAAGAAATTTATTTGTTTGAGCTTGGTCTAATGTGAAGTTTACCCCACTGTGTAGATCCTTTCCGTGAAGTTAAGAGCAAGCGAGAGAAAAAGAAAGAGGTATGTGTCCATTGAAAGCGCTGAAAGTTGTGTGACTGAATGCTTTCAAGTGATGTAATTTGGAGTTTGTTTTCTCAGTAGCAACTGGCTTGTGCCTAACTATGTATGTTCATTCTCAAAATGGATTTTTGTTTTTTTAATTCAGAATAAGGATACAACAGACATGAGGCCTCGTGGTGCGAGTAATGTAACACATCGTGGTGGCAGGGGTGCCTCGGACCGGTATGGACGAGGTGGATCAAGCCATTTTGGCTCAACTGGTATGTAAGGGCAGGTGTTAATCCCTTGAAGATGTTATTTTTCTGTATTCAAGTTTGCCGAAATGAAGTGGGGCTTATTTGAGATAACTAACTTATCTGCTTCTGTTAACAGAATCTGGTGGAATGCATGGTAAGCCTGCTTACAGGAAGGAAAATGGAGCACATGCTTATGCTGGTTCTACCTCTTATGCATCTGCCACTGCAGGAAGCCAAGGTGGTCGACGAGCTCCATTTACCAGGTTATCCTTTATAACAACTTTATGCAAGAGGTCGCTGTTTTCCTTCTCCATTTTCACCCTGGATTATGCTAGATACTGACTATCTTATATGCTGAAATTAGTAGCTCTTGCTTGTGATAAGTTATTGTAACTGTGTCATCTTGGACCCATTTTCTCTAGTTGTCTTCTTAGCATAATGGTGTGTTTCCTATTCAACAAAAAACAATAGTGATGCTATTCACATAATGTTTGATTGGGATAGTATTTGCATTTTTTTAAATTGTCGTGGCATTTATGTCTTTTGACGGTGTAAAGTAGTAGTGTGACAGCAAGTATTCTGTTGCTAAAATGGTAAAGAGCATTTCATATTCATCTGTAAGGGTAAACAGGAGGAATTTACGAGTGCTAAGAGATAATGATACAGTATCTATTTGCAACACTGGAAGTGAAGTGTTGAAGTTTGTATACCCAGAACCTGACAAATAAAGCTGGCGTGTTACATCTATTTTACTGCAGTTTTGCTTTAAATTTATTGGCCTTTCCTTTATTCAGGCTTTATACTTTCTTTCTTGTATGTTATTTATTTTGCAACCACGTCAATATTATTTGTGCAGTGATAATTATTTTCAAAGTATTGTGATGGTTAATCAATGTGTTTTTTTAAACCGTATATGTGCTTCCATCATTCTGATTTTTTCGCTCATTTCTTGCAGTGACTCTGTAAGTGCTGAAAATAAAATACCAGCAGTTAGTGTAGGTGATGGGGTTTCTGCATCAGTACAACCTACTTTTGGGTTTCAATCTGCATGGGTTGGGGCTCCCGGTCAAAAATCTATGGCAGATATCGTGAAAATGGGGAGGCCTCAGAATAAGGCAGCGTTGCCCAACCACACTGCTAATGAATGGAATGAATGGGCACCTCTTCCATCATCCGAACACAGTGCTCCCAAGGTGCCAGAAATGCACAATGATGCAGAAGCTTCTGCAAATCAGCATGCTTATTCCAATAACGACTGGCCATCATTTGAGCAGCCATCTGTTGCCAATGTGCCATCTTTTAAGGAGACACCTTCAGATCCTGAGTTATATGTAAACCCATCAAGCTTAGTAGATGTAGAAAATGAGCATGTAAGGTCTGAGATAGACGATGTTCAATCTGATGAGGATGATCTAGATGAAACTCTTGATGAAAGTCAAGTTGGGCCTCCTTCTGTGTCTACTAGACATATACAAGAGGATGGTACTGGAGGTTCCTCACTATTTGACAATGATCTGTATGAGAATATTAGCTCCTACCAGTCTCACAGACAGCCTTTTGAGCATAATGAAGGTAACACTTAATATCAGTTTCTAACTTGATGTGTATATTTGCTTATGCTGGACATGCTTAGGAATGAAATTTGTAATTAGTTTTGCACTGAAGAGAAGTTAGGTGAAAGTATTTTCCAACACGTTTTGAGAGAATTCCAATTTGCGTTCTCAAATTTCATCTGCCTCATTTTTGCTTGCTTGTACATAAACTATCGTTCTGAAGCATTTTGGGCATGTTCAGCAATAATAATGCATTTTGGTGGTTTGACATTTTCATTATTACCTTTCTCCAAAAGAAGTCTGTTGGATTCGATTACCCTTTCACTGTTCTCCAAAGAAGCCTGTTAGATTCTATTACCCTGTCACGGCTTTAGCAGTTACTGGTGAACAATTGTTTCTGTGGCACTATTTACTTATGCTTTATTTTGCTGACCATGCTATCCAGCTCACCTTCTCTGTTATTTTGTTTCAGCTGAAGACAGTTCATCAGTGGCTGCTAATTTACAGCAATTGAGCTTACAGAATGATGATAAGGTGGTCCCACACTGAAGAAGATAGCCCTGTTGTAATTATTCCAAATCATTTGCAAGTTAATGCTCAAGACTGCTCGCACTTGAGTTTTGGCAGCTTTGCCTCTGCCAGAAATTCAGGTTTGTCTGAGCAGTTTGCATCTAGGCCCTTAGAAGATAACTTGGATGAGACGGCTGAACCGGTGGAAGCCCCATCAGCAGGGCACTCGGATGCTAGGTGGGCTTCCTTGTAGTGATCATCTATCCATGTTTTTCTTACATATAAATAATGATCTTGTTTGCGGTTTGCACTTTATAACCAGCTTAATTGCACACTCTTGCAGAGATGATGATTACTATGTGGATGAACATGTAAGGAATACTGCTGAGGATGATTTGGTCCATAGAACTAACATAAACGCTGGGAACTATGAGTCTCCTTCAGTTCCCCAACCGCAAGTCTTGAAGGAGGAAACGGAGGAAGCCGTTCAGGGAAATCAATATGCATTTGCATCTACGCCTGGCTACAACTATGAGAACACTCAGCACTTGGATGCTGCATTTAACAGTCAACAGCCAAGCTCTCAGATGCAAAATATGGCTGCCTTCTCAAGCGTAATGGTATCAACTAAAGCTTTTCTTATGATTCATGCTGTGGACTATACTCTCATGTTAAGATTTTCCATTGAATAAATTACTTTTCACGTTTTTATTGTTCGTGGTTTTCCTTACAATAGAGTGAAAAGTTCTTCAAAAATATTGGTCTGAATTGCTTGTATGCAAAACTTTTCTTCATGATGCTATATTCATATGCACTTAGGAAGTCCTAAAGTTTGATTATAGCGGATTGCATGTTCATGAGAGCACGGTAGTATCAAATTTTCCAATTATGGTGTTGAATTTTTGTGTGAATAATGGAGGCAAAATTGAAATTACCAATTTATGTGGGTGTGTGATCTATTGAAAAGGTACTATTTGGTAATGTAAATAATGCAAGTTTCAGATACATATGTATTGTTTTCACTATTTCTTATAGCAGACTGGTTGGTTTAAATTACTGCAGTTTTTTTAATTGTTTCTCATTTCAATATTTGTGACTACAGCAAGCTTATTCGAACTCATTGCCTAGTGCATTATTGGCTTCAAATATGCCAACTGGAAGGGAGCCTGAACTTCCATATTCGCCTTTCCCAGCTACGCAATCTATGCCTACGAAGTATGGCACTAGTGCCTCATCGATCAGTGGTCCAAGCATGTCCATGCCAGAGGTATGCTACCGTGATTTTTGCTATGACTGTTTTATTGAGGTGATGAGTTGCTTTTGAAGGTGTAATTATCTGGTGAAACAATTTTGGATAAGAATCTCAAATTGAAATATTACTCTATGGATTTCTTACTCTCTTAAATGAGATAAAAGCCAGTTGGCCTGGCTTTTATTTACTTTGATGCAGAAATCATTAACGTCCTGTTGACCATTGCTTTTGTTCACCTTTTAGACTTTGAGAGCATCAAGTATTTCAACACCGCAGCAACAACAGCAAGCTCAACAATCACTAGGCGGTGCTGGTGCTGTCGCCACAGGACCTGCTCTTCCACAACACCTTGTCCATCCGTACTCGCAACCAACGCTTCCTTTGGGCCATTACGCTAACATGATTAGCTATCCGTATTTACCTCAAAGCTATGCATATATGCCATCAGCTTTCCAACAGGCTTTCGCAGGCAATAACACTTACCACCAATCTTTAGCGGCTGTTCTCCCTCAGTACAAGAACAGTGTTTCTGCAAGTAGCTTGCCCCAGTCTGCTGCTGTTCCACCTGGCTATGGGTTCGGTAATTCGACCAGCATTCCTGCTGGGAATTTCCCCGTGAACCCATCTGGTGCTCCTGCCAGCACAACGCTTTCCTATGACGATATGTTGAGTTCCCAATACAAGGATAGCAGCCATCTGATGTCTCTGCAACAGGTACTATACCAACTGAACTGTCACTCTTCCCTCTGTTACATTCTCCTGGGCGTTTAATAATATGATCCGATGGACTTTTTGACAGTCCTGCAGTCTTTTCATAAATCTTCGGTAAATCTTAGCTGTTTTTTCCCTCATTGTTTTCTCGTCAGAACGAGAACTCAGCCATGTGGCTTCAAGGGCACGGTTCAAGAACCATGTCCGCAGTCCCAGCCAACTCATACTACAACTTTCAAGGGCAACAGAACCAGCAGCAGCAACAACAGCAGCAGCAGCCCTCAGGGTTTCGTCAAGGTCAACAACAACAGCAACCATCACAGCAGCACTTTGGCGGTGCTCTCGGGTACCCTAACTACTACCATTCCCAGGCAGGCCTCTCAATGGATCATCACCATCAGCAGCAGCAGCAACTGCAGCAGCAGAACGCTAGGGATGGATCCCTCGGCAACTCACAACAAGGCCAGGGCGCAAAGCAGAACCAACAGCAGCAACTGTGGCAAAACAGCTACTGAAATCCAAGGAAAGTGTAATCCTCCTTCTGCTGCTATCTGCCTCATGGTTTTTCAGGGTCTTGTAGTCAAAGTTTGCAAAAAAATGGCCTAATCGAAAGGCAACCCGGAAAATAATATGAATGTAAGATTTTCGGCTGGTCTGCCAGAAGAGACCTTAACTAGTAATGTGGGCTACTTGCTGTACACCCCTCCTGTGCCATGAGGTTGTACTCTCTTTACATAACTGTAAACTCTGCTTGTTTTGTTTTTAACGTACTTAGGAAGAACAATTAAAAGAGTGCTAATCTCAGTGTTTAGTGGACTGGCCTGCAGTTTTAGCTTCCTGTTATATCTGCAGTTTGTTTTCTGTCTAGAATTGTTCTCTCTTTGATGAAATCCCCTTGCTCTTTGCACTCTTTCACAAGTGTGGTTCAGTATCATCTGCTCCTGCAGCAGTTGATACTATCGTTGTTTCGATATGCATTATCGATGTTCATGTTCATGTTCGACCACTTGTTATATATTGTTGATCATGTTCAATCATGGTTTGTAAACCATTGACCATGACGGGATCTTTATGTTCCTTGTCGACTTAGCCACCTAATTGAGGGATGGTCTTGTTCCTTGTAGGCTCATGGTAACCAATGGTTAGTTGCTTTCATTGTAGTTGTTAGATCGTTCTTGACATATTTGATCGGGTGTTCATAATCTAGAGTAAAAGGATTTGAGCCTTTGTATGTTGGTACTGAAAATCGGTGTCTTACCACTTGGCTATACTCCATATGGCTTGTTTTGGATGATAGAACGGAGAGAGGGAGAAAAGATGATGAGCTCTACAAGAAGGAATATAGCAAGTAAGCAACAAGGTTCTCCTTTTACTCTAGGAATTAGGACGAACCACAACAAGTTCAGAATTTTAATAGAATAGAAATAAACGGTAAGCTCTCTCTCCTCTATTTGCTAGCAATGTTATATAGCTATCAAAGTAGATGAACACTTCTTTAATCTTTAGACTCGTTACGCTCTTTGACCATGAAGGAATCTTCACGTTCCTCGTCTGACTTAACCGCCTAATTGAAGGAATGGTCTTGTTCCACTTCGAGCCCCCTCAAGGCCGATGAAGAAGATTGTTGAGGATACTGATGAAGGAGTTCATTCACGAATAAAACATGTGGTTTTTAAAACCCTTTGTATTTCACCATACTCTTCGAGATACCTCCCTAATTTACCTCATCGACCAACTAGTCGTCTTCTACCTCTGATATCTCTCTTCGTTTGTGTGCTGATTTGTCCAAACTGACTGTTAAGAAGATTATAGTTGGAACGTAAAAGACCCAAAATGCAAAGTGGCTGAAATAAGAAAGGTAAAAAGAGCGATTTATAGTATAAGGAGCTATCTGTTAAGTTGACAAAGTATGGGGGCAAATTGCTATTTTCGCAAATGTATATTCATTCGGATAACCGATCGGTAAGGTAAGTCCAAAAAGAAAGAAATGAGAATTTCCATATCTGTTTGGTAGCGGCACCGGAAATTGTAGTCTTCACCTTATCACTAAGATTCTGTCGCCGTTGTTTTCAGATCCGCCGGAGGGAACGCCCTTCACGGTCACCGCTTACGCGAACCATTCTTCTCCCCGATTCCAGAAGCTGCTTCTGTTCTTCTCTCACAAGTCACATCCATGGTACACTAATTCTCTTTTATCTGATTCGCATCATTTCTTTCTCCTCCTTTTCCGTCAGTGGAGCAACTCCTTCACTTTACTCACTTATCACGCTAGATTCCTGTAGCTTCTGCTCCGTTCCTTTCTATCTCCTCTTATTTCGAGCTGTATTTCTCAGCAATAGCAGAGAGAGTGTTTTTACTGTTTAGGGCGGCCTGAATCAAACTAAACGCATAATTGTTTTGTTTGGCTTTCAGTTCTACGCGGAATTGGATCTGCGATGACCAGTAGCGGCAACGGTGAACAAACGGCGGAAGATAACAATAGCAAGATGAGGAAACAAAGCAGACCAGAAGCAGTCTCCGGTGCTGATCTTTGGACCGAAGGTCTAATCTGCGCCTTTGAGTACGTTCGCGGCCGACGGAGAGGGAGCAACTTTAGGACTCCTTCCAAATTTCCTCCTAGATCGGTGGACGGGGACAGGGACAGGCTACCGCCGCACTACCAAGAAAACGGCGGTGCGATCGACGGTGAACTGACTGATTTGAGAGCTGATGGCTATAGAGACGGCCACACTCAGCAGTTTGATGATAGTCATTGGGTGCCGATTGGCTGGAACAGGATTTCTGAGCTTGTTCAGAATGTGCAGGTCAATGATGGTTGGGCATCTCAGCAGCTTGAGTTGATCGACTCAGAAGCTGATATCACGGTTGCAGACTTAGCAGCTCCTTATTGGGAGCGACCTGCAGGGCCAATGTGGTGGTGTCATGTTGATGCCGGTCATCGATCTGTCCAGACGTGGCTCAACAATGCTCAGTGGTTGCATCCGGCTATCAGTCTCGCGTTGCGAGACGAAAGTAGGCTGATTAGCGAGAAGATGAAACACTTGCTTTACGAGGTAGGTGCTTTTGTTATAGGTTGTACCTGGAGAGTGTCAATAGCTAGTGAATAGATTGTTGATTTCTGAATGAGAATGTGTCACTAAAATGATTGATGTGCATAGCTTGTGTGTGAATCATTGATTATGGTTGTTGTTTATCTGATAAGGTCCCGGTAAGGGTTGCTGGAGGACTGCTGTTCGAGCTATTGGGACAATCTGCAGGCGATCCATTTGACGACGAGGATGACATTCCGGTTGTACTACGTTCTTGGCAAGCACAGAACTTCTTAGTGACTTCACTGCATGTTAAAGGCCAAGTCTCGACAGTAAATATTTTGGGGATCACTGAAGTCCAGGTAAACATTCAACTTTTAACTGTCAGCAATCCAGTCCTTTCAAAATTTGTAACAGTATGAAGATTGAACGAATGCTTGCTTCTGTGATTTAATTAGGAACTTCTCTCGGCCGGAGGCTATAATACTCCTAGAACTGTTCATGAAGTCATTGCACAACTAGCTTGCCGCTTGACTCGCTGGGATGATAGGTATTTAATACATCAAACAAATCGATTATAAGGTTTAGGATAGATGATTTCATGATGTTTACGTTTTCTTGTTAGGTTGTTTCGCAAGTCCATCTTTGGAGTTGCGGATGAAATCGAGCTAAAGTTTATGAACAGGTTCGGAAACTAGAACGAATGATTTCTGGTAGTTTTGAAATTGCTATATTTGATGTTCTTATATTTCGAACATGTTCGGTATCAATAGGAGAAATCATGAAGATATGCATCTGTTTGGCGTAATTTTAAACCAAGAAATTAGGAAATTGTCACGACAGGTAAATAAAAATCATATTTCTCAATTGTAGCTTACTGTTATGGAGGATATGAACGAAGATCGCCACCGTTCGTTATTGTTTGCAGGTTATCAGAGTAAAATGGTCGCTCCACGCGAGGGAAGAGATCATTTTCGAGCTCATTCACCATTTGAAAGGAAATGCAGCAAGATCACTGTTAGACCAAATAAGAAAAAACACCAGGGAAATGATCGAGGAACAAGAAGCCGTTCGAGATCGCTTGTTCACGATCCAAGACGTTATGCAAAGCACAGTGAGAGCATGGCTTCAGGTTGAATCAAAACATCCATCACTACCAGCATCTGATTGATCAAACTCATCAGTCTTTTCTAACTTATTCTCTCCATGATGCAGGATAGAAGCCTTCGAGTGACGCATAACCTAGCCGTTTTCGGAGGTTGTGGCCTCGTTCTCTCGATCATCACGGGGCTATTCGGGATCAACGTGGACGGGATCCCAGGGTCTGCCAACACCCCCTACGCGTTCGGCCTCTTCACGGCAATCCTCTTCGCCATAGGCATCATGCTAATCATTGTCGGGTTGCTTTACCTAGGATTGAAGAACCCGATCAACGAGGACCAAGTCGAGGTGAGGAAGATGGAGCTAGACGAGCTGGTGAAGATGTTCCAGCACGAGGCGGAGACCCATGGCCAAGTTGGTAACAAAGGTAGGGCTCGGACTAACTTGACCCCGACTACCGGAGACAAGTTCTCCGATGACATAGATTACGTTCTGATCCAATGAGAGTATAAGTTGAGTTCTTATTTTGAGTTAAGGTGTTTGGGTAAGAAGCTATAACTCAAGCCTTGTGTCTTTGTTTCTGGAAAAAAAGGAAAATTTTTCAGGGTTCCCTTTAAGCATCATTCAGGAGAAATGTACTAGTAAAGTAAAGACATGAAGATATGGCATAAAATTGGGTCATCCGGTTTATCTATAGCCAATTGGCGTTTTTTAAGCCGAGCCTATTGCCATTGTTATAAAAGGAAAGTATTTGTTCAGAGCATACTTAATGTAATAAAGTAACGATATGATAAATTGGTTATTTGGACTGAAGGGACTAATTTGTAATGTAATTGCAAATAGATGGATGATGTGATTGACAATATGTATAAAAAAATTATAATCATCGTTGTACCAAAGTATACTATTATGGTGGTAGTAAATTATTAGGATTGATGACAAGTTGGTTTGGATTTGGATAATTGATATTTATTGTTTGCTAGTTGTAGTCATCGGTGTACTTTTTCAACCATATTTGATGTGTTATCGAAAATATAATTTAAAATTTATCTTAAATTGATTTAAATCTAAAATTATATTAATCTAATCCAGTAGTAGGTTTAGTTTTGAACCAAAGTTTATAAGGTAGATGAGTTTAAATTTAGATTGATGATGTCATTAGAACTACCGTTTCATAGTAATAGGACCACTCTGTAATGAATTAAATTTATACGAGGAGTTTGTAACCTGCCCTATAATTTCAGGACGTTTTAACTTTTAAGTATTTGACTCTTTATTAATTTTTAACTCAAATCATCTAAAGATTTTAGATGAATAAATTTATACTTCACCAAAGATATTTGGTAAATAAATCACTTGGGGTCTATCAAGTGATTTTAATTTTTAAATCACTTTTAAATCTCACACTATTAAAAAAACATGTTTACTCCAAATCATCTTTAAATCTAAAAAACAAAGACCCAACCAAGTTCGATGAAAGGTAACAGGGCCGCCCATAACGTGGCTCGCATGGCCCTGGCTAACCTCCCGAGGGTCATGGAGGTAGACATGACTTCTCGGGTTGGGACTTGATGTTCTTCCTCTTTTTTGTTTGTGGTGCTGTCTCCGTATCTCCGCAAGGAGCTGCCTTTGGAAAAAAAAAAAAAGTTCGATGAAAGGTAGAAATAAAAAAGTGATAAGTGAAAATTCAACTTTTTTTCTCTTCAAAATAAAAAATAGTAATTTCCCTTATTAAATTAAAAAAAAAACAATTTTGATTTGAAAAATTAATTAAATTTTTAATGACGTGTATAATTGATCGAATAAATTTTAAAAAGTACAAAAAATGGTTAATCGGCCTTGTAATTTTACCGTTCCTCACTCGACAAAGATAAGTCAATTACGCCTATTTAATGTTCCCTTACGCCCTCCACACTCTGCCGCCTCGACGACCTCTTCTCCGGTGAAGAGAAGCCAAACCCTAGGGTTGCCTCACCGGTGACCGGCCTGCTACTCCTCACCTCTCGCAATCGTCCGATCTGTTGCTGCCAGGCTTTTGCCTCCACTTTTCGGTAGGGTTTCGCCACTGGTTTCCCTGATTTCATGCTCCTGATTCTTGCCGTATAAATTGCGTATTGCTTTAACTAACCAGATCAAACATCTTTAGAATCATGAAACTCTCGTTCTCGATCCTTGGAAAATCATCGTCGGCCAAGCCAGCCGCTAAGCCCATACTCGCTGCAGAAGATGGAGAGCTTGAGGACAAACGGAGAGAGTTCGTGACGGAGTTTGATCCCTCGACATCGCGTGCTTCACAAAAGAGGCCGAGCTACATAATTCCTCCCAAGGAGAATGAGTGGCGGCCTCACAAGACTATGAAGAACATCCACAATCTTGAGTCTCTGGGATCTGATAAATCAGCCAACGACATCAGCTTTGAAGTAGTTGAAGACATGGTTAATGGTGGTGGTGGCAACGTGTCTTATGGGCTTACTATTCGTCAGAGGGAAATTGATGCGACTTCTGATGGTGTTAGCGGTGGTACATCTGAGAAGCCAAGTACTGAGAACATGCTTTTGGATAAGCTGAAGTTTGATTTGCATAGGCTTCCTGACGATCAAGGGTTCAAAGAGTTTGAGGATGTTCCTGTTGAGGGGTTTGGTGCTGCCTTACTTGCTGGTTATGGATGGAAAGAAGGTAGAGGTATTGGAAAGAATGCTAAGAATGATGTTGAAATCAAGCAATATCACAGGAGAACAGGTAAGGAGGGACTAGGGTTTACAGACAATGACACTGGAATGGTTGATGTCAAAGACAAGCAGAAGAAAAATGGCAGAGACAAAGAGAAACGTAGTGATAGAGATAGCAATGTTGACGGGTTTGGTGTTGGTGTAACCGTGAGGCTGGTTTCTGGTTCGAGAGATGTTGTAGGTTGCAAAGGTACAGTTTTGGAGAGAGTAAGTGGAGACTGGCTGCGTCTGAAGCTCGCAAAAACTGGCAAGGAAATTGGAGTTCCTGTTTCTGATGTTGCAGCTTTAGGCTCTGTAGAAGAAGATAAGTGCTTGAAGAAGTTGAAAGAGTTGAGGATTAGAAGCGAAGAACGATCAAACAGTGCCAAGAGTGGAAAACGTAACACAGAGCATCGTAGAGGAAGCGAAAAGAGAGATGTTGATAGAGTAAAATTGGACAAAGAGAGGGGTACCCAATGGCTCAGGAACAACATTCGGGTTAGGATCATAAGCAAGGACTTGAAAGGCGGTAGATTGTACTTGAAGAAAGCGGAGGTGGTGGACGTGGTAGGACCATATGTGTGCGATGTCTCCATGGGCGAAAGTAAAGAGCTGGTACAAGGAGTTGACCAAGACCTTCTCGAGACGGCTTTGCCACGTAGTGGAGGTTCCGTTCTAGTTCTGTATGGGAAACACAAGGGAGCATATGGAAAGCTGGTCAAAAGGGATTTAGATAAGGAAACTGGGGTTGTGCAGGATTTAGATACCCATGAATTCCTCAACGTCAAACTCGAGCAAATTGCTGAGTATATTGGAGATCCAAGTGATATCGGATACTGATTTCCTGAGAGCTGCTACTAGACGCCATCTTCAGCAGGTATGATGGATCAACATATCGATGCTTCATTTATTGTGTTCCTCCAAACTATGTGTCTCGATGAATTGCCAATGTTCTCGTCTTCTTGATTTTGCTATGATGTAGAATGGTGATGTTCTTTGATCTTATTCACTAAGTTGACTTAATCATCTGTTAAAGAGCACTCTTTAATACTTTAGTATTAGCTTTATTTCCTGCAATTTGTGTTATCTTTCTGCACTACTACTGATTCATCAACTAGAGAGAATTTGTTGTTTCAGCCCTTCAAAGTTTAGGGTTCTATCATGAATTGAGAATTTCGTTGCAGTAGTGGAAGTTGTTTCTCTTACATACGACTGCAGCAGAGTTGTGCCTTTTCAATGGTCCTTATATTTTGGGTTAATGCAGAAATGGTATCTCAAGATTTCTTATGCTCGATGTTAAAGATTCAAGTACTTGGGCTGGCCAAAGGCACTGGCTCTCTGTTCTTGCCTTCTCTTTACCTCCCACCGGTTTAGCTTGGCCAAGGATCTGAGCTTTGCGGGACACAAGGTTGGAGGTAGGATCGAGTTCACGAGCCCGAACGCAGTTGGAATCTAAACGATTACGAGATAAGCTTAACTTCAGAATGGCCTACATACACAACAATTATCATTTGTGTTGATATATATTGTAGTAGTATGTACCCTCAAGTGCATAATCCTCAGTTCTTGGTCGTGGTATTCAGCGTGAAATTGTTGTCAAAGGAGAGGGAAGCTACCGAGATTTTTCGTTCTATCAGTCGTCTAACGTGCCATTTCATGTACTCTCTACCCTTTCTATAATCGATCCTGTAAGGGTCTACTCTTTGTTGCTTGAACACATCACATATCTCGATGAAGCTCTCTATGTGAGCAACTGGACATTCCTCTAGGCTCGTTGATATGGCCAAGATGCCACGAGATTCATTAGTTGAGGCTTTAGTTCGAAGTTTGCAGCTCGATTTTCATACACCACGATGATAGCTTGCTTTCCCACATTGTTGTGAAGTCTGCCTTTCCCACCATTGGTTTGGTGAAGTCTGCCAAAGTTGTTCTCTCATTAGTAATTTCTATAGTTGCAATCGAGCTCGTATTAGGAGAATAAGTATCTTCGAATGCAAGAAACTATCCAGATGCTCTGAGAATGTACGTAGAATTCGTTATAGAATTCCTCTTGATGATCATTCGAATGCATACACCAATCTCGTGCCAAAGTGAGAGACTAAATCAAGAACAAAAAAAACTGAGGGAAACAAAATGTAAACGAAATCAAAAGAACAACGGATCAACAAAATTCGATTTACTCGCCTACCTAAAGTGGTCAAACGTAACCTAGCAAGCTAGTATCGTATTCACGGGGTCTCCAAATTCGATATTCAGTGACCAAAATGGATATTGAACATAACTTAGCAAGCTAGTATCGTATTCACGAGGTCTCCAAATTCGATATTTAATGACCAAAATGGATATTAATCACTTATTTTGTATGAAAATTTTAAAATTAAAGAAATTGGGATCATTTTATTTAAGGGTGAAACTGTAAACTGAAACTGAAAAGGCAGAGAAGCTCGAGAAAGCGCCATACGTTTCAGGGCATGAGTCGATTGTTGTTTCCCTCGCTGCGATTCCTCTGTAAACCGCCATCTCCTCTTCGCCCGCAGGTTCTGATTCCTATAGTCTCATTCCATTCTCTCGTTCGCTCACTCACTCACTCTTCCTCGTTTACTCTTCATGAACAATTTCTCGTTACTCTCCTTTTCCAGGTGCCGTTAGCGTCTCTGATCAGCGGAAGCCATGGATGGTACTTCTTTCCTTATCAATCTCTTAAGAACATGAAACATGCATGGACTGATTTCATTCAAACTGAGAGGAATAATCTGATTTTTGTTGAAAGTTTAGGAGATCTGTTTGTTTGAGTAAGCGGAGTACTGGAGATATCATCCAATCTCTATTTTTCCTTTGCGTAGATTTGGTTTTCCGAAACGAAATCTACATAATGTAGTGTTGAATGAGATTGTTTGTGTCTGCCTACAGCTCAAGTTCTCGAGTGAGTGAGATTCGTGGGGTTCTGTGGGAGTTACATCAACTAGGAAGCTGAGTTGTGGATTTAGAACGTTTTGCAGTGTTGGAGGTGCGTCATGATCATTCTACTACCTTCCTAACCTAGCACGATCAGAAATCAGAATGCAAGACCTCGTTAATTCGATTGCAAGTTCATGTTCTGTTAGATTATCTAGTTATTTCGTTGTTGCTTAGAGTTTATGAACTGATTTCTACTTGTAAGCCTAAGGAAGAATTACCCCCAATATGCAGAAACTGTGCACCTTCTTACTTTTGAAAGTATTTCTTCTAGGCTGGAAAGTGTATACAATGGTATAGAGTAGTTACTATCATCACATTGCTTGGTTGCTAAAGGATATCTTAAACCCGTTTTGTCGAATCCTTACACTTGTTATGATATTTTCTTGTGGTTTTCAGCTTCTTTTGTATAGTGGAATGGACTTGCGATGCAGTAGCAAAGAAACTTTCATTATGTATGATATGGTTTGGTTTCTATGGCAGATTTGGTGTCCAAGAAGTGTGTGCCATGCAACTCAAAAGACATGCGACCCATGACAGAAGAAAGTGCAGCTGAAATGATGGCAAAGGTTTCCGTTCGGTTCTTCTTGCTACTATTGTTTGATCATTCTTAGACGTAAATTTATGGTCTCTAGCTTGTGATAGGTTTCCGGGTGGAACTTGGTGAATGAAGATGGTAAACTGAAGCTGAACAGGTCCTGGAAAGCAAAGAGTTTTACCAAAGGGTTGGAGCTTTTCCAACTTGTAGCAAATATTGCTGAAAGCGAAGGTATTTAAACTTGTGTCGATGTGTTCATCTGTGCATTCATACATATCTTGGCCGTCCCATTTCATCTCATATACAGAGGGTGTGATGATATTACGAATAATGTAGGTCATCATCCAGATCTTCATCTTGTCGGATGGAACGATGTCAAGATCGAGATATGGACACATGCAGTTGGTGAGTAACTTTCAACGAGAATTAAGATTTCATAGTATTTCAACCTGAACAAAACATATCTGTTCAAATTCTCTTTCGGGTCATGCAACTCGAACGTATCCTCGAAGCTCATTTAGGAACCTGAATTTATGATCAGACCAGCCGATTTTGAGTCGCTAGCCCGTACTTACACGTGGTTTATGTTTTGGCACAGGGGGACTAACAGAGAACGACTTCATACTGGCAGCTAAGATCAGTCAGCTTGACATGCATAACCTGCTGAGAAAGAAGCCTTCTGCACCTTGAGTTTTGTTCGACTAAGAAGGTTGAAATGGTGTATTGGCTTTGCCTTTCTTTGAGTGAAAACTAGTAGCCAGTGTTGCTGTAACCGGTTCGAAATTTGAAAATCAAGGATCGAATGCTAGACCGGTCTAGTCTAGTGAAAATTTATTAAAACCGTTGCTAAGAAAAGCTCATTAGTTTTGAGCCGCTGCTTCAATGATTGATTTAACATAGATATACACATTGCAACCACAATTAAAAAGAGAAATCAAGTCTCGATTTAAGGTGTCAAGTCTATCATCATAATTCTCGAGAAATGAATTAGTACCATATGTGCTACGAAATTTAGTTTTCACGTGGAGAGTCTACGAAATGAGTAACTATTTTACTTTTACGACGAATCGTATGAAAGCACCGAAATGAGACATTGGTCTTCATGTGAAAAATTTATGCCGAACTCCATTCATGGCCAGTTGTATGGCGAATAAAAGGGCCGCTTTCATTGGGCTTTAAACTCCAAAAAGCCCAATAATCCCCAGCTTCGGACTCACAATTACTGAAATATCCCTCAGTTGTGCTGAAATTACTCCGACCAAAATCAAAGTATCGATTCTGTTTCGCTCCAGTCGAAAGATCTGTTGCCAACTTGCGGGGTAGCGTCGAACGAACGCTGAGCCCCAGTCAAAATCGAAATCCATCGTTCAGCTCCGTCGAAGCTGAATAGCTTGTTCTTCAAAGAGCTGAGGAAATCCATTACGCTGCCTGAAGTTCTCTGAACTTCCGGAGTTCATCCATCGTCTTCGGAATCAATGGTTCGGTTTCTTATACTCTTTTTTTACTCGAACTAGGAACTTCCACGGAGCTAGGGTTTTGCTTTGCGCGCTCATTTTCCTGTGATTGTTAGAACCTAGGGTTTCAGATGCTCGATTTTCGTATATGTTACAGTTCGGAAGTATTTTTGCCTAATTCTGCCTTGTCCTCGTCGGCGATTAGCGGTGACTTTAGTTGCTTTCCTTTTGTAATTTTTAGCTTTCTAAGATTTGTATTTCTGCTTTGATTCATAGGCTGACCCGGAGCTGGAAGCAATCCGACAGAGGAGAATGCAGGAGCTGATGGCCCAACGTGGCGCGGTAATTTTGATTTCTGCTTACTTTTCAGTGTTTTCGTGGAGTGTTTCCTATTTGTGAATTGCTAACCGATTTTTTAACCCTAAATAAACAGGGAGGTCCCTCAAGTCAGCATAACCCTGAACAACAGAAAGCTCAAGATGATGCTAAGAGGTCTCTGTTTTCATTTCTATATATGATTTTCTTCATTTCACTATGTGCTACTTCTCATGTGAATTGTTACTTTTGTAATTGTAGTAAGGCGTGCCTTATGATATCAAACCATCTTCAGTTTATCAGTATCTGAATTGCTCGTTTGTTGATTCAGGGAGGCCGAGGAGCGTAGGCAGATGATGTTGAGCCAGATTGTGTCTGCTGAAGCCCGAGAAAGAAGTAAGTGATGTAGGAATCTAGTTATGACGGCCACATACTCATATGTACATGAGTGTTTTTTTATCAATTGGTTTAGTCATCCTGTTTGTCTATCTCTTCATTGGTGCAACGGGATACCTTTGTGTTCTTAATACCGTGTTTATTACGAACGAATGTGAACTCTGCTTCCTTGCTGTACTAAACGTAATCCTACTGCTACATTGCCTATATGCAGTTGCCAGAATAGCATTGGTTAAACCTGAAAAGGCTAGAGGCGTTGAAGACGTTATCCTTAGAGCAGCTCAAATGGGTCAGATAGTTGAGAAGGTATGCAAAAAATATCTGTCACTTCTCCCTATTTCGGTTACCAGAAATCTATTCAGACTGTTAACCCGCCTGTGTAGGTTTCGGAAGAGAGACTTATCTCATTGCTGGAGCAGATTAATACCCAGACATCGAAACAGACCAAAGTCACAGTATGTCATTACTTTACTATATATATGTTCCATAAGAAATTAAGAACCCATCTGGAGATCATATTAACATGTGTATGTTGTTCTTATCAGATCCAGAGGCGTCGAAGTGTTCTAGACGACGATGACTGAAATCTGAAGATCTCCGGCTCGTCTTTCGTGATTCATATATAGATTGGTGTTTTGGTGAGTTTGCAGCTTCTTTAACAATGACTGTTCCTGCAAGCTATGATATCCGATAATCGTATGTGTTTACCGTCCGAATATAGACATTCTTATCAAGTGACTGCTTGTTGTCTTTGTGTTCTTTCTTACGGGCATTTATTTGTAGTCTGGAATTGTCGTTCAGGTTATATGACATTTTGAGATTGTTTTCTGATTGGACTGGACTGGTACGACGGCTGGTTCCTGATTTTCATGGTTTGATTAGTCGGTCTGGTTCTAACAACTCTTGTCGAGGCTGGTGCCGATAGCCATACATAAGGGCTAGGAAATCGGTCTGTTAACCGAACATGTTCGTTTTGATTGAGTTAGGTTCCTTGCTTAGATATGCACACGCTTCTTCACTTTGGCTAGAACCTGTAGAATGCAATTAGAGCTGGCAAAAATCTCACCCGACTAAGTCCAGTTTCAACTTGAGTCAATAGCCAATAATTGAAATTCATCAAAAGTCGACATTTCAAAATTAGCTCAATCTTAATATCTCGTAAACTTACAAATTAAGCAAATTGTGCTCTAATTGATTCGTAATATGATAAATTATTTATTAATAAATGAACATGTGCTGTGATGACGTGGCAACATCCATGTATACAGATTCATCCCACTCGGCATCATGACGTGTCAACTGAATAATACAACGTTGTTGAGTAAATCCACGAACAAATGTGAAACAAGTTTGACGAATCAAGTGGCATTGTTAACTGATGTGGGCGTCCACGTGTAACGTGACGTGTTGGCCAACACACTCTGTAAGAGTTGTATAAAATCGTTAAAAATTATAATTAAGTGACTAATTGATCTATAAGAGAAACATTGTGCAGTTATAATATATTGAGGGATAAACATGATGCAATTTAAAACAAAAATTGTATTCACACACGTAGCTCAAATTCGTCGTGTTGAGATCCAATATTTCAGCCTTGCCAAACTTCACAGGCAAAACGCCAAAAGAAGCAGAGATCAAAATGCAAGCGATTGGTTTCCTGGATCTGATCCACCTAGATAAACCAATAAACAAATTTCCAGATAAGAAAATTCAATTCGAGCCTATATCAATTTGCTACAGCTCAAACACAGACCACGACGAACAAGAAGCAGCCGAGATCCGGTGACCACCGAATGGTTTCCGCGCGGCGGAACAATGAGCAGCGAGAAGGAACCGGCGATCAAGAAGCTCGACGACGAACAACTCGGGGAGCTGAGGGAGATATTCAGATCATTCGATCGGAACAAAGACGGGAGCCTTACGCAATTGGAGCTCGGATCGTTACTCAGATCCCTAGGTCTGAAGCCGAGCGAAGACCAGATTGAGAGGATGATCCAGAAGGCGGACACGAACAACAACGGCCTGATCGAATTCTCCGAGTTCGTGGACCTGGTGGAGCCGGATCTGGTTCAATCCAAATGTCCGTACACGGAAGAACAGCTGAGGCAGATGTTCACTCTGTTTGACAGGGACGGGAATGGATTCATCACGGCGGCTGAGCTGGCGCATTCCATGGCTAAGCTAGGGCACGCGTTGACCGCCGTGGAGTTGACCAGTATGATCAGGGAGGCCGACGGCGACGGCGATGGGTGTATCAATTTTCAGGAATTTGCTAAGGCGATTACTTCTGCTTCTTTTGATAATTCTTGGTGCTGACATAAGATTGGCACTTTGTTTATAAAAATCAATCAAAATAAGCCCAAAATTATTTGTTCTTCTTTTTCTATGAATGATGAATTTGAGTATTATTAGGACAAATAATTATACAAGAATGTGGTATATGATTATACCAATATCTGCGAAAACTCGAATGATTTGAATCTTGATTTCGTCGTACTTAGGAACTTCGGTATGTAAATATATTAGTTACTTGAGTTGAGTATACTCCAAAGCAGAACTTGAATGCTCTAAATCTCGATTTTGCTGTGGACACTCTCAACATATTGCTTACTCGAGTTGAGTACAAAAAAGTAACCTAAACAAAACAATGCGATCGACTAACCGTTTTGAGAGGATTTACACACATTAATAGACGTACGTGCGTACTCTTCTCGTCCTCTGAATTCGATCATCGATTATCTCCTCCTTCTAACTATAATTTATGTATATGAGAGAGAATAGGTAGAATGATATGAGTACTTGGAAATATAATGTCAAAATTTCAAATGATTGAAAAACTTTAAGTGATTGCATTTCTAAAGGTGGACGTGAGTAGTAATCGTGTTAGTTAATTTTAAAGTGACATACACATTAAAGATACAAATTAAATAACGTCTATGTTAACTGTCCAAAATTTAACTCATTTGGATGGCGAGAACGATGTAGTAGGGTTTTCTCTGACAAGAAGACGACACAACTAATGAGACCACACAGTATATTCGAAGTTGTATAAAAATTTTGTAGCTGTTCGTCCGAATGAGTTAAATATTGTTTGCCGTGTATAAGTTTTTCTAATGTTTATATTTCGTACTTTTTCATGAAATGAAAAAAATATAATTGTCCAAAGTTTAATTACCAATTATCAACAAGCCATTAATTTACTTTTTAATTGACCGTCACGTTAAATGTAAAAATCAAGTGATGTTTCTGTTAGTTTCCCAAAGTTGAATGGCTGGAAACTCAATTGAAAATCTCGTTACCAATTTCAGAACATGAGAACCCACGCGCGCGCGTTGTCAGGTTATGTCAGGTTATCCGAATTTCCTGCCAAAAAAATTGCCTGCTTTGACTTCCCTTAATAGTCAATACAAAAACCTGACCCGAATCAATGTCTCCGAAACTCTGTTTCTCCTCCGGCCACCGGAAAGCCGCATTTCGAACTCCTAATCAAGATTCTAACCTCTGATTAAATTCTCCGTTGATCGACAATTCAAAACCAAAAGTCTCCGTTCGGACTTCTCCGGCGACACACACAGAGAAAAATGGAGAAAGAGCCACTTCTCAAGTTCATCACTCGGAGCCCTAGATTACGGCCGCCGCCGCCGCTGACTCTCCCTCCTCTCCCGGAGATCGACGATCTCTCGTTACCAATCCCGATGACTCCTTCCGCTCTCAAGGAGCGCCTCATCTTCGGCCCTTTCACTCCTTCCAAGGACTCCGCCTCTATCGTCGACGCCCTGACTCTTTCCCAATCCTCCCCGAGAACACCCGTCCCCGCCGCCGCTGTCGCCTCCTGTTCCAATCCCGACTGCGGCGGTTGCGCCGCAGTCGGAATCGTCCCCACCGTCCCCGCAGTCCCGCCGAAATCCAGGTTCTCGAAGGCGCTTCTCCACCGATGCCAAACAGCACCGGCGATGGCGGCAATCAACGAGATCAGCCACCATCCGCCAGATCCGACGCCGCAATTCGGGGAGAATTCAGTCGTTCGTCAGACATTCATCCTCCTGGTAATGTATTTAGGGTTTGGAGTTCTGATTTACTGGATCTTCCGCGAGGATTTCTCCGTAAACCAAACGCATCCGATCGTAGATGCGTTCTATTTCTGCATCGTGACGATGTGCACAATTGGATACGGAGACATCACACCTAACAGCACTCCAACGAAACTGTTCTCCGTCTTGTTCGTGCTCGTAGGGTTCGGATTCATCGACATTCTGCTATCCGGAATGGTGAGCTACGTCCTCGATTTGCAGGAGACTTACCTCCTGAGAAACGTTGGAGGGAAAAGAGGCGAATCGACAGGTAATAAGTACATAATCGATGTGAAGAAAGGAGGATGAGGATAAGGATGAAGGTTGGATTGGCATTAGGAGTTGTTGTTCTGTGCATTGGAATTGGTGTTGCTGTAATGCATTTCATTGAGAAGCTTGGCTGGGTTGATTCTTTGTACCTATCTGTGATGTCTGTGACCACTGTGGGGTATGGAGATAGGGCTTTCGGATCGACGAGTGGAAGGATCTTCGCTTCGATGTGGTTGCTTGTTTCGACATTGGCTGTGGCGAGAGCGTTTCTGTACTTGGCGGAGGCTAGGGTCGATAAGAGGCAGAGGAGGATGGCGAAATGGGTTCTTGGTCATGATATGACTGTTTCTGAGTTCTTGGCTGCTGATATTGATCATAATGGTTATGTCAGGTAATTTGCTCTCTATCTCTCTGTTCTATTTTGATTATGCTGGATGCTGCTGCTCTGTGATTGTAGACTTGCTAATCGGTAAAGCTCGTATCGTTCTTGTGTTTCGATATGGGAATTGGTTGGACGTGGAACACAATATTTTACTGCGAATAGAAATCTTTGATCAAAATGCTATGTATAACGGTATGAACTGTCTAAACACGAATTCTTGAACCATGGAAGGTTCTTGATCTGTTGATCTGTTGGGTTATGAGCGCGCAGTTTATCGAAGGTTTCTATCGAATCATAAGCATATAACCAATGTAGAGATTAGTCTGGTTTTAATGTTCTAATCCATGTTTGTCTTCTTGGTTCATTCATTATTCCTGCATTGTTTAGTTTCCTCTGGTTTCTGCACTAATCATGCATGTAGTTCCAGTAGACCTTCAGGAAACTGTGATTCTAACCATCTTGCTTCGAACCTCCATGGCTCGTTCTTGTATTCATCTGTGACAATCTAATTCTCGACCGATGTTTGTTTTGCAGCAAATCGGAGTATGTAATATACAAGCTGAAGGAGATGGGGAAGGTAACAGAGAAAGATGTTATTCCGATATGTCAGACTTTCGACAGGATAGACACACAAAACCTTGGCAAAATCACCCTCAACGATCTTATAACCACCCATCCCTAACCCGAGCCACACTCTGTTGCTTGATCAACACGGCATTTGGTCGATTCATCCAATCCACAGTCTTTTAACCTCCTCAGCCCGAATTCGTAGACATGGATCATCAAGTCCTGATTCAGGCTTTGTGCCGATGATTGATGGCGCTCGTCGTTGGCTAGAATGTAAATCAACACCTCAAATTTTTGTTAGGTATGAAAGCAGACTGGCACGAGAGGATACCCACTTCCGGCCAATCTAACGTAAATAGAGGGATACCGCGTATATATACATAGGAGATGTATTTGTCTGATTCTCGTCATTCACTCATTCTGACGGAGTGGAAATTTTGTCCATGTAAATGCAATCCTTGTCGAGTTATTTGTACGAGGAAGTATTTATATTTTTGTATTTAGAAAATGTAAAGAATTTACGATATATATATATGATTATCGAATCGATCTCATGTAGGCACATGATCACTTGGCATAATATTATTTGTTTGAAATTTATGATCAATTATGGAAGACTGCTTCCTACTTGAATTGTTTGAACAAGTCTTAATACATAAAAGTAAATAAAAAAGAAAAATAGCATTTTGGCCCCCTCTACTTTACGAACTTAACATATAGCCCCCTATACTATAAATAGCTTTTTTTATCTCCTCATACTTTGATCACTTTGCCGTTTGGGTCCTTCAATTCTAACTTTCGTCTTCGTAACGTTAATTCATGCACATTCGGTACACCGTGTTAGCTCCAATAGTATTGTATTAGCTTACAAAGTATTTTCTAAGTGGGAATATAAGTATATATATAATTAGATTGGATGAAATCTACGAATAAAACGCGTGATTTTAAAACCTTTTGTATCTCACCATACTCTTCATGATTACCTCCCTAATTTACCTTTCTGACCAACTCTTCGTCTCCTACCTCCGATATCTCTCTCTGTTTGGTGTTGGTGTGTCCAGATTTAACGTTATGAAGATAAAAGTTGGAACGGAATGACCCAAACGGCAAAATGGTCGAAGTAGGAGGGGTAAAATGAGCAACTTATAGTATACGGGTCTATATGTTAATTTGGCAAAGTAGAGGGGGCAAAATGCTTTTTTCCCATAAAAAAAATAAAAGGAAAGATGGAGAAAGTCAAAATCAGATGCCAAGTCAAAGGTCACAGTCAAGCTTGCTCTCAAAATTCAACGTAGTAAAATGATGGCTTCCTTTTTGGTGAGATCAAAAGGAATGGTGGAAAGCTATTTTGTTCTTTGCATGGTTGGGTTGGGTGCAAACCAACCCTTAATCATGTGGGTCGAATTGGCCTATCGGAGTTAACCGGTTTTCTATAAAATAGAATCGAAAATGAGTAAGGATACATGGATTACACAAAAACTAATTAGAGAATATATGTAGCTGGATAGATCTGAACAAAAATTAGTAGACCAAGAATCATTCAATTTCAATTATGATCTTAATGATTAGAGATCGTTCTTAGAAGAAAGCCAAAAGTCTAACATGTCATAGATTTGTCACCTTACATTTGTGTCATGTCTTAATCTCAAAATTACACTTTGCTATTTTAATGAATTAACTCATTCACATCTAAATAGGTACAAATTTCATCACTTGGTTCATTATATAGTTGTTTGAGTTTGATTATAATTGATTTTTTTAGTTCTTGTTAATACCCATTTGATTTATTGTAATTTTATTTATCAAATCCGTCAAATTGGATTGGTCGGGACTATAAAGGTTCAACTTGGAGGGTTGGTGGCTTGGTTGAGTAGGTGTGATCAATGCTCATTTGGTTATGAAGCGCCTTTGAGCCCAAAGAAGCTTCTCACAAGGCATACAAGAGAATGTAGTAAGCGCACAAGTATGGGAACATAGAGGAAAATGCTTATTTGAGTGAGAGACATGCAAGTACCGGGGTTACCCCTAAAGACGTGTATATTGAGCCTTAAGCGTGCCGAGAGTGATTATGCTTAAGGAGTCTTGTCTGTGTATTAGGTCATGTTACGTGGGATCAGATTCCTATTTATAGGATTTCAGGATTCAGGGCAGGTCGCCACGTGTTAATGGTGAATTGGTGACCCGACTTAAGAGTGATCTCAATCGTTGGTTGACGTAGGGTTCAAATTGCCTAAATTTTTTTTTTCATTCGATATATAATTTTTCATATAAATTTTAAATCGAATTCAATATTCATTTAGATTCTAGTTCCACCTCTTAATTATTGTTTCTCATACACCCTTGGATTCTAAACCCAATTTGCAAATTGGAAAAGAATAAATTAAAAGTGTAGGTAGAATGGGTCAAAAAGAAATCAAAGAAGGCATCTAAATGACTAAAACCATACCAAAGACCTTTCACATGTGTAACAGCCTCAACTCAAGATCATAATCATTTACTAATTACTTATTCATTATTAATTAAGTACACACATAGATAGTGGAGTTGATACATATGAATATCATAATATAATGTGCCCAATTAATTAGTAAAAAAAAAACTATAGGTTATATGTTGGTGTGTAATGTGTCATGTTGACATAGCCATTCATTTACGGGAAATAGATCGATAAATCAAAGATCAATATAAGCCATGTTATTAATAAGAGTTTTGCATGGCTTGTGCATACATGATACACATTTTATATCATGTATATATGACACCAGCCATGCAAACTCTCGCTAATAACATGGTTGGCGTCATTTATCACGAATGATAATTGTATATTTGTGAAGCTAATCAACGCGACATTGGTTCACACACTATTAAGGTGTTATTATTGTTTGAATTTGGACATAAATATGTGGTTGATGATAAATTGTTACAATATTTTATATCGTAAGCTATGTTATTAATAAGAATTTTGCATGGCTTGTGTGATACATGATACACATTTTATATCATGTATATATGCCACCAGCCATGCAAACTCTCGCTAATAACATGGTTGGCGTCATTTATCACGAATGATAATTGTATATTAATTGTAAAGCCAATCAACGTGGCCTTGGTTCACGCATTATTAAGGTGTTACTAGTATTGTTTGAATTTGGACATAGATATGCGATTGATGGTAAATTGTTACGATATTTTGTCTCGAAAATCACTATTGGTTAGCAATCAAGTGATTAAAACCGACCAATTAAATAATCAAACATTATCATATCATTCTTCTTCTTACTTCTTAGTTCTTCCTTTCCTTCACCTAACAACAAACCTGCCCCCTTGATAGTGACTACCATTAACCTAATTAATTAATTGCTCAATTATTAACAATGTACTTGCCATAGCCTAATCCGATAGATGCATTGTTTGTGTGTGAGATAAATCTATTCGATTCCGCTCTTTAGATTACGGCATTGTTTTTCATGTAGAATTTGGAGTCAGAAATTGGTAAAACCTCATATTTTTCATTCAGATCAAATTTGGCCGGGACCCCTTGAATTTCCTTGTTCGAGTGCTTAGCCCATATGCCCTCCTGTCGCTTAATCAACTCCTTGTACTCTTGTATGAGCCTAATCGCTTGACCCATGTTCCCCATCTCTTGTGGACATTCGATCCCTGGAGGTTACTTTTGAATCGTATGACCCGTTTTTAACTGGTTCGCCTCGCGGGTCCATCAATACCCAACTCCTTAAGCAAACGTCAACCCAATTTTTATACATAAATTGATGATAATTAGTGGCCAAACTAACATATTCTTTAATATTGCTTTATGCTTTATTAGATATACGGATTTATTAATTAATAATTAAATATACACACCAATTATTATATATAGCAAGCATTGGACGTCATCTTATTCCAGGATTCCTTACTATGTAATATGAACGATGACTTATGTGATATAATTACTTAATTAATTAATACTCTACTAATTAACATTATTGATCAGCCAATAATTGTAGGTTATATCATATGATTAGCACAATAAATTAATAATAATTATTATTATAATTATTAATATATGTACTCTTCTAGATTTTGTAACTTAGTATATGTTTTTAATTGACTTAGTAACGTATGGGAGATCAAGCTAAGTGATCTACGCATGACATACCATGGGTCGGATTTCTGCGTCATGATTTCTTCATCGATATAGAAAACGTTATTTGTTTTTGGTGCATAATAGTGACTTCCTAGGAGGTTGCAGTGCTCTAGTTTGAGCACGTTTAAACTTAAAGTTCTTGTAAGGTTGAACTATTCCTTATCTCTCCTGTACTTTATCGATGTAGGATTTGCTTAGCATGTCACAAAGCTCACTTATAACTTGCAAATAAATAAAAATGGATTGACTAGCTGACACATATATATCACTACAAAAAAAATTGTATTTAGCTACTCCAAAATTACAACAATATGGCAATAGCAAATAGTTGATGTTAGCAACGGTAATCACTATTTTCTATAGTGATTTGCTGTAGCAAATACTATGCGTGACACCACTATTTGCAACTGGGATCGATGTTGAGTGTCACAAATAGTGGTGTCGTAAATAAAAATAATAAGAGAAGACAGTGGGACTCATGCTTATGTTTGCGGGAAGTCAGAATTTTCTAATAAAAGTAGGAATCCTCCATACACATATCTGGAGGCAATAAAAAACTCTGAGTTTCGATCAATTTTTTGTGAAGAGGGGAGACAAGGAGTAGAATCTAATTACCAGCAGGCGGATCGTTCTTTCGCACGCTACCATTTCCTCACTATGCGAAGTCTCGGAGCCCTTCACCAGAAGCGACTAGTCGCTTCCTGAATGAATGTCTCTCCTTTCTAAAGCTGCGCAGTTGGTCCTAGTCGGTGTGAACTCGTCTCTTTGGGAGGGGTTTCCCAGTACGTATATGAAATACAAAAAAACTCAGCTTCATCAAACAGTAAACAAACAAAAATATCTCGGAATACAGAGTTTTCAACCACTCTGCAGAATTTCTCTCATACAAAATTATCCTTTGGGAGGGTTGTAGTGAGCTTAGAAAGCCCCATATAGTTAGGTGGGATATGGTTAAACAGGTGAGAAGTAACGGTGGTCTTGGGGTGTTGGATCTTAGGAGGATGAATCTTTCCCTCCTTGGTAAGTGGGGTTGGAGATTTGCAGTAGAGCGTAATGCTTGGTGGCGGGTTAAGATGGTGGAAAAGTGTGGCGTTGGGGTCTCAGAATGGAAGCCTGTTTGGAATTTGCAGAATGCAGGGTGGTCGATATGGAGAGATATTGTGAAAATCAACCCTATTTTTTGGGAGTTCGCTTTGATTGATCCTGGGGGTGGGGGGTGTCTTTTTGGTTTGACTCTTGGCTTCCGGGTGAGTGTTTAGCAGTTAGGTTCCCTAGGATTGTTGCTGCTGCACAATCCAGGGATGGAGTTTTACATGACTATTTTGTGTTGACTGACAGGATCAGGTGGACGGTGCCCTTTATGACCAGTTTGAGGGGCGGGGCCGAGGTTGAAAGGCAGAGTCTTCTCACCCTATTGGAGGAGGAGGCGCAAGGGCGGATCTCCCAGGGGCCACCGACTCCTCGGTGGGACTTTACCACTTCTGGCATTTTCTCGGTGAGCTCTCTCTATAGGGAGTTGCGACGGCAAAATTCGGTGGGAGCAACTGAGTTCCCATCAGATTTGATTTGGCTTGCGGATGTTCCAACAAAAGTATCAGGCTTCGTTTGGCAGGTTTTTTTTAAAAACATTTCAACCTTTGAGAACCTTCAGAAACGAGGTTTGATTGGTCCGGGGGTGTGTTTTTTTGTGCAGAGCTGACCTTGAGTCAGTGTCGCACTTGTTTTTGTCTTGTTCTTTCACGGAACAGGTTTGGCTCACTTTTAGTTCCAAGCTTGCCATCTGGGGCCCGAACCACTCGGACATTCGGGAGTTCATCCGAGGATGGCAGTCTAGGAACTATCGCTGTGAGCGTCACTTTTATAGGGATAGGTTGATTCATGCTATTCTTTGGTTTATCTGGAGTGAGAGGAACAATAGGATCTTCCGAGAGAAGGAGTTGACGGTCGCCGCGGTGGTTTGGAGAGTGGCTGATGCTATTGGCCGTTGGTTGCGTGTAGCAGGTATCATCTCTGGCGATGAGCTACGAGTTTGGTTATCTTTGTGGCGAGGTGGACACGATCCAGGCTGAGGATGCATGTTCGATTTTTGGGAGACGAGTCCGGGGGTCTTATTTGACTCGGTTTTGGGTGGGTAGTAGTGGCGTGTATAGCTTTTAGTTTGGGGGGCAGCAGTAGTCGTTGTATAGCCTGTTGATTTTGGGGGGATGGTGGATTTTTTGTTCGAGCGGCTGAGAGGGGTGCGTTCCTCTCGTGTGGCCCTTTTGGGTTTCGGTTTCGGTGGTTGGGGTGAGGCCTGCGGCCACCTCATTTGTACAGTGTTTAGTTCGTTTTTGTTTGTTTCTTATGGTTGGTAATATATTCATCATTCATAAAAAAAAAAAAAATTATCCTTATAAAGAAATTTGACAAGTGGATTTGAACATGAAATTAAATCTAAAAAAAATAAAAATTATAAGGTGACCAATCAACAAATGAAACCAAATAACAATCATTTTGTTGATCATGTGGAATTTTCTTCACAAAGTTTGGATCCAAACTATTTCGAGTAACCAACGTGACGAAATAGGACATTGTCGATCGAGTTTGGCCGACGACCGGTAAAGGAAACAGAGTCGTGACTTTTGAGTAGTTGGCCAAACCCAAAATAAAAGTAACAAGTTGGAAGTTAATAAGAATGGTTAATACATATTTTTATCCTCATACTATGTAACGTTAACAAAAATATCCCTCTACTTTTACACTTTTAACAAATGTGCCCTTTCGTTTATTTTTCCATTCATTCCCCATTAAATTTGTTGACTAGACATATCCAGTAAGCTATTTTATAATATGAATGCAGATAGAATAAGAAATTTGCAAATATGGTGTGTTTAGAAAGAAGAAGAAGGGAAACGGGGGCAAAAATGTGTATTATTAACCCTTTATTTTTTAAGTCTTATATTTTTAGTTTTAAGTTTACTTCAGAGGCCACATGAGCAAATAGTTTGATTGGTATGTACAATCAACATAATAGACGGGGATGAACGAAAAAGTTAACAGAATGGTGCATTTGTTAAAATTGTTAAAGAAGAGTGGTTTAATTTAATTGAAAAATAATAGCGAGTTATGTTTGTTAACTTTGAATAATATGAGGGCAAAAAAGTGTATTAACCATAATATGAGTATCAAAATATCTTAATCGGCATCTATATTCCTTCTCTAAAATTAGTCATTGTTTGCGGGCTACATACATAGAACATGAATATGAATGTTTGTTTCCAACATAGTGTAGTCTTGTCATTAACCAAACCTTTTACCCCACTAATTAAGGTCTCCAATCCTACTATTTTTAGGTTTTTATAATTTTGTAATCAAAATTACGTAACAATGAACCGTTAGCCTGGTTTTTCTCGGTATGTCCTGGTCTCCGCCTTCGTTCGGTGTCTTGTCAGACAAATAGTATGACCAATCATGTGACTCGACACACTCTAAGCTAGTTGTCTCCGAAGTCGGAGCTTGGTAAACCTCACGGCTTAGGTTGGCGCCAGTTTCTTGAATGTATGGTTATCTTCGATTCTCAATCAGGAGCTATCTTAGACAAAAAAAAAATTGTACCATCGATGACATAATGTCGAATAAATTAGGTAACAATGTATGATATTTGTAATTAGGTCACTAGTTAAACATTGGCATTTGGAACTTGATCATCTCGATATTGAGGTGCTATAAGTATTAGCATATAAAAAATTGGGGAAAACTCAAAATGGCTAATATTCCCATGTATGGTAGGAACTAGGAAACTACCTGAAATATTGCCCAATCACAACTGGCCTTGAAATTTGGAGAAAATCTAGGCGTTTAAGCCATAATACCGCACTTTTCTGTTTTTGGCCATTACGATGATGGTTAGCCTATGAAAAATTGGGGAAAAAAACTCAAAATGGCTAATATTCTCCTGGATGGTAAGAAACTGCCAGAAATATATGCCCAATCACGTATAGGCTCAAAATTTGGAGAAAATCTAAGCATGTAAGACATAAGATCGCACTTTTTAGTTTTTGGCCACTTCGGTGATGGTTAGCTTATGAAAAATTGGAAAAAAAATCAAAATGACTAATATTCTTCTAGATGGTAGGAAACTAACTGAAATATATGCACAATCACATTTGGCCTCGGAATTTGAAAAAAAATCTAGATATTTAAACCATGATACCGTACTTTTTAGTTTTTTGCCATTTTGATGATGGTTAGCTTATGAAAACTTAGAGAAAACTCAAATTGGCTAATGTTTTCCTTGATAGTTGGAAATTGCCTAAAATATATGCTCAATCACGTCTGGCATAAAAATTTGGATAAAATCTAGGCATTTGAGCCATAATATCATACTTTCAGTTTTTTGCCACTTCGATAATGGTCCTATGAAAAATAGAAAAAAAAAACTCAAACTGGCTAATGTTCTCTTGGATGGAAGGAAACTGCCTGAAATATATGCCCAATCACGTAGGGCCTCGAAATTTGGAGAAAATCTAAGCATTTAAGACATAATATAGCACTTATCAGTTTTTTGCCATTTCGGTGATGGTTAGCCTATGAAAAATTGAAAAAAAACTCAAATTGGCTAATGTTCTCCTTGATGGTTGGAAACTACCTGAAATATATGCTCAATCATGTATGACCCCGAAATTTGGATAAAATATAAGCATTTAAGACATATATCACACTTTTCAGTTTTTGGCCATCTCGGTGATGGTTAGCCTATGAAAAAAATGGAAAAAATTCAAAATGATTAATGTTCTCCTGAATAGTAGAAAACTACTAGAAATATATGCAGTACTTTCTAGTCGTCTACCTCATGTTTAATTCACTCCCTATACTTACGGTTTTACAAGGATTTCACTAAAGATGTCACATGACTGCCTGAGTTGGATCTCATCAGGCAAGAGGCGAATCCCGTGTTGTGTGCTCATTAAAAATATCACATCGTTAAGTATATATGTGATTAGCGTGCGAGTTTATAACTACTTTGACACCCTCTCCTTACAAGCTAGTTTTTCGGATGAGTTTTACTTTACCCAATGTATTTATACAAATATTATACCATTATTATGTTATAGTATTATCTGTATTATATTGGTTAGTCACTGGTCAACAAATTAAATTAGGAGAAGAAATTGCCATGCACAAACAAAGGGAGATCTCAAATCACAATTAAGCTAATATTAATTAACGAATTAATGCATGCTTACCCACCTTATTCTGTGGTCGTCATCCATTTCTTCCTATTTTTCTTCAATATATCGTTTAACCGTTACCTATACTCTAAGTCTACGTAAAATAATACAAATTAAATTATTTATTCTGTATTTTTTATTTAATTATTATATTGCTTCATGGTTCCCTTTAAATTAATAAATAAATTCTCTTTTGACTGTTTCCAAGGCATAGGAATGTGCTGATGATATTTCTTTATAATGAATTGAATCATTTTATTTTCCTATACACATTTCATCTAATGTAAAATAATATTTTTGCCGCCGTATTTTTGAACTTTGCACTAGTGTGAATAATAATTTACTGCTGTAATTATATATTTATAAAGATTAACTAGTTTGGAAGGAAATTAAGAGTAAATCCGATAGGTTTGTTGGGGAAGCTAGCCCAAGACAATTAGGAAGTGTAGTTAGGATTAAGCGACTCAGAAGAAGGATCCAGGCAACCACGCGTTTTAAAGTCCATAAAGGACTATGCAATCAGTAAAAGTCAGAGGCGACAAAGGCATGATCATAAGGCCCAACGACATAGGGGGCACCTCAAACCCTAGCCACCTGGGGGGAAAAACCCTAACAACGGACACATAGCAAGATTAGGATGGGCGGAGCCTCATCAACATCGGTCATCGCCTTTGTACACTCAACCAATGTGAGAGAGGCGCTAACGGTATCGCTTAGACGTACCTTACTACAGGAACACTTTTGGCAAGGAACATTCTCTCGTTACATTTACTAAACACTCACAATACATAAAATACTCCCTGCTATATTGACTAGAACTGAGTAACTGACTACTAATACTCATTCTTCTTATACGAGGTGACTCTAAGCCTACCCAGCCGACGAGACAGTTTTATTGGGTCAGACAACCAGGTTGGAACAAAATTTTATGCTGATCATGAATTCATAGCTTATGATTATTCATCTCTCATTTGATTGTCCTATACCTAATATGGGTAGCAAGATGTGAATTACTTATTAGTCATCGTATGTTCGAGGAAAGGCTTCATAAATTAACGGTTATAAAATAAAATAAAATAAAATAAAAATAATTATTTTATAACAAACATGATTTTGGCGTGGATTAAAATTGGCATTGTACGGAAATGGAGAGACAAAGGAATGAGGAAGAGGAAGAGGAAGAGGTAGAGACGTAAGGTGATCGTAAGCATGGACGGAAAGCGGCAGTGCGACGTGGCATGAGGATTTTCTGTCGCCGACGGTCAAAAGCCGGTGCCTATACTGTACACGTGTCCCTTTCCTATGGCTTTGACCATAATTATGAAAGGTAACTATATATATTACATCCTATTTATCAATATTATTTTTTTTTTTTCTATATATAGCTGGTAGCTGAAAGTAATTTGTTGTTATTATTAGGCCAACAATTTGGACTTTTTAATTTGTAAATACATGTTGTTTATTTAGATTTATTCTCCACTGTATATAATATCTATGCTTACTTGAACGTCAAGTATTTATCTTTGTAACAGATACGAATAAGCTCGATCTCCTACTCTAGATTGCTTATGCATCAAGTCCTCATACTCATTGTCGAGAAGCTGAACTAAAAAGCATAGTTACACATGAAAGAGATAACTGAAAACTCTGTTGAAGTTGTTAGAAGTTGGAGAATGTTAAATTACCTTATTCGGCATGCATATTTGACAAACAAAAAAGTATGGAAACAATGAATCCCTTTGTTTTGTTTGAGGAAAGTCAGAATTTCGAGCGGGGGAGTATTTCCCAGAATACACAAAACAAAGACAACTAAAACCTCTGTGTTTCCGAAACACAAAAATTCAACACCATTTATCACAAAATGAACAAGAATATCTCAAAACACATAATTCTCCAAAAACACAATAAAACTTCTCGAAAAATAACATCACATGCTCATAATTGTAATCAATTATAACCGATTACATCGTATCACAGAAAAATTGAAACATCAACAAAATATGTATGAGAACTGAAGAATAAGATGAAACATAATTAGAGTAAAAAAAAACAAAAGCAAGGAGACAAAAGAAGGTCATTGAATATCAAAAGGCTTTCCATTTTGTTCAGTCTTCATCGATCATTTGCCATATATATATATATATATAAACGTCCAAAATATATATAAAAAAAAGAATTAAAAAAAAAAGAATTGAGTATTGGGATTGACTGTAAGGGGGAGGTTACTTAGAAAATGGTCATCGCTGACTTAGTAAACATTCAAACCTCTCATACTCCCTTCACCCCTTTGTGTTTCACACACACACACACTCTCCTAACTCCTAAGCCCACCTTCATTCTTAATATAAAGGTTCCTTTGCTAACAAAAGGTTTTGTGGTGGTTCCTTTGTTGAATGTCTTCTTGAATGGTAGAAGTTAGATCAAGTGGGTCCATTATATTGGTACTAACGTCGACCAAGATGTCTACAAATTAAAAGGTCACAAGAGCAAAATGACACCAAAATGGGTGGTCATTGGTCTCAGAGGTAACATCTCAAGTACCACATCGGAAAATTGAGAACCATGCATTAATAACTAAAAAACAAATATATGTATTTTTTTACCCAAAACAGACAATATCATACTATTACAATCCTACCATCCATTCAACCCTAGTTCCAAAAAAATGGATCATCCAAATTCCAACCCACTTGTATGAGTGTACCTATCATGGGAACTTTGTTTCCATACAAGGGAGCCAAAACCCACTTTCCAAATCCCCCTTTGATTTGTCAAACCACCTCCCTAAAGTCCAAAGCATCATTACACTACCCAAAAAAAAAGTCCCATTCAAACCCACAACTTTTAATCTAATCACAATCACATCCTTCCATTTTTTTCACTTATAAATAACTCTCCACAACCTCTCTTCCCTTCATTAATTCACCATCATTCCATCACCAAATCCCTCCCCCCAAAAAAAAAACCCATTCATCAAAACCAAAAACCCATCTCGAAATCATCCTCCTTTCTCAAAGAATTCATCAAAATCAAAAACCCATCTCGAAATCTTCCTCCTTGCTCAAAGATGTCTGACGATCATCACCTCTACTACCACCACGACTCCTCCTCCTCCTCCGCCGCCGCCGCCTCCTCCTTCTTCTCCCCTTACTCTTCCCTCGACTACAACAACATCAGCTTCACCGATTGCCTCCATGGTTCCGTCGACTACTCCTCCCTCTCCAAAGCCTTCGACCAATCTCCCCCGCCTCCCGACTTCCTCACCGACCACCCCCACCACAACTCTTCCGGGTCGTTCTCCTCGGAGGACGACTCGGGGAGCATTATTTGCAATGGCAAGAAGGAGGAAACCAACGAAACTTCCGCCGCCGCCGCTCCGCCGATGGCAGCGGCGGCGGGGAAGAAGGCGAAGGGGGAGAAGAGGAAGAAAGAGGCGAGATTTGCTTTCATGACTAAATCTGAGGTGGATCATCTAGAAGATGGCTATAGGTGGAGAAAATACGGACAGAAAGCTGTTAAGAATAGTCCTTATCCACGGTATGTTCTTATTTTTTTTATTTTTATTTAAATTAATTTTGAAAATCTGATTCCGCCATTAACGGAGCTTGGCTTCTGTGTATCTTGTACTACAAGATATTTATTTAACGACTAACGTTGACGACGTAATGTAATGTTTGATTTCTGTGATTAGTGTATTGATTGTATTATTGTACGTACATGTGGGCGGTCAAATGGTCAACGTTAAATGTGAACGCTTCCGTTATGGTTTTGTTCTTCGGCAAGTTTGACTATGTGACTATATCTAAATGTATGAGTACTAGTAGTAGACTATGCATTTAGTAAAATATAAGCATTTGAGAAAATATTAATGTAAATTAAGTGGAATGAGATTTATATTTTAATTTTTAGTTTGTATATTTTGGCATAAATACTTAAAATTTTATTTTTTTTATACATGTTAATTGAAATTTTATCCGTTCATATTGGTTAATAACACAAAGTTGAATTTGATGTGACATCGGATCTGGATCGTATAAGAAAAAAAATTATTCAATGTTAAATTTTATAAAGTTTCAAAAATTAGACACGATTATATGAATCGAATGAGGTCATAAACTTCAATCTCACTCCAATTCTCCCTAACGACTTTGGTAGACTATTATTTTTTCTTTCACAATCGCATCTAAAACAATAAAAAAAATGTATTAATGAAAATCTCGTTAACCAAACTGTGGGCCAAGCTTTTAGCTTGTTCAAGTTAGGTTGGGTATTTCGTCATTCCGTAAACTACACTCGTTGGGTTGGCAGACCATCTGGCACTCAATTAGTAGCGCTGACACATCACTCGACTAACGTTTTTCACATGAAAAAACTTTATCTTCTTGCCCCTAAGCTCGAAAACCTACAAGTAAATCGTAATTGGCACAATTAAAATAAAATATTTTTATAGTCAAAGAGGTACACATACAAATACAATAGTTGTTGGATCTGAAGAGGACTTCCTTGATCGACCATGTCTAGATCAAAGATCACTTGGTCTCTTCTGAGTTTGGTGTGATAACTGATAATACGAAATTCATCAAAAACAAAAAACTGATAATACGAAATTGATTCTATATTTCGATATTGAAATTCAATTTCGTCAATTCATTCATTACCATAAATCATCATAAATTCGCAATTTAATTCACTACCCTGAAATTAATTTCTTATATGGTTTTTAATTTTGTCCATATTGCAGGAGCTACTATAGGTGCACAACCCAAAAATGCGGCGTAAAGAAGAGGGTAGAAAGGTCATTTGAGGACCCATCAACGGTCATCACAACCTACGAAGGCCAACACAACCACCCTCTCCCTTCCACACTCCGAGGAAACGCCGCCGCAGCCGCCGCCATGTTCTCCCACTCCATCCTCACCCCCTCCGCCACTTTCCCGGCCGAGTTCCTTCTCCACATGTCCAACGCCAGCAACCACCACCAACAAGAAGCCGCCGCCACCACATCATCCGCCGTGGGGTCTATGTACCATCATCATCAACAACAACAGAATCTGGGACAACAACAGTACTACGGTCAACACTTGTCGGACTATGGACTGCTGCAAGACGTCGTGCCGAACTCCATGTTCTTCAAACAGGAGGAGTCTTGAATCGTTAGTCTCATCGATTCGATCGACGATTGGTGTTGCTATTGTACATATACTATAGTATATATGGAATCCTGACTTCATGCATTGAGTACGCGCGCTATGATGTGGAAGTGTGTGTGGATCAACTTTGGAAATGAAGCACAAGATTTTTCATTTTTGGCTTTTAAGTTAAGTTCATGATTAAGATTAAGATTAGTATCTATTTACGACAATCAAAGAATTATTAAACTTAGGTCTATTTAATTTGTAACATGTAGTGCATGGCTAGCTACACTTTTTTCATGTATTAATGTATCCCTCGATTATATATAGTTGTTTATCGATGATTATTGGATGCGGATCGATCATGGTTTTGTTTTGCAAATTGGAAAGAATTTATAAGTACGGTTGGTAGTGGCGTAGTCAGAACTTCCGCCAAGTGGGGGTCCATTAAAAAAAAATCAGCAAAACGATTGAAATGTAAGGTTTCTGATCAAGTCCAAGTGGGGGTATAGTATTCAATTATAAGCATTTATGTTACACTTTTACATACATTTTTGCAAAATAATCATTTGTCAAGTGGGGTCCAGAGAACTCGCTTGGAGGCCCTGGCTATTGGGGTGTATGTGAATCAGATTTATTAATAATGATTGGATGTGGATTTGATCAATGATAAATCGGAATTTTATACTGATTAATTATCAATATATATATGATGCAAATTAATTGAGGTTATGCATGTCTCTAATTGATATTTTTTAGAAATGTTGGAGGAAATTTGAATATTTTAGAAATGTGAATTTCTATTCACATTTGATTTTGATGGGTTATCTAGCTCACACCGGAAAATGGAAGGGACAAGGCGAATTTTATAAGTGTGATAGAAACCCTAACTCCATTAGCTAGCTTTTGAGGCGTGAAGACGCAATATTACTCAACTGCGATATTAGAGTTTAGTTGACAACCAACAACCTCCAGGAATCTGGTCACAAGTACCAATACATTGGCAATTACTGCCGAGAGATGGAAAACATTTGGTCACAACCAGTACATGGGCACTGCCTACTAAGATGCCAATGTGTGAAGGACCTCAGAAAGTGGAAGTGAACGACATGATGCACTTTATTAGTTTAAGAAACGTCTCACCCAATGAACTAGTTTTTGTCGTAACTCATATACAATTTGGTGACATGCAAATTGAAATAGCGACATAGCATCAATTCGGATTTCGTGGCTATGAATATAACAACGTTTAGTGAAGAATTTGATTACGTGTGCGGATGTGGATTTGTGGTCAGTTAGCAGGAAACGTTGACCGTCTGGTTCTCTTACGGACATGACGGAGTTTTGAATAAATATAGACGGCCGTCAACTGATCCAACGTTAAGTTTAGCGGCTCAAAAAAGGAGAGAGAGAGAGAGGCGGCCGTTTTAAGCTTTTTCTTCTTTGTGAAGGTTTGTTACTTTGTGGGTAAAGAATGGAATGGAGGATGTCGACTATACAAGAGGCCAAACATGTGTTGTTGACTATGAAAAATGGTGAATATATATATGCTCATAATTGTAATTAGACGACTGAGATCTCATTACAGTTGGATATCTAATCGATCGAAGATACGTGACAATTTGGCCCATAATCTTGAGGCGCTGTAAAAAGTGTCATGATCCCGATATTGATGGGACAAGACACTACCATTACACCAACCTAAACGTCATTGGTTTTGTACGCTTTCAAGCTATAAGCCCAAGGTACATAAATGCGTACAGACACCCCCTAGATATACTTCTTTGTCTCCCATAACGCACGTCGTCTTCATACGCTTACCCTCTCAATTCTCTCACACAGACGCTTACTACTCTTTCTGTATACGCTTTGTAAGGATCACCCAAAGGGTTTAAAAGGCGTTCAAGGAGCAGTTGGCAACCACTAATCAACTCACTTAATTTTACTTGATTCTCCAAGTTGAACCACTTATTTGATCCAAACAACCAATCTGAGGAGAATATCAACCAATTAATCCAAAATTACAAATTACCCATTCTTGGCATTTGAAGTTAAAAATTAATTACTCTCGTCCCAAAATATGCAACTACTACATTCTAATTAACCACACCTCCAACAATCTACGATGATTTCGATCACCCATTGTAGACGTACATAAGTATGCTTAGCTCACAACATTGCCAACCGAGCCAGAAGGCCCAGAACAAGAGTACACCTTCCTAACGGGCTTATATAGATCTTCAGAGTTTCGCTCTTGTTTTCTTTTCGGTTTGGTAGAGTCTTGTAATAATTAATTTAATCAAAGTAAAAAACACAACAAGTAAAAATTAGCATATTATTCATTAAATTTATATAATTAAGCCATCGAATATGGAGGCTAATAGTTTATAATAAAACGTGGGGAAGGTTCACAGCTGATTAGCTGTAAGATTTATTCTCTGGAATATACATATAGTTGACTGTTGACTTCAACCCCCTTATCTGTGAACACTATACAAATGTTTTTTTATTTAAATTTTATGGTATATAAAATAATTCCACGGTGGATAATATAAATTTCAAACATAGTCCAATGCAGTCAAATAACTTCACATATCATTTAATAATAAATTAGGTTATTTGGACAAAAATTAATAACCTATAATATTTCATGAAATGTTCAACTCCACAACTAAACCTAGATCATTGAATTATCAAAATATATTAATTTAAATATGTGTAATTAGATCTATTGATTCATCGTGTAATTCTTCAAAAATCGTATAAAATGTCATGAATTGCTGCATCTCAGCAGTTTGAACGAAATTTCAGGAAACATATTAAAGTTTTCTAAGGTCCACCAAGTCGTATGCAAGATAAATTGTTATAACAGGCTAAAGAGGTTAAATTAAAAGATAATTAATTTAACACTAATAGCCCAATGGACCCATAACATTTTTAGACATTAAAAATCATACTTTCATTAGATTAATTTTTTTACTTGCTCGAAGGATTGTGCCATGGCGCCTGCAGGGATAGTGTCGAATTAGGATAGAAATCAGATTAGGGACATGGGTGGTGGGTTTTTTGGGTTTAAATTAAGGGTATTTTAGACATTTTATTAGGGTGATTACTTTCAATTCCGTAATTTCATTTGGACGAGAAAAATGAGAAATTCAATTCATGAGGAACTACCAATCACTCCAACAATCAGATTCTACTAGAATAATCAATTGTCCCATCAATTCAATTCCTTGCAAGAAACGACCTCAAAGCACCATGTCATACACTTTAACAACGCAAGTAACGTACGTATATGGTATCCTAAGAGTACTAGGGTACCATATATGTATATGTAATGTAACATCGAGTTGATAAAATAATATATGTATAATTATTGACTAAATCTTGATGGAATAAGGTTGTTGATGTGAACACAAGACAGCTGGAATATATAAGAATAAAATTGGTGCTATGTTTGGACGAAATCAAATTACATCAAACAACACTGTATATTACACATATAAAAAATGATTTTCTCTTCTTCTTCAGAAAATCACTATCAAACAACACCTAACATTTGCCATGAAAAGACTGGGAAAACAGCTGCTATAGCTACATGTTATCTACCCCTCCCATTAATCCTATTCATAACCACACATTTTTTTTTTTACTTAATTAACATTATTTTGGAATGTGACATTAATAATGATTAATATACTTTGAAACTATATATTATGTCACATTGCATAAATTAATATAGTTACATACATGTGTTATTACGGGTATACGTACGGTGGTCTCATGTATTTCTTCATTTTATATCATATATGACAACAAATCAATTTTATCCTTTTCATATCTGATTTAGTGTTTTAGGTTCATGATTACGTTACTTGTGATTGTGGGGTAAGCCTTGGTGAGAGCTTAGACATCCATCATTTTTTGTGCGCGGAAGACCACGTAAAAACATCTTAATTATAATTATTATTTTTGGATGAATATCTTAATTATTATTCAATATAAAACGAGGTTAAAAAATATTCATACAATCCTAAACGAAGGAAACACCCAAAATTACAATCAGTAGTGGTTATATAAAATGAAAACCGGGAAAAAATTCATGACCAATGTTCGCAAAATAGTCTGTTACGTACATGATTATCTTCTTTACACGTGTGACAAATCTTCACGTTCTAATTATGACGAAGGGTGAGGACCTCTCCCGCATGGTGGTTGAAGTTCAACTAATTTGTATGATTCTAGGGTTCGTTAATTATGAGAGTAATTAGCTTTGGAATTTTAATTTATTTTTGTCGAAATTGTCATCCAATTAATAACGTACAACGAACAATGATAAAATGGTTCAAATTTCGCTTTCATTCAACCCTCGCTTTACTTTCCCTTCCTAATTAATATTTATATTTTGATCTCTTTAATTTTATTTTATTTTTGGTTTGACAATTACGTAATGCATAGGATCCTATACAGGTTGGGAATTGTGAAGCAATATCACTGTACAATTTTGCAAACCGGTCAACGACAACAGTGCTGATAGGCCTTAGGCCTGGCGATTCTGGGGAATTTTTCCCCTTTAAAAAAAAAAACAATTCTCAACGTAGGGTTATATTTCAGTCAATTACCAAAGTAGGGTTACTTTTTCCATGTCATCCATTTATCGCTAACATGTATGGCGATTTCCATATAATTGTACAATGTTACAGTGGTTTGTCAGACCTTTGTTTTTACATATTAGGGAAATAGCAGTTTGGTTCTTCTACTTTGCCAACTTAACAAATAGCCTCTGTACTACAAATCACTCTTTTTACCCCCTCGTACTTTGACTAGTTTGCATTTTGGGTACTTTCATTCCAATTATCTTTTTAATGATGTTAATTGGTGCGCATTAATACAACACGTTAGCTCTAATAGCCATGTATTAGCTTACTAAGTATTTTTTATTTGAGAATATAAGTATATATAAATACATAGGATGAAATCGATGAATAAAACGTATGATTCTAAAAAAATTCGTATTTCACCGTACTCTTTGCGATACCTCCTCAATTTATCTCTCTGGTAACTCTTAGTGTCCTACCTCAGATATCTCTCTCATTCGGTGTGCAAATGCGTCCCGATTTAACGTCATGAAGATGTTAGTTCAAATGTAAGGACCCAAAATGCAAAGTGGTAAAAAAATAGGAGAGGTAAAAAAGAGTAATTTATAGTATAGGGACTATTTGTTAAGTTAACAAAATAGAGGAACCAAACTGCTATTTCCCTAATAGGTAAAAGAAAAAGTCTGACAAGCCACTGTACATTTATATGGAAATCGCCATACATGTTGGCGATAAATGGATGACATGGCAAAAGTAACCCTACTTTGAGAATTGACTGAATATAGCCCTACATTGGTAATTATTTTTTTGCAAGACCCTTGTTTGGAAAAAATCCCGATTCTGGGTCTTGGAGGTAGCCTATCAAGAGGACCCGAGAAGAAGGTAGTTAATTATTTGGGCGAAAGGCTCATAGGTGATTAGGGACGGTGGTGGCCCAACAGGGAAGCAGCAAAGCCCACTACCGAGGGCCCTAAGCCCTAACGGCTTTAAGGTTCGAGCAACACAGGGACACATGGCATCATCCCAGAGGCCGATATGGACGGCTGAGATCGATCCTTGGCGACCAAGACAGAGGGTCAGAGCTATAAATACAGCTCTAACTCCACTACAGAAGGGGACACTCTTTTACCCAGCGGACCAACAATTTCCGCATACGTTATTTTGTTCTCCTTCCTACCTTTCATATAATCGCCTAGATAGTCCATAGAACTCACTATTACTTCCCCCTTTGATTACGAGGTACTCCCACGGCTAAGTACCAAGCGATTGGGCCATACGACTTGTCTGAAACAAAAGCTATTCATTTTTTGAAAACGCGGGGCACAGACCCCTTAAGTATTACTCGAAACAACTCTTGGCCTGACAACCCCAAGGAAGTCGTACCAAAGCCAAATGAGAATCCGGGTACATCAATATCTAAAAACCAAAATCAAAAGAATGATCAAGGTTCGCAAGATAGTCAGCCGCACAATTGACTTCACGATAAATATGGGAGAGAGAAATATCCCACTTCGCAAACAGAACTCCTCCACTAACGCATGGTGTTGGTGCGTCAACCGGAACTCCTTATTAAGGATCTCGACCGCTGCTCGGGAGTTAGATTGAATGTTGAGCTTCTTAACCAAGCAACCTTCGTACATTCAACGATAACTCTCAATTCCACCCTCGTAATAGAGCAATTTCCAATGTTAGCACAAAATGCACGAACAAATTTTCCCCGGTGGTCAAAGCTATTCATTCTTTACTAGTAAAGACCTTAAAATGAAGTTACAAAATTAAATAAAACAACCAAAATTAAATAAATAAAAATTAAAAGAGAATATGAGCTCTTGGTGTTGACTTTCGAAAAACAATTGTGCCTTGATTTGCGGTGAACTGATGCAATCTTGTCGTTTAACCAACAACGTACGACTGCGATTCTTTTTGACTCTAAATTGCCGGTGCTTTGCTTGTCTACTAGCATATACAAGCACAACGATAAAATTCAAGTTGGTTGTTGAATAATATATTTTAATTAAATAATTTATTTATTAATTAATATCAGTAATTGAAACTATATAATTAAGCTTGATTAAGGCTACTTAATTAGTACCAAGTAGGTACCGTGGTGGGAGCTAATTAAGTACCATCGCAATATGTTTATTTAACTTTTGGACATGTGATCATCTAATCTTAGTTTAATATATTTTATGAACATTGACAATTTCAAAAGACTTCATGTGTACTCTCCTCGATCTCTCACAAGTCATTTGTAAGTCGATCATAAAACATATCAACTTAACCCAAAGAATCAGGCAAATATATTCAGGCTAATAATGTACTTCACAAAGACAGTAACCACCAATGTCGTTAAACAAAGAGTTATATAGTTGTTTGTCTAGTACAACTTATGATGGAGCTGTTTGAGTTGAGAGCGACCCACTTAGGTGATAGTATCTTATAGGAGATATTCACCATCGATATCATCTTAGTCGGAGGACATGCGTGTACTTGGAGGTCCCCAACAGTCCTGCCCCCATGCCTAGATACACCAATGATGAGTAGATACGACAAGGCAGGCCTCAAGAACGATTCACGCAACAGTGAACATAAGCTTATTCATAATCCCAAAGTTATTCATCAAAAAATAAAAATAAAAATCCCAAAGTAAAATTTCATTCTCGACATACACGTTTTGTGATAATATGTACAATAGTCTCTGGTAGTCACACGATGCAGTAAACGAATTACTACAAAATACACTCTATTTTTGTAAACAATGATCAAGTTCTCAACCTCATAATTTAAAAAAAAATGAAAAATAAATAATGCCACACTTGGTAATTCAATTATCATATAGTAGCTGCCATTGGGCCAATTCGTGGGCCGTCTATGAAACTCGTTCTCACTGTTATTGTTGAATGATCGATATTGGGCCGAGCTATGGGCTCATGGGCCCGCTCTATGTTTTCAGTTAGCGGGCTAGTCGAGCCCATGATTGCTTATTCGATGCAAGGCTTTAATCTTGATTTCAATGTTTGTAATCTGAACATTCCAAACTCAGAAAACCACCCATTCAGAAACCCTAATGTTATCATCAAATAGCCGCTATATAAATCTCTTTTTTTACCCCTCCTACTCTGACTACTTTGCATTTTGGGTCCTTCCCCATTTCAACTATCATCTTCATGACATTAAATTTGGACACATTTGCACACCGATAAGGAAAGATACCGGAGGTAAGAGAGACAAATAGTTGGCCAGGGAGATAAATTGAGGAGGTATGGCGAAAAGTATGGTGAAATACGAAGGATTTTAGACACTACAACAAAAACAAGCTTTTGCGACATTTGTTGAGTAATCTAGAACGACAATTTCATTACACGTCGCTAAAATGCTAAATTTTGTAACTCATGCGACATTTTGAGTAAATGTCACAAAATTATAATTTTTAGCGACATAAATCAATGACATTTTTTTTATGTTCAGACGTATGCGTGTCACCTGTTTTAAGTTCATACATAAGGCAATCAGTTAGAGAATTTAAGTCAAATGTTGGGCGTATGTCTATGTATAATGACATTTTTTTATGTTACTATATTACTCGATATATATTTTAACATAAAAAAATATATTTAAGTTTGGTGCATTCTATCTAACATAAATATCATTTCAACATTCATAGTATACTTAATTCAGAAAAAACATTTTATAGTCACCCATTTAAGTTTTTGTTATTTTTATCTACAAAGGTCGAATTTAAATGAAATAAAATTTAACGTGTAAATCTCTTTGTACTCATGTAAATACTCTTCGTATTCATGTACAATGCAAGGTATCAAGGTCCTTTTGTACTTGATTTTACACGTATTCACCTTTTGTAGACGGTACATGTATACACACTTGTAGTGATCGTATAGATACACATTGTACACACTCATGTGCAAACACCCTTAAATGAATTAAATAAATATGCTATATAAAAAATGAGTTATGATGTATGGCATAATGGTAAGGACTCAATTTTATAACATTGAGGTCAGGTGTTCAAATCCCAACGTCAACAAATGGTAAACATTCTTTTCCAGGGCGAAATATGAGCACTATCCAAGGTTTGATGGCACATGGTAGGATGTCGTTAGCGAGAGACAATGACTAAAGGTTCGACAGTGGAGGACTACCTGGTGACCAGTGGTTAGCGAGTGACAATGGTTAAAGGTTCGGCGGTGGAGGACTACCTGGTGGCCAGTGGTTAGTGAGAGACAATGGCTAAAGGTTCGGAGGTGGAGGACTACTTGGTGGCCAGTGATAGGTGACTTCCAACAACAAATGATGGTTGAAAAAAGATGGTGGTTGGAGGGAAGGCCGTTGGAGACGGTGTCCAACGAAATATATACATTTAAGTAACAGATATATATAGGTGTACAACACTTTGTGACACATATAAATTTGCAAAAAATACTCACCAACATTTATTGTAAGTGTCACAAAAACATAAAGTGACACTGGTTTAAGCGACATTATTACGACACTTGGACAAAACGTCGGTGAAAACTTGTAGCGACATTATTTACCTTTTTTAGCGACACATTAAAAGGTCGCAAAAGCTTGTTTTTGTTGTAGTGAGAATCATACATTTTATTCGTCGATTTCATCCTATGTAATTACATATGCTTATATTCTCAATTAAAAAACACTTAGTAAGCTAATACATTGCTATTGGAGCTAACGTATTGTGCAGAATGCGCACCAGTTGACGTCATGAAGATTGAAGACGATAGTTTGAATGCGCCCCATTGACCCAAAATGCAAAGTCAAACGATAAAACACGATATGTAAGGTATTGTGAACTGAAAGTGAGGGCCAAAATGTAATTTCATTTGTTCTTTTGCGGCATACGAGTATAGGGCAACAAACCACGGAGACAGAAAAGTAGAGGATATGTCTTAATTCCTGATCTCCAACGATTTTCAATACTCAATGGAGGATTCAACCACTATGTCTTTTGATCTTCATCAATCATATGGGGAGATCCCACTTCAATCACAACGTTAATACAAAACACGAAGCAGAAAAAACCAAATACAACTTATGTTTTGTGTAACGGTAATAAATGGATCAATATTCATCATTGCCAAATCGTCCATGCATAAATCAAGAACAAAGATAGAAAATCCTCAAACTGCTCTGCCAGGAGAAATTAAATGCTTGTTCTCCTTTAAAAGCATCAATCATTAAGAGTAAGGATCCTCTGCTTGTTCTGCACCTGCAATGCTAGAATCCCCACCTGGAGATCCTCAAAGTTTCACTTCAGATAGAAGTAAATGCTCAAGCGTCGAGAGGATAAAGGCCATGTACAGAGCATTAAGGAGCGCAGATCCTACTAGGCGCAAAATATCTAGCAAAGAGAAAAGGAGGATCGCTGGTCTGCACCGATAGTGGCTATCGGTCGTCGATGACTTCAGTTTGGATGAGTGGAAAGCTTAGATGTCTGCTTCAACTTTCCTCTCGGATAACCACTGGTACAGCTCTCTCCGCTGAGAGCTGATCAAGCAGTTCGGGGAAAAACTAATTTTTGGTACACTCGGATGATCTAGGGCAGAACAACCATGGCATGGAGAAATATGGAATCGGAGGGACCTACTCGGGAACAGTGCTCAAGGGAAGTCACACACTCCAGATCCTTTCTTAGATCATTCTGCCTCATGGAATGGAATTTGACTCTCGCTGATCAGAAGAAGGGCGGATATGGAAGTCGGTATGTCTGGGCGCCCTTCAGGGGAATACAAGCCATCCCTGAAGGTAGGAGTTTACTCGAACACCTCGTCGGAGGAAGAGGAAGAAGCTGCGGGTTACGAACCTCACCTTTTACTGCGAAACATTGGTCTCTCTCTCTCGGGATCCACTAGTGGGAAAGATGGGGCTTCGTACTCAGGAAGCAGTGCTCATGGAAATGAGTTTATACAACACAAAGGCCAACTAACCCTGTCGGATAGTCAAAGCCGCACAAACTCACCGGAAGTGGTGCAACCGCAACTGCAATATCTGTTCCCTGATCCGAATGTTAAGAAGCATGGGAAATCCCCGATCCACCCAATGAACCTGCTCAGCTCTTTCGAGATAGAGGCCACCACAACCAATCTACACCTGTCGCCGATGTCGCCTTTTCATCGAGAGTTCCACCTGGGTTTGAAGGCAGAGCTCTTACTTTCGGAGAACAAGAGCTCCAAGCTGTCGCAGGGGATACACCAATCCAATCTCAATTCTTTGGAACGCGGGATGGAGTTAGGAGCCAGACAACTCACATGGCATTGGAGAACTATGGAACGGAGGGACTACTCGGGGAGACGAGGGGTCAAGAAGCAGCAGCCTCCAGTCTCTTCTCCTTCGATTCTATCCCTGGAATGGATTTGAATCTCTCGCTGACTGAATCACCGAACACAGGGGGAAGGAGAATGCTCTAGGGTTTGATCCTAATATGTGGAGTCCGATTAACCGCCTCTTGTCTCCAGTGTTTCCAGGTCTGCAAAGTGAAGGAACAGATCAGCTGGTATGGACGGCGGCCCAAGTTCTAGCAAGTGATGATACTCCTTTTAGGGCTCCGGGGCCAATGCCCACCACCAAGCCTCTGTTCGAAATTGGTACAGTTGCTGAAAAGGAGGGAAGACAGAACAACATCTCTTTGGGGCAGCCGTCCATCCATAGCCCGACACAGCAATGGGGCCCCAATTTCTCCAACTATTGGACACGAGGCCCAAGCCCATCTGGAGACGATAACCCATGAGAAATCGGCGAGCAATGAAGTGGAGGAGACCAGAGTGATGAACAAGGATTGGTCACCGGCTGCCCTTGTAAGGGAAGGCATTCGCTCATTCAAAAAAAGGAAAACTGAAAGTGCTGGCCGGAAGTCAATTATGAGCTGAATCTGGGATCTTTGTCCATATCCCCCACAACCAAGGAAGGCAACCGAGCTAGGATATGCCGCAATACGAAGAGCTTAAATGAGGATGTGAGGGGCAGCCCATACAAGAGAGGAATAAATGAGAAGGGAGGGTCATCAGCAAGAAGATCCAAGAGGAGTCGGTGGCCACCCCGAAGCCACCTCGCCGTCCATGATCTTATTGGGATGGAATTGTAGGGGGGCGGGGCGACCCCTTACAATTAAATATTTGCGCGATCTAGTGCGCAAACACCGCCCAAGCATCCTTTTCCTTATGGAAACGAAGAACGAAAGGAGCTACATGGAGAGGAAAAGGATGGAGCTGGACTATGCTAACGCCCACTACGAGGACCCTATTGGCACCGCGGGGGGACTCGCGCTATGGTGGTTGAACGGAATAAACGTGGATGTCATTTCTTGCTCTTTTTATTTTATGCATTTTTATGTTCATGTTGAGGAAGGGTTTCACTATACGTGTGTTCATGCCCCAAACGATCCTATTCGTAGAAGGGCGTTTTGGGAGGAAATAAGTCACCTACATGTGACAGATGACCCTTGGCTTGTGTTCGGAGATTTCAACTCCATTACTAGTAATATCGAAAAAAAGGGAGGCATCCCAGTTTCGGATTCGTCTACGAAACCATTCCGACAATTCATCAACGACAACGCGCTAATGGATTTGGGCTTTCAAGGCAATCCGTTTACATGGACGAATTATCAAGAAGATGAGGACGAAATAATGAGCAGAATAGATAGAGGCCTCGCCAACAATGCTTGGAGGCTCGAATTCGAGGAAGCTATAATCATGCATGAAACTATAATTGGTTCCGATCACTCACCTCTAGTTCTTAATCTGCACTATGATCAGAACAATGAAAAACCTCCTTTCCGGTTTGATACAAGATGGCTATCTAACCCTATCTCCCAACAAATCATCAACAACATTTGGACAGCCAACATGTCCATTGAAGACAAGCTTAACCGAATTAGGAGGGAGACTGAAGAATGGGCAAAGAAGGACCGGAGGGACAGAAATAGAAGGGAAAATATTCTAAAAATCAGAATTGCAGACTTTCAGAGCAAACCGAGAAACAACATCAACGCACAAGAAGAAAGAGCAATGAAAAAAGAACTGGAAGACATATGGGATCATAATGCCTTACTGTGGAAACAAACTGCAAATCAGCACTGGGCGACACACGGGGACAAAAACACTTCATTCTTTCACGCCTCTACGGTGCATCGACGACAACGAAATCATATTTCAAGACTTCTCTCCGACAATGACGAATGGACGACCTCACATAATCAGCTCACTAACCACACAAAGAATTTCTTCGTCAACCTTTTTACGGCCCGGCCAATCTCAGATTACGAGGAAACTCTCTCGGCGTTACCAAGGTTGATAAATGACGAGATTAATGGTAATCTCACAGTTCAGGTAACAGACGAGGAAATTAAAAGCGCTGTATTCTCTTTGGGGCTGTCCAATCACCCGGACCAGACGGCTATAACGGTCACTTTTATCGAAAGTACTGGAATATAATAGGGGAGCAAATTGGAACAGAGATCAAGAATTTTTTCGGGGGAGCAATCATGCTAGAAGGGTGGAACGATACTCATATCGTCCTTATTCCAAAGATTCAAAACCCAACAAGAATCACAGAATTCCGTCCCATCAGTTGCTGCAACTTCCGATACAAAATTATAACAAAAATTCTCTCAAATCGCCTGAAAGTCTGGCTACCTTCTATGATCTCGGAAAATCAAGCAGCTTTTACAGGAGGAAGATGTATTCAAGACAATATCATTATTGTACACGAGGTTCTTCATAAGTTTAAAATCAGAACTAAAGGAAGAAGTAAAGACATGTGCATTAAGTTGGATATGAGGAAAGCTTACGACCTAGTTGACTGGGATAGTTTGATCCTCATTCTCAAGACCTATGGGTTTAATGACAGATGGTGTTCGTGGATAGGGAACTGCATTCGGACGGTAAGATTTGACATCCTACTTAATGGGAGATCAACAGGTTTTTTCACTCCTAGCAGAGGACTTCGTCAGGGAGACCCCCTATCTCCATTCCTTTTCATTCTTATGTCAAATGCTCTTACGACTTTGATTGAGAGAGGGATCACGAGAAATCTCACAAATGGAATCAAGTTGTCCAGAAATGGTCCTCTCCTTTCTCATTGCCTATTTGCAGACGACACGATCATCTTGGAAAAGCCACGGAAGAGGAGGCAACCAATATCATTCAGATAATACATGAGTATGGGAGCCTTACAGGACAAGAAGTAAACAATGACAAATCAGCAATCTTTTTTAGTGCTAATATGTCCATCCAAGAAAAAAGGAACATCATTACGGCTATTGGCTTCAATGAGCAGAACTCGAACCCAACGTACTTAGGAGTCCCAACTGAATGGGGACGATCTAAAAAGAAACGTTCTCCTTCCTCTTGGATAGGAATGAGAGATAGAGCGCAATCTTGGAAGAGTAGAATGCTCTCTCACGCAGGGAAAGAAGTTTTATTAAAGTCGGTCATCCAAGCCATTCCAAGTTACATTATTAGCCTATTCGCTCTCTCAAAAGGAATGCTAAAAGAGATGAATTTCATCCTAGACAGTTCTTCTGGTCAGGATCGATGGAGAAAAGATCAATACACTGGGTGGGAGCAGATGTGATGTGTGAGGCGAAATCTAAAGGTGGACTCGGGTTTAGAGACTTCTATCATTTCAACATTGCTCTACTAGCGAAGCAGGCGTGGAGATTACTGGCCAACCAGGATGCATTGTGGGCTAGACTGCTAAAAAGCTTGTATTTCCGAAATTCGGACTACATGTCAGCTAAAAAAACATGCCCGCCCTTCTTGGATCTGGGCGAGTCTAATGGAGGCGAGGAAAGTGGTAAAAATGGGGCTTTAAAGCAGTCGACAATGGGGAATCGATCTCTCTCCCAAAGGATCTGTGGATTCCCCAATTGCAAATATGATAATCAATAGAGATACAGGCCTTTTGATTATGCAGCTGATGGATCAAGGAGAACACTAGAGAGTGGGACAGAGTATTATATCTCAGTACTACACCCCGTATCAAACGGATCTGATCTGTCAGATTCCGATTGGGCCAGTGGGTATGAAAGACGAATGATGTGGAAATATGATAAAGGAGCCTTTTCTGTTAAACAGCCTATCATGTGGGAAGGACCAACCTATCCCCTGCAACTCGTCCCAAGGCTAACAGAGATAGAGGAGAGAATATGGAGAGGGATTTGGGAAATAAATGTACCACCAAAAATCAAATTCTTCTTATGGCGATGCTTGTGTTAATGCTATGGCAACGAACACAAACCTCCATCATCGACAGTGCGCTCCTTCACCTGTGTGCAAAATTTGTGATCAAGAAGCTGAAACACTTGCCCATTGTCCTATTTGATTGTCCAAAGGCAGCAGGTATATGGTAAAGTGCATGCCTCAAATTTCGACCCCATCGGCTCGAGTCCCTTTTCGAAATTGGATTCAGGGTTTACAGACCACGAATACTGACCATTCCCTCCAAGTAAAAGTGGCTGCCGTTTGCTGGAATGTTTGGAAAGCTAGGAACGAGAAATGTGCTTCAGAGGAGTCTACCCAACGACAGAACATATTCAGTCCTTATTCAATGCAGATCTTCATGAGTGGACCACTATGATAGTCGTGACTCCTCCTCGTATCCCCAGCCCTCACCCCTCATCAATAGTTATCCCACCGCCAAATTATGTGTCTTCAACGATACACTGCGATGGATCATTTCTACATGATTCATAGAAGGCGGCTTACAGAGTAGTTCTGTCTAACTCTGCCGGGAGAGTCATTGATGGGAAAGCTGGGACCTTCTATTGCAACACTTCTATTGTATCTGAAGCAAGAGCTATTTTGGAAGCTACTAAGCTCGCAAGCAATATCAACAACAGGCAAGAGATTGTGATTTTTTCGGACTGCCAAGAACTAATCTTTGCCATCAACGGCCCAAAACACCGTTGGCCTGGGAATGCTTAGGTTACATTGGTAGAATTTTAGATCTCTCGGCTAATTTGAGCAATGTTTCTTACCTTTTCACGTCTAGAAAGATGAATGTTAAGGCGGATTGGGTAGCTCGTAATGCCAGACTCGGCCTCCTTAATGGAGATTGGGTCTCGTCTTTGTAACTCTTTTTCAGATATAATAATATTGCGGTTTTACCTTGTCAAAAAAAAAAAAAACGAGGTATACTGTGTATATATATGTTTAAGTCCAGAAATTTAGGGGGTTACAAACTTGTCCTAAAATTTTAATTTGTTACAGAGTGATCTTATAACTATAAAATGGGTTACGAAGTAGTCCTAATGACGTTATTAGTTACTTTTTCAGCCTTTTTCTCCATGTCACCGTTGACATGTCATCAAAAACATAATTCAGTAATCAACAATATGATTCAAATCTAAATCTAAACTCATCCACCTTATAAACTTTGGTTCAAAACTAAATCTAGTGAGTTAGATCGATATACTTTTAGATTTGAATCCACTTAAGATGAATTTTAAATTATATTTTCGATGACATGACAATGGTGACGTGGCAAAATGGCTGAAAAAGTACACCGATGACATCATTAGGACTACTTTGTAACTCGTTTCATAGTAATAAGACCACTCTGTAACGGATTAAAGTTTTAGAACAAGTTTGTAACCCACCCTATAAATTCGGGACCTTTTAAGTATTTGACCCATATATATATATATATTATTTTTGGGTAGAAATTGAAATATTTAATTTTACTATTTATGGTAAAATTCTTATATTATTTTGTTTACTTTATTCCCTTACCTGAATATTCCTGGTCTTGTTATTTTCTGTTGCTGGTATGGTAGCCATTGATGAATCTTGTTCACCAGTATTGACAAGGCCAAATCAACCAAATCTCCATTCTCCATCGCCCACCAAACCGCCATCAACAACTCCTCTCTTCTTCTTCTTCTTCCTTCATCCCTCTTGCGTCAGTGACGAAGACGTCTCTACGGCTATTACCGTTTTCCGCCATTTCTAGTTTCAACAAACGTATTTTCCTGTTTCTTCAAGCAAACTCTGTCCCTTCGCGTCAGATCTCTATATCTGTCGCTCCCTGCCGATTGGTTCAATTTTTATATTGTATTATGACAATGCCCTATCGATCACTGTCGATCTCACTCGCTTGACACTCCTCGTACTCTCTTCTCTCCGTCTCGGCGGTGAATCTTGATTCTGATTGGGGAGGCTACTGCGTTCTGGTTCTGATCGGAATTGGGTTTGGATTGTAAACATGGTTGCGGTGTCGGGGCCGATCACGCCTGGACAGGTGCGCTTCACCTTGATTCTGGATTTTGTTTTTGTGAAATGTGATTGGTTTCAAGTTGAGATTCTGTTCTACGACCTTGTTCATAATGTGGGGCTCTAGAGGTTCGTTAATCGAATTCCAGTTCTGGTTTGGATTATGGAGGAATTTGTCTGGAACTGTTTTGGGGGGAATTTGTGAGTTGATTTGTTTGGGAAGTGTTTGATGAATCGACAACTAATGTTCAGCTTACCTTGCTTGTTAAGGAACTTTGCTCTAAGAAGTAAGCCTTTTCCTTGCTAAGCTAGCCTACCATGTGCAAGTACTGAACTCTGATCTCACTAGAATATGCTACTCTGCTTTCCAGGGGCTTAGTCCTGCAATCTGATCTGGAAATCTTGCCTTCATTCATAGACATGTTCAAGAATTCCTTGAGACCATGTCTGTCCTTATGCTTATTTGGGGGTTTTGAGATCTAGACGTCAAAGATTGGAGTTGGTTTAGTTGTAGGAAATGGAATGTTTGGCTGGTAGTTGTTCCCATCATACTCTTCTTAAATTTTAACCTTTGGGGAAGCTAGAAGTTCTAAATAAAGTATGGCCTGATATCGTGGTCATTTCATTTTTATGGCTGATTCATGTTGTTGTTGATTGACTGGTGCTTATGTCAAATTTGGGATCAATTTCTATGCTTACCGATGTTGCGTGTCTCTTTGACTTTGCATATATCTGATGCTTACTTGCTATTCTATGTGATACAGGTGTCCTTTTTACTTGGTTTTATCCCAGTCTTTATTGCATGGATATACTCAGAGTTCCTGGAGTATAAAAGGTCTTCATCTCCTCCCAAAGTGTAAGTTAATTCATGCTGCTAGCTTGTTCTTTGTTGAATTTATAGCAGCTTATGTGAATCCATGTATGGGTAATTGAAAAATCGCTGCAATTTTGGCTGTTTGGCGCAATAGTTTATGTCCTCTTAGGTTGTTTTTCCTTTTTCCCTATGATCCTGACAACTGAGCTCTCTGTGCTGCAGTCATTCGGACAACAATCTGGAAGAATTAGAAAGTGTTGTTGTCAAAGAAGATGATCGGGCAGTATTGTTGGAAGGAGGCCTTGCAAGATCGGCATCAACAAAATTCCACGTTTCCTCCATCAGAATGAATTTAATTAGGTTGAACACCAGGATACGGTTTTGTCCTTGCAATTGTAATTTGACAGTACTTCAATGCATTCTTACCCTTATAATTTGTTAGGTTTCTGACCATGGAGGATTCTTTCTTGCTGGAAAACAGAGCAACCTTGAGAGCAATGTAAGCGATATTGCTTTGCTTTCAAATTTCTGTCTATTTTTCCTTAGATCTCCCAAAAAGTAATCGCACAAATTTTTCTGCAGGGCTGAATTTGGGGTAGTTTTGGTGTACTTCTATATCTGTGATCGCACAAACTTGCTGGGAGATTCTACCAAAGTGAGCTTTGATGAGTGTTTTATGTACTTGTAACGCTAGTCCTGACTGTTTCTCATTCGGTTTTTGTTTTGTGTTGTCTCGTTTCTTGGACAGACATACAACCGTGACCTATTTCTCTTTCTCTACATCCTCCTCATCATAGTATCAGCAATGACTTCTTTTACGAAGCATACTGACAAGTCAGCTTTCTCCGGGAAATCCATTATGTACCTGAATAGGCATCAAACCGAGGAGTGGAAAGGATGGATGCAGGCCAGTATTTCCTGTCAAGCTGATGCAAATAGTTCTATATAGTTAATGTGGATACCTCTTACTTTTGCACTTAATTTTGAGTCTAATATAATATATGTACTTGTTTAATTTATTCATTCCATCTGATCCCATATGGTTCCTTTTGCTTCTTCTATGTCTTTTAAGGGTTTGAAATCGCCGCTCTCACAATGATTTTGGAGTCAATGGATAATATTTTTCTGCTGATTTCGTTTTCAACTTGCCATGAAACTTGTATGGAAAAATGGACAGAGGCGTAAATTTCAACTCCAGAAAAAACAGAATCTTGATTTTGCGTCACTCAGATTGAATATTTATGTTGATTCTTGTGCTTATGTATTTAGGTGAACGATTTGTGTTTATATTTGATGTCAAAGCTTGCTTGCAAAATCTGAATTTTAACACCAATTTCTTACTGCCATGATTTGTTTGATTTAACAGGTACTGTTCTTAATGTATCATTACTTTGCGGCAGCAGAGATATACAATGCTATACGAGTCTTCATTGCTGCTTATGTTTGGATGACTGGATTTGGAAACTTCTCGTACTATTACATTAGAAAAGATTTTAGTGTAGCACGCTTTGCTCAGGTATTGTTGCTAATTCTGTTAGGTTTTTTTAACAGAAACCCTTCTTTCTTTCTGTTGTTGCTTGATTGTTATCTGGCTTGTTTTTTTATTGTTGAATTTATCTGGTGCAGATGATGTGGCGGCTCAATTTTTTCGTAGTGTTCTGCTGTATTGTTCTGAACAATGACTATATGTTATACTATATCTGCCCAATGCACACGCTCTTCACTTTGATGGTTTATGGGTCTCTGGGTATATTCAACAAGTACAATGAGAATAGCTCCGTGATGGCAGTGAAAATTCTGTCCTGCTTTCTTGTGGTAATCTTGATCTGGGAAGTCCCTGGGGTTTTCGAAATTCTCTGGAGTCCTTTGACATTTATGCTAGGTTGGTTCTTTACACCTTTTCTCTTTATATTCAATTGAATAACTCTCACTTACCTGGCACTGAGGTTTACTTGTCCTTTTATTTTTCTGGCTGTGGTTTGTTTAATTGCTTGAGTAAACACGTTATGAGAACTTTCTTGAGTAAACACGTTATGAGAACGCAGTCAATTTCGTGTCATAGATTTATTTCTATGCTTTAACACTTGGATATGAAGATGCAGTTAATTTCCTGATGCAGGGTACACTGATCCTGCAAAACCAGACTTCCCTAGACTGCATGAGTGGCATTTCAGATCTGGACTTGATCGTTATATATGGATCATAGGAATGATTTACGCATATTATCACCCAAATGTGAGTGTTCTGTGCCTGTTGGTTATGGATCGTTGTCTGTGCTTCACTATCTAAGCTCACCATGCCGAGAAAATCTCAGGTTGAAAAATGGATGGAGAAACTGGAAGAATCTGAAACAAAAAAGAAACTTTCAATCAAGACAGGAGTCGTAACGGTCACTGTATTTGTGAGTTTCCTAATTCTGGAGACATGCTTCTATCATATGGGTTCTTTCTACTCTTTGCTTATTCTTGCTCTTTTCTGTCATTAATAATCATGATAAGTTTTGTGTAGGTGGGATACATGTGGTATGAATATATTTACAAAATGGAGAAGGTAACTTACAACAAGTTCCATCCATACACCTCGTGGATTCCGATCACGTATGTTCTCTGTAAAAACTGATGAATTCTGCCCATATCATTGATGGTTCAACTTTCACGTATCTCAATGTTTCGTCCGTCTTTTTGTATTGGCAGTGTATATATAGTCTTGCGGAATTTCACTCACCAGCTACGGGGCTGCTCGTTAACTCTATTCGCGTAAGTCGTCCTCTTCCATTCCATACATTTGACCTGGTGGTTGCTTACTTAATTACGTACACCAAAGTTGTGTGCATGATCTGACTTTGGTTTTTTTTCTCTATCGATTCAACAGCTGGCTTGGGAAGATCACCTTGGAGACCTATATTTCACAGTTCCATATCTGGTTGAGGTTCGTAGACTGAACTGCTTTCTCCGCTACCTTATAACCAGTGTTTCGTCGAGCTATAATTGCAGCCCTTCTGACTTTCTTATGCTTTCGGCAGATCAAACATGCCCGACGGACAGCCTAAGTGGCTGTTATCGTTGATCCCAGAATATCCAATGTTAAATTTCATGCTCACAACTGCCATTTACGTCCTGGTAAGCAAAATTCATCTCAGGATTGACCACATTTTAAGCATCGAACATGATAAGTCAATTTTCATTCATTATATCTTCCTTTTCTTGTTTCATCTGCCAGTTGTCTCATCGGATCTTTGATTTAACCAACACTCTAAAGTCAGTTTTCATACCAACGAAAGACAACCGACGGCTGTTCTACAATTTTGTCGCCGGAGCTGCTATCTCCTTGCTTTTGTACTTTGTCTCACTTATTCTTCTCCAGATCCTCCATTCACCGGTAAGTTTCCATGAGATCATCGACCGGTCTGGACCCGTATGTCCTATAATCGTGCGTAAATATGTAAATTTCTCTTGATTTCAGGTCTAAGCAAATGGAAGTCTAGAGGTCTTTTTTTGGGTTGATGAACATACACACAAGAGAGTATAGATGGGCTGGGAATAAGGTTTGACTCTAAATTGACAACAGAAGAAGAACAGATTGAAAGCTTATTCTTTACCTTGGGGGACAAGAAACCCTTATATTTCATTACCGTGTTTGAAGAAACTGGAAGATGAGGACTAAAGTTGGCATACTCGCAAAGTTCAGGGGCTGGACGACAAGATCAATGGAGATTTTATTTTCTTTTCTTTTTAGTCCCCAATTTTTATGGAAATGTCGAAAGTAGGTTTGTAGGAGATTCAGATACCTTTAATATACACATTATTCAATACCCATTTCGTATAATACTCTGCTTAACCGATTTGTCTCGTGCAAACTTGAATGTAGTACGAATCATGTCAGTTCACTTGAATGTCGTACGAATCATGTCATGTCAGTTCAATCGCAACGTAGCACAAGACGGTACAAGTTTTATCGTAATGTTTTGCAAATGTCATGGTGGGAACTTGTCTCCCTCGGCTTGCAGCAATGCCCGACTGCCTTCGGTAAGCTCATTCGACACTGATGTGATTAGCAACTAAAAACCAGGTTTTAATGATGGCACAAGAACAACAACTGAATCATACGAAATTGTGATAAATAGACCACTTATTGTGGCTTACTAGCGTGTTAACGTGTTATCGACAAGCTTAACCCGAAAAGAAACGGAATGAAAGCAAATCGAATCTGTGTTAATAGATATACACAAAATTAAACCTTCCAGTCATTCATATCTTCATCCTACTGATCTTTCTTCTTCTGTAATACTTTAACAAGCCACAGCCTCCATTTGTTCCCTTCATTATACCAATGCTGCTGTTGTCAGTCTTAGCTTTGGTCCCTTCTTTGCTATTAACATCAACACTGCTGGATATCTCCATTGAACAGTCTTCTTCTCCAGGGCAAGGATGTGGAGAGTTTGGATGAACTGGTGTCGCTTTCGCGCCACTAATTTTGTCCCTGCCGAAAGTTGAATACATCAGTGGAATGGGAGTGAAGAGTCTGAGACTGAAAAGAAAGATGAGATGTATTTACCCGATTTTCCAGTGTTGTTGTTCTGTTTTCTCAGCTTGAACTACTTCAGATCCCAGGCTAGATGATCCATCAAGCTCCAGCTCCATTTCTTCTGCATTTCGACTGGTTTTTTGTGGGATTTCTGCAGTTCACGAAGGGAATGAAGGTAAAGACGTTAACTTTTTTTGTCTACGTTAGAAGATGGTTGAAACTCGAATGACATTCAAGCTGAAAATGTACCCTTCAGCAATGGACTTGATTTAGTGCAAGTTGATAATAGCTTGTGACACAAGATGGCGCCTGGAAAGTTCAAGAAAAAGAAGTCTGCAAACTGCAATCTCTCGGAATCTGTCATCTTCGAGAACCCAAATGAACCAGTCCATGTGTTTAACACAGTAGGAGCAGCGGGTAGAACCAGCCTCTCGACTCCTAGTTCAGTTAGCTTCTGAGAATACCAGAAACAAGGGATCAAAACCAGGAAACGGAAATGAGCAGTATCGTAAAGACAGATAAATATGGTACCTTTTCAAGCAAGTTCATTAGTATTCGACACATTCCAAGGCGACGATACTTATGCCTTGTGGCAACTAGAGGTACTTCTGCTGCAGTCTCCCCAAAGATCCTGAAGAAAGTTAAACAACAATCTCACACAAGATATTAGATATATCCGGAGGAGAGCCTTAACTTACACAGATTAAGAATCGTATTCAGAACCAACCTTAAAGTTGCCACACTAACGACTTCATCATCTTTTTCCAAAAGCACGGTATAGAATCCTCGAAAGTCAAGGCGTCTAAGTTCTGACCTGGAATGGAGTAACAGGAGTCGGGGGGGAATAATTCAAATAAATAGCTTATTGTACTAATGCAAATGAATTCGAAAAGGATGATAAGAATGTCCCTACCTTCTACTGAAAATGACATCATTTACGATATCTCTCCCTGTGCGGAATTCTTCTAGAGGCTCGAAACATTCGTGCATCACATGAAGAGCAATCTCAAGTTTCATGTAGCTCTGAGCTTCGGCAGCCTCAATACTCGAAACAGAAGATTCTTTGTCATCATACTCCACTGATTTTAGTAATGTCCATGTAAGGTCATCAACACCAACCGGAATAGGCAATCCCACGAGTGCAGCGAGGTTAGCATACATCTATTGCATAAATTTTACAGTTAGGACGTGTCTGAAATCGTTTGTTTTAACACATTCTTGTGTTGAAAAAACATTGATTGTTCTAATTCTGAAGGTGGACAGCAAAAATTTGAAGTACCTGTTTACAGTTCTTCCCACAAAACCAGCTTACTCCATGATCAAGGTCCAGATTATCTACTCCAATGTTCCTCAGGCAAGCAATGTGATCTGCACCGGGATAGATTAAAAGCATATCAGACGTATTTCTACATTCATGAAAGACATTTACCTTGAAGTACGAGTTGAGAAACATACAACTGCACTCGCATTGGGTACATTTTCGAATACCCTCATCCACTGAGCTTTCACATTCTTTGAGCGCTTTATTCTGGTTGCAAATTCTACAGCAACATGACGGGCAGAACCAGTCTCCTCTTGGAACATCCTGAAAATGTAGGAAAAAAAAAGATAAAAACCTATAGTATTACAAATTAAGGTAGAAATGTCCATAGATTACAGAAGGAAGATTGCATACCTTCATGCCAAGGCAACTACCATGGAATGTAGATGGACACTGATCACATAAGATTAGATCTCCTCCAGACCGACAAACAGAACAAACATCGTCGTTCTCGCCTCCATGCCTGACCTTCAATCTCTTTGTCTTTGATGCTAACTTCCGCATCTTTCCACGCATCACCTGCACCTGACAATCTAATAGAGACCTCCCATCAGCTAGAAGTATTCTGGAAGCTGGTCCATGGCAGTTTCTTGAGTATTTTGTGCCTGCATGAAGTTCAAAACTACTAAGAGAAAACACCTTCCTACAACATCTGCACTTGATGCCTTCTCGAGTTACTTTCCCTTCCTTCGCCACAAGAGAATCATCCTTACTTGTATGGTAATATACTTTTGCACTTGACGAGATGGCATTGTTATCTAATAACCAAGATAGCAAGGTTATTGAGTTGTTATGTGTCGACTTGTTTGGAGCATCCAATTCAGCTTCTGTTCGATGTCGGAGAGATCCGTGGAATATTTTCATTTTACGCGATCTTTCCTTCTGGCCTCCTCTAATCCATCTATTACTTTTGCTCAGTCTTCCATCAGTTTCAGAAGCAAGAGATTTACCCCTTTCATCCATACAACTTTTGCAAGCCTTCCTAAGTGATCTGTATGAACGCCCTCTCGGTGACTTATACATCCTCTGCTGCTTCCCATTATGTATTATTATATTAACCGTCCATCCCATAGCCGCAAGATGATATTTTGCAGTCTTTCTCACTCTACCATTTTTCTTGCCTCCCTCTCCTCGAGAGACCTTATAACAGTCCATGATTGCTTTAAGGCAATTTGGTCGTTTCATGAACCCACGTGAACCAGAACGAGCTTGAAGGGAATGAGGAGGAGTATCGTGATCATCCCGAGGCTGATCACAAGGAGCTTCATCATGGAGGATTGTTTGCTCATCATGTTCTGTAACCAAATGAGAATACTTGCCATCAGATTTTATCAAGTCCCGACAGACATTTGGAAGTGAATCATAGCACTTGCCGCTAGGAGATATGAACCGAATTCTTTTTCCTTTAGATGCATCCATGTAGAACTTAATGCTCCATCCCAGATATAAAAGATGCTGCTTAACAGCTGTAGCCACGTCTCTGCCAGTGCCACCTTGTGCAAATTTGGCAATAGCCTCGGGGCAACATTTAGCACCATCAACTATGTCTGGGCCTGCAGGTAACAATGCATATCTTCGATTCTTGTTGAATCTAGTTGATCCCGTAGAAACTGCTGCCTTGCTGCTCAAGGGGCTGATAACAGGAAGCCCATTTCTTTTGATCTGGCATTTGCTTTGTGGTGTTTCATTACTAGTTTCTGACCCTTCTGGGCTAGAGTTCGCAACCACTAAAGGTCGCTTAGTGGAGATACGGGAACCATAACTTGCATGATGGGAATGAGGAGGAGTACCATGGACATCCCGAGGCTGCTCAAGAAGGTGAGACACAGAACTACAACGAGATTCATCATGGAGTATCGTCTGCTCATGTTCCGAGACCAAAGGAGGATTCTTGCCCTCGGAATTAATCAAGCCCCGACAAGCATTTGGAAGTGAATCATAGCACTTGCCGCTAGGTGATACATACCGCGTCCTTGTTCTCCCAATTGGGTCCTTGTAGAACTTAATGCTCCATTCCAGATATAAGAGGTGCTGCTTAGCTTCTCTAGCCAAGCCTCTGCCAGCTCCTGCTTGCGCATATTGCACAACAGCTTCAGGGCAACATTTAGCTTCATGAATTATCTCCGCTTCTGCAGGTAACAAGGCATATCGTCGATTTTGATTGAATTTATTAGAGCCATTTGAAAATGCTGCCTTCCTGCTTGAGTGGTTACTAATAGGAGTACTGTTACAATTCGGCAAGCACTGGTCTTGTGGTGTCTCAGCACTAGTTTCTAGCCCTTCAGAGCTACAATTCGTGAGCAGTAAAGGTCGCGGCAGCATAGACTCTCCTTTAGCTTCACAGCGTGAGTTTGATTCATGAAGGCTCGTATACGAACTGTCATTCGATGCAAGAGGAGCTGATTGTTCTTCCTCAACAGGTACTTCAGAATGAGTATCCTCACTACACAAATTAAACGACTTAGCAATCTCCAGTAGCATCTCTTCACCATTTGGAAGCCTTGCTTCATCAAAGAGATGATCCAGTACAAGTTGAAGATTACCACGAATCGTCTCCAAAACTAAACCTTCCCATACAGCTCTTGAAGAACAAGTCCAATCCTTAACCCCTCTTTACCCTGCAAGTCGTACCAAAGTTGCTTGATCGAAACCGGAATCTGATGACCACTCTTCTCGACATACTCCTCAACCACCTCGAGAAACAACCACGTCCCTCGACGACTCCACTTCTCAGATACCTCATCCCAATCCTGAGTGATCCTCAACTCAGTTACTAAAACCACCATCTCATCACCCAAATCAGGGAAGAAAACATTCCTCTCTTCAGAACCGTCTTCGTAATCGAAAATCACACCTTCCCACCATCCCTCATTGTAACTTACATCAACACACAACCCAAATGGAAGCCCCCATTTGTTCAACTCGATTAAAGGAGGCAATGGCCTAATGTAACCACGGCTAGAACCACAAGATTTCTTCTTGAACACAACCAAAGAAACATTCACAATTTCAACAACATGGTCATGAGAAGAATCATCAATAAGTAAATGATCATACTTGACTTCGAATTTCGCTACAAAAAACATCCCTTTACGGGAAATAACAGTCCCTTTGTGCCATGAACCCAGAAACCCTTCTTCTTTGCTTCTTACCTGTAAACAAACGCACGAATCGCTGCTCCATTCAAAACAGGAAAGAAACCCCCAAAATTGAAAAATGTAGCAGTTATTTCGTCTGGGAATTTTGAGCAAAATGTGGTGTAGTTACCTCTACTTTACCATGGAGAAGACGCAAGGTTTTGAGTCGTCGCCGACGCTTCTTCGTCCTCGTCTTGAGGGAAGAGTGAAACTTTGTTCTACAGCTGAGCGCCGCCATGCAAGGGAAAATTTGGAGATTTTTTCTTACAGAATGCCCTTTTGGGGGTTTGGGGTTTAACTTTAAGCTTTAACAGAGAAGAGAAGCAATCAATGCAAGGAGAGTGTAGTTTCTCCCAAAGCTTTGGCCTTTGGCCCCAAGTAATCCAAATTCGATTTTTTTAATTTCTGGATTTCCCATTAGAGGTGTTTGTGTTCTTTTATTCTCGAAATTGCGGTTTCCAACGCCAATTATAACCATGGTTTAATGCGTCATCAGTTTGGTTAGTTTGGATTGGGTTAGATTAGATTGGTTAGTTAGGTTGAGTCTAGAGTGATTGGGTGACGTGGCAATAGGTGATGTGGAAAAAAAGTGGTGAGTTGGATTGCTAATATCAGCACTTAACAGAAAAAATGGATGAAGACTTGACGGATACGGAATGACCAACTCGTTACAAAACCAATATGTTAATGACCACTATGTTACAAACCCAATACGTTAGTGATCATAATAGATAATAAGCCTCACTCAATCCAACTATAATTTATTTCCTAGTTATTTAATTTATCTTGTGAGAAATGAAATTATTTTTATTTTATTATAATATTATTTTCAGATATGAAATGGGTTGGTGTTTTGAATATGTATTTATCTTTTATTTTTTAATAATAAAAATAATTAATTTATTCAAAATGGACTACGTTAGTAAAATTTAGACTACAAGAAGTAAAAACGAATCGCGTTAGTAAAATTTGAACTGTGCGAAGTAAAAATGAATCGCGTTAGTAAAATCTGAACCACGTGAAGTAAAACACAAAGGTATATAGTAATCGGTTAAATAAAAAGTGAGTCAGTACGGTAAAAAAGATTTATTCGATTGAATTACATTCTATATTTTGACCTAGATCTCACTCAAAGAATACTTAAACATGTACTTGCTAGAAAATGTCCTATATTCTTGACCCACATATCACTCAAGGAATAGGAATGCTTAATTAACCGCTATTAAGCCTAATCTTAATAGTAATCATTCATTGGGTAATACTTAGACGATTATTAAAGTGGTACGGAACTAGGTACAAAATAATACTCAAATGGTAACCTTATCAAGATCTTCTCTGATACAACATGTAAGTCAATGTTGATGGAGTAGTAGGTGCTGGTATTGGTTGGGGGGGCACAAGTTGAACTCTCCGAATATCGAACATCGTAGTGCTTCAAGCGGTTGATACATTGTACCCAGGTATATTTGACTCAATCATTTTTTTGAGTTATTAGCTTTTCGAGATGTGTGTTACTGATGATATGTCTCTGGTGTTTGGTAGGTAGACATAGAGGAGACACAGCTGGTTCTTTCCCGTTTTCACGCCCCTCGAATCAACATCTCAATTGGTCACATCATCGAAGAAGATAATTCGCATGAAGAACAGTGCTCCTTCATGACGTTTTCAAACGCTTCGTCGTCCAAGTAACAGAATCGTTCATCATGTAACACGCATAACATAACGATATACTTGACTTCATGAGATTGTACTTAATTTACTTTCTTTGTGTCCCATCTATCAATCTTCTTGCAAGCTATTCATGCCTATAAAAAATTTATGACATACCTACTCAAGTAAAAAGGCCAAAATTGGGCCTAAAGCCCATAACAAAAGATGTACTGAGAAATGCCAACAAGTTCGAGCCAAAGATGAATCCGAATCAGCCGTCTATTACTGTGTCCACCAATCAAAATTGGCCACATGTCAGTCTCCAATTCACCCTAGCTCTCTAAACATTGCTACAAAAAAATGGAGTCTTTCTTACCAAAATGCCAAAGCAACAGAGACAGTCAGATATGAACAAGGAGACTTATCTCTCGACATTACTTCGAACATCCTCTGAAGATATGAACACAAAGCACCATTCTTTCTCCATTGGAATCATGATCTTCATTCTCAATAAGCTCAAAAGCACATACATCTCCAACTTTCAGCGAATTCCCCTTAGCAAAAGGACCGAGTCCGTGCATCCTATGTCGACTTTTGCTGCCATCCGAATATCTGCTAATCCTCGTTCCCCAGCATCTGCCTCCCACCCATAACTCTGCTTCATTGGGAACCTCCTTGATGTGTTCACAGAACGCCTGTGGTATTCTCTGCACGACTAAAATGGTGTTGGGGACAAACCATCTGAACAGTCTGTTCATATTCTTGATGATCAATTAAAACATACCAGTCGTGAATTGGATAGATGATCACGCATTACAACTATCTTGAAGAAGGGTTGATTTGAGGTGAAGTCAATTGCAGCTTCTGGAACACTCAATTGCTTCCTTGAGGTCATTGATGATGGGTGTCTTAATCAATATACAGTAACATAGCATTCAATCCCTTGCTTTACACTAGCTGAAAGAAAGTGTTGCAGAATGTTATATAAACAACTCGAGCTATTGGGATGCAATGATTCTCTACATGGTATCATAGACTTGGACCGAGAAGTCTTGTTGACCCCGGATACAACCAACTTACTTGCGTAAGTTGGTGGATTTGTGCAAACTTCAATCTCTTTCACAGGACTTTCGGTTGAGACCAGTGCTAAGACTCTCCCAATGTTACACAAATCAGTTATCAATGTCTCCCAAGATGATCGAAGATTCGAAGTCACCTTATTCTAGTGGGGAAATAAGGAAGAAATCTAAAGGACATACCTTGAAGATGTTCTCCTGCAAGATGACCACTTGCTACATTCATTTTTCTTTGCTTAGCCATACCAGCATCCAAGCCACGAGACACCATAATCGACCCAGAAGCAGTATCAGCTCTTCCCATCTCAGTCATTCTTCTCAGCTTACTTGGGTGGAGAGATCTTATCAATGGAGCTTTATCACTTGATTTTGTAGACGGTAAGAGCATTTCCAAGGATTCAGCAGAGTCTGAGTCATCATCAACTTCACATTTCACCAACTCAACATTTCCATTAGCTTGCTGAGCAGGGTAATCAATCTCTGTACCAGTAATGTCAAACGCGATAACAAGGAAACAGCTGCGATTAACATACTCAAACACCAGAACGAGACCAGGAACTAGACCTAGGATCTCGGCAAACTCTCGCCAACCTTCGTCGAACCATACCGTATCTCCACTTCTGAGCACGCCAACTCGCTGCTGTGCGCCACTTGGAAGTTTGAGAAACACGGCGTTTGGGAGTTGAGCTCCATGCACGGCGGAAAATCCCTTTGGAATGCGCTGCAGATCGACATTAGCAGAATGCTGAATCCAGAATCGAACAGTGTTCAAGCCGAATCAGAGAAAGGAAACGCAAATACAAGGGGGGAGTTCATTGAGGACTTTCATCGAACAGAAGGAGGCCAAAGGAAACAAGAAAGATAAACACACATGAAATGGAAGTTTTCAGTACCAGCTTCTCTTCGCTGCTGGTCTGGTGATCTAGAACGATCTTAGAGAAACGAGGGGTGTTCATCTTGGATATCCACCAGTCAGTTTCTTCCGCCATGATTTGCTTTAAACACGGCTTCATGCTCTGCAAATGTTGCAAACTTTTGACTTGTTATTGAAAGGGAAAATAGCAGTTTGGCCACTCTACTTTATCAAATTAACAAATAGCTCCCCCTATACTATAAATAGCTCTTTTTATCCCTCCTACTTCGACCATTTTGACAGTCAAACCTTCTAGTCGTCGTGTCAACTCATAAGCTTAGCGAATTGAGAATATCTTAGCTTAAACAAAAACTACTCGAAATACAGCTTTTTTTCAAGTCAAATACCTAAATAAGCGGCTCGATTCGTCAACAAACCCTAACAAACGATTACGAGCATACTCCCTTTTAAGTAGCAGGGTACATAACAGTATCAGCTCCCAAGCTTATACAAAACAGAATTACCAGAAGCAAATAAGGGAGTCTGATACACAAAACAAGTGTCCATTTCTAAGACCTACAACTACCGTAATGAACTCATCATCCCCTGAATATATGAACACTGAGCACCATCACTCTGCTACTGCTATCATCATCATCTTCTTCTTCTTCTTCGCCTTTAAGCTCGTAAACACAAACATCTCCAACTTTCAGAGAGTTGTCTGCTGCAAATGCACCCCATCCAACACCGAAACATTTGCCTTGATGGCCAGTTCTCTTCGATTTCCTTCGGATTCTCACTTTCCAGCATTTGGCTGCAACCCATAGCTCTGCCTCGTCATAAACTTCCTTGACATGGTTGCTTAACGCCTTTGGTAGTTCCTGAGGTCGATCGGGTTGAAGCAAGAGTTATGGAACAATAAAGTGAGCATGAACAAATGTGGGTTCTCAGTGTTTTAATGGGAAAACCTTACCGATTGGCCCATGGATAGATAAGAAGGGAATACAGGGACTTTGAAGAATGGTCGTCTAGAGGTGAAGGCATTAGCAGCTTTTGAAGCATCTGATGATTCCATAGACAGCAGAAGCTGGGGCTGATTGTTGCTTGCATGCTTTGATCGCTTGCTCACTTTGCCTGCGAATGCATGAATCATGATGCAGAGAGGTTAAGTGAATGCCATTGATTTAGTTTCACAAGTTAATGAACAGTGGCACTTATTAATTTGAGCCAAACCGTATTCAGTTCTTGCTGGAGACGATATTGAGTCTTTTTTGGGTTTCGCTTCATTCGTTCGATTCCCAACCTGGTGAGGAGTTGAGTTGTGACTTTGCAGATCTTTGGTAGCTCGGAAAATGACCACGTTGAATACAGACTCGGTGCCGCCTTGCACCAGCTCGAATGTACAAACATCTCCTACTTTCAAACTGTTTTCCCTTACAAACGAACCCCAAGATTTGACTTTGAAGACTGCTCTCTCTCTGGAACCAGATTCATAGAGACCGTACTCAACAGTCCAGGCTCTTCCATCAGGAACTTGAAGGACAACATTACCATGATTTCCCTTCAAAAACCTCTTACAAAAGTTGACTGGTATATTCTGGCATACAAAGAAATAAATAGGGACCCGAAAGGGTGAATCAACTCATCACGTTTATACCATGCTTTAATCCGAAAATAAGAGCTTAGTCGGAAAAGAATTTACCAATAAGCTTTTGACACTGTTGACATAGGATGGCTGCATAACAAGCATGAAGAAATGGTTTTCAGATTCGAAAGCAGCAGTAGCGCTAACAAGTGCTTTAGCTTTCTCGATATCTGTCAATTTCATCCTCTCAGATGCCGGATTTCGTTTCTGAGCTTGGTTATCTGAATGAAAATTTTGAGACAGTCATAATGTACTTCTACAAAACAAAACATTCAATTCTGCAAGCTAATGGCATTGTCAATTTCTGAAGCACCTGGTGATTCGATGGACGGAAGCTGGTGGCTGCTATTGTTCTCAAGCTCTGATAGCTTCTTCACTTTGCCTGTCAATCATAATGTAGAAAAATAAAAAGGATTGGATTGATGGCGTACTTAAAATACAGTGGCAGTAATACTGTGTCAAAAATCAATTACCAGTGGTTGTTTCAGGAGAACAGCTGTGTGCTTGTAAGCCGCAGGTAATACCATGTAATCTCTTTCCAAGAGATGCTGAGCTTTTCTTTATCTCATCTGCAACCCGGTGAGGGGATGTGTATCGATTTAGTAGATCTTGGGTAGCCCGGAAGATGACCACGTTCAATATAGGCTTGATGCCACCTTTCACCAGCTCGAATGCACAAACATCACCAACTTTCAAACTGTTTTCCCGTACAAATGGAGTCCAATGCCTGGAGACAAACACTACTTTCTTCTTACGACCATATTCTTGGTACTCAACTGTCCAGTCTCTTCCATCAGGACCTCGTAAATTAACAGCCCCGCATTTCTTCTTAAAATTTGTCATACAGAACTTGGGTGGTAGATTCTGCAATCCGAAGTAATGAAGACAGACCAAAAACAGCAGAGTTATAACAACGGAGGCAAAGGAATAAACTAACTCATCAGATTAAACACGAGCTTTAGTTTGGAAGGTATATTACTAATTTTGGGCGGGTGCCAACATATGCTGGCTGCATAACACGCATGAAGAAAGGCATTTCAGATTTGAAACCCTCATTAGCTCTTGCAAGCACTCTAGCTTTCTCGAAACCTGTCAAAGAATTTTTCCTCTCAAGTATCCGTTCCTGAGCTTGATTATCTGCATGAAAATTGATAAACTCTAGTCATGTACTTCCAGAAAAAAACTGCAGCATACCAACCAAGACAAAAGAGGAAGAAAACCAAAAACAGACCTTCAAGATGAACTCCTGAAGTTTGATCACTAGCCATAGTCCTTTTTCCTTGCTTAGCAATACTAGAACTGGAGCCACGACAGGCCATACAAGGAAAGTCCATTCATCATTAGCTCCCCTCCAGATTTCTCCAACAAAATTATCAAAAGCAGACATAGGTGACAGTCATATAGCAAAAATATGGATCATTTAAAGGGACTATACTGCACTACCATTACCCTCTAAATATATGAACAATGAGCACCATTGTTCTTCTACTGTCGTCATCAGCTTCACCATTCATTAGCTCAAAAACACAAACATCTCCAACTTTCAGACAATTTCCTGCAGCAAATGTAACCCATCCAACACCTAGATAGTTCCTCTGTCGGCCAGTTTTCAACGAAAATCTTCGAATTCTCACACCCCAGCATTTGTCTGCAACCCATAACTCTGTCTCTTCATGAACTTCCTTGATATGGCTCCCGAAATCCATTGGTATTGACTGCACACCCACCATTTGGGAGAAGATGTTAAATGTCAAGCATTAACTGGTCATGAACAAAGTGTGGGTTGAAATACCATACCACCCGGCCCGAAGATAGATGAGAAGCTTCAACTGAAACTTTGAAGAATGGTCTATTGGAGGAGAAGGACTTTGCAGCTTCCCAAACACCTGATGATTCAACGGACAACAGATGGTCATGCTTGTTCGAATGCTTTGGTCGCTTGCTTGCATTTCCTGTGAATCATGATGCAAAATAGTAAGAGGTTTCCGTTGGATGCGTAGTTAATAATAAACAGAGGCATTTGTCAAAAGTCAAAACTCATATACTTTACTGCCATGAGAACGAACAACCATAAATATGCAAACTGTGCTTACTGCCATGTGCAATTCTTCCAGGAGATGGTGAGCTTTTCTTGGGTTTCACTTCATTCAGTCGATTCACAACCCCGTCAGGAGATGAGCTGCAATTTGGAAGAACTTCGCTAGCACGGAAGATGACCACATTCAATTTAGGCTCAGTGCCGCCTTTCACCAGCTCAAAGGCACAAACATCACCTACTTTTAAACTGTTTTCCCGGACAAATGGAGCCCAAGATTTGAATCCAAAGTATGCTCTCAGTTGACAACCATGATCTACGACACTATAGTCAACAGTCCATACTCTTCCATCAGGAACTTGCAGGACAATATCTCCACAGTTCCCCTTCAAATTTCTCACAAAGAAGTTCACGGGAAGACTCTGCAGTTCAAAGAAATGAAGAGAGACCAAAAACAGTAGTCATAACAAATTAACAAAGGGGCTTCAGCAAAAAAAACTCATCACATTAAGAAATGATTTTAATCCCCCTCCAAAAAGCAGAGATTAGTTTGGAAGCTAAATTACCACTCCACGCCCGGTGCAAACATATGAGGGCTGCATAGTAATCATGAAGAAAGGGTTTTCAGTTTTGAAAGCTGCATCAGCTCGAGCAAGCACTCTAGTTTTCTCAGCAGCTGTCAATGTAAGTTTCCGAGCTTGCTTATCTGAGTAAAAATTTGAAACATTCTCGTAATGCACTGTTAGAAAAAAAACCAAAAACATCAATGCATGGTAATACATCAACCATGAGAAAACAGGAAGAAAACCAGAAACAGACCTTCAAGATGAACTCCTAAAGTATGATCACTAGCCATAGTCCTTTCCCCTTGCTTAGCCATACTAGAACTGGATCCACGACAGGCCATAGTCTCAGAGTTGCTCACAAACATTCCCTTCTTGTTACTTCTTCTCAGCTTAAGAGGTCGGGAAGATCTTAATGGTGGCTTCTCCCTTGTCTTTGGGGAAGGGAATTGATCATTCAATGGAACGTCAGAGTCATCAACTACTTCACATTCTTGCTCAACAACACGATTAGCTTCTTTAGACTTGTAATCAATCTCTGTGGCAGTCTTATTGAATATGAACACAAGGAAATAACCACTGCTATCATACTGAAAAACCATAAAGTAACCAGGTGCTAGAGAATTAAACTGGGAAAAATCTGGCCAACCCTCGTGGAACCAGATCCTGCGGCCGATCCTGAGCACTCCCACTTCCCATTCAGACCCATTTGGGAGCTTGAGAACTACCGTGCTGGGAAGCTCAGCTCCATGCTCTGCAGCAAACTCCTTTGGAATCCTCTGCCATTGTTAATCAAGAGATTAAATTATAAGCCGAAACCAAGCAAACAAGTATAAACCAAAACGGGTATACATCAATTAACGTCAGAAAATGTTCACTGAGGACTTTCGTCAAACAGGTGGAAGGCATAAACAAAAAGAAGGAACAACTTCACTAAACGGATACGAATTCCACATACCAGCTTTCCACTAGGAGCTGGGTCGTCCAAGATAAGCGTCGAGAAACGAGGGATAGTCGCCTTGTACATCAACATACCAGCTTGTTCCTCCATTTCTTCTCCGTGATGAACCAAGCTTCAGAACAGAAGAAAGATTTCTGATCTCTCTATTATATGGACTGATGCAACGAGTCTGAGCTCCAATGTACATCTTCTTCTCTCCTGCATTAATGCCCCTGAAGTTCCCCTCACGCGAGCTTCCTTCTTCATTAATGGCGTTCAATGAATACTCAACCACCCACATCACTCTCTGCGGGATATCCATCTTTTCAATCATGAACAGTTAAATTAATTGCTCAGCCTTGAAGCTATGCTGTCCAGTCTCAACTACCCGTGTTAAATTTCCTTCATTACCAGCGGTTTTCCATTCCCGGATCCTCCGTGCTGTTGTTTCCCGCTCTTTCTGTCTTTGTAGTTGAACCAGAGAAATCCATCCTTAACATGGTGGTACTGATATGATTCCTACCACTAAAGTTTTTAAAATTAGTCAACTGATCATTCAACTTTTGTTTTCATTCTTGGGTACCACTCAACTTACATTAATTTTCACGATAATACCATTTTGTCCGAAAATGGACAGAAAAATGACAGAACGCTAACGGAATCATCCTAATCATCCTTTATTGCTGACGTGGCATGTTAGTTGGTTGAAAGCTTCATTTTAATTAATCAGACAATTAAAAAAACACTTAAATCATTATTCATCCCAAATATGCAAAAGCTCTGCAGAAATTGCTGTTTCAGCTGCCATTGCTTCTCTGGTTGCCTGCTTCTTTTGAAGCAAGTTTTTCTGTCAGCCATATTACTTCAGATTCGGCCTGCAACTTCATGTGAATAGCATTCGATGCAACGCCATTCCTTGCAAATTACAATCGAAACCAACTAGAGAAAGTTCTTCGACAAGATCAAAATGCATACTCATTTCATATTGTAACAAGATGATCTCAGTAATGTCTGATATGAACATGTTCCACGTAACATAAACAACTCTCTTACTGCTACTACCATGGGGCGAAGTCACAACTAGGAATTTAGTTCTCTAGTCACAGCATCTACATTACGAAATCGAAAGCAAGGTGATAAAGAGCAAACATATCATCTGCCTTAATTACGAAATTGGAGTTTGTGTCATACCGACGAGAATAAAACACATTGTGATCACTGATCAGCTGTTCATCACTTCGCGAGAGCATTCATCATTAGCTCCCCTCAAGATTTCTCCAACAAAATTACCAAAATGAGACATAAGAGACAGTCATATAGCAAAAACATGGATCATTCAAAGGGACTATACTGCACTGCCATTACCCTCTGAATATATGAACACTCAGCACCATTGTTCTTCTACTGTCATCATCAGCTTCACTCTTCATTAGCTCATAAACACAAACATCTCCAACTTTCAGAGAGTTTCCTGCAGCAAATGCACCCCATCCAATGCCTAGGAAGTTGCTCTTTCTGCCAGTTTTCGTCGTAACTTTTCGAATTCTCACACCCCAGCATTTGTCTGCAACCCATAACTCTGCCTCGTCATGAACTTCCTTGATGTGGCTATTGAACATTGTTGGTATTCTCTGCCAACACACCATTTGGGAGAAGATGTTAAAGGACAAGCATTAACAGGTCATGATCAAAGTGTGGGATGAATGCCTTACCATCTGGCCCATGGATAGATGAGAAGCTCCAACTGAAGCTTTGAAGAATGGTCTATTGGAGGAGAAGGACTTTGCAGCTTCCCAAACACTTGATGATTCAACGGACAGCAGATGGTCATGCTTGTTCGAATGCTTCGGTCGCTTGCTTGCATTTCCTGTGAATCATGATGCAAAATTGTAAGAGATTTCGGTTGGAAGCATAGTTAATAATAAAGAGAACCACTTATACGTTGTCAAACTCATATACCACTGGTACTGCCAAGAGAACAACCATATATATGCAAACTACGGGTACGGCCATGTACAATTCTTCCAGGAGATGGTGAGCTTTTCTTGGTTTTCATTCCATTCGATCGATTCGCAATCCCGTGAGGATCTTTGCTAGCCCGGAAGATGACCACATTCATTTTAGGCTCAGTGCCGCCTTTCACCAGCTCAAAGGCACAAACATCACCTACTTTTAAACTGTTTTCCCGGACAAATGGAGCCCAAGATTTGAATCCAAAGTATGCTCTCAGTTGAGAACCGTGATCTACGACAGTATACTCAACAGTCCATACTCTTCCATCAGGAACTTGCAGGACAATATCTCCACTGTTCCCCTTCAAATATCTCATAAAGAAGCTGACTGGAAGACTCTGCAGTTCAAAGAAATTAAGAGGTACCAAAACAGTGGAGTCATAACGAATTAATAATAGGGCCTCAGAATAAACTTATCACATTAAGGAATGATTTTAATGTCCCACCACCCCCCAAAATCAGAAATTAGTTTGGATGCTAAATTACCAAGCCACGCATGGTGCAGATGTACGACGGCTGCATAGCAATCATGAAGAAAGGGTTTTCAGTTTTGAAAGCAGCATTAGCTTGAGCAAGCGCTCTAGTTTTCTCAGCAGCTGTCAATGTAAGTTTCCGAGCTTGCTTATCTGAATGAAAATTTGGAACACTCTCTTAAATTCGTAATACACTATTAGAAAGGAAAAAAAAAACATTGGTAATGTAAACCATGACATAAGATGAAGAAATCTAGAAACAGACCTTTCAGAGATTCCCTTACACTATGATCACTGGTCATAGTCCTTTTCACTTGGTTAGCCATGCTAGAACTGGAGCCACGACAGACAATAGTATCGAAGTTGCTCACCAACCTTCGCTTCTCACTTCTTATCCGTTTACAAGGTTGGGTATCCCGAAAGATGACCACATTCAATCTAGGCTTAGTGCTTCCTTTCGCCAGCTCGAATGCACAAACATCACCTACTTTTAAACTATTTTCCAGGACAAATGGAGCCCAAGATTCAAGTCCAAAGTATGCTCTCAGTTGACAACTATGATTTGTGACAATGTATTGAACAGTCCATACTCTTCCATCAAGAACTTGCAGGACAATATCTCCACGTTTCCCCTTCAAATTACTTATAAAGAAGTTAACTGGAACACTCTGCAATTCAAAGAAATGAAAGGAGACAAAAAACAGTAGTCATAACAAATTTAAAATGGGGCCTCAGAAATAAACTCATCATATTAAAGACAGATTTCAGTGTCCCTCACAAAAAAACAGAGATTAGTTTGGAAGCTAAATTACCACTCTAAACTTGGTGGAAACATATGTTGGTTGCATAACAAGCATGAAGAAAGGGTTTTCAGTTTTGAAAGCAGCATTAGCTCGAGCAAGCGCTCTAGTTTTCTCAGCAGTTGTCAATGTCTTTTCCATCCCAAATTTCAGTTTCTGAGCTTGCTTATCTGAGAGAAAATTTGAAGAACTCTCGTGATGAACTACAAAACCAAAAACATCAATGCAAGGTATATACAACAATGAAATAAAAGGAAGAAATCTAGAACCAGACCTTTAAGAGATTTCTCTAGACTATGATCACTACTCATAGTCCTTCTCACTTGCTTAGCCATGCTAGAACTGGAGCCACGATAGACCACAGTCTCAGAGTTTCTCACGGACCTTCCCTTCTCACTTCTTCTTATCAGCTTACGAGGTTGGGGAGATCTTAATGGTGGTTTTTCTCTTGTCTTTAGGGAAGGGAATAGTTCAATCAATGGAACATCAAACTCATCTACTACTCGGCGTCCTAGCTCAACAGTCCTATTGGGATTTTCACCTGGAACATCAACAGTCCTATTGGCTTCACCTGGATTTTCAAACTCATCTGCTACTCGGCGTACTAGCTCAACAGTCGTATTGACCTCTGTTTCTCTAGTCTTATAATCAATTTCTGTGGCGGTCAAATCAAATATGAACACAAGGAAATGACCACTGCTATCATACTGAAAAACCATAAAGTGACCAGGTGCTATAGAATTAAACTGGGCAAATTCTTGCCAACCCCCATCGAACCAGATCTCGCGGCCTCTTCTGAGAACCTTGACTTTCCATTCTGACCCACTTGGGAGCTTGAGAACTACCGTGTTGGAAGCTTAGCTCCATGCTCTGCAGCAAACTCCTCCGGAATCCTCTGCCATCGGTAAACAAGAGATTAAAGAACATTGCATAGGAGAGCAACAGATCACAAGGAATGCGAAGAACAAGGAAGTACTCTCTAATCAATGCTATGAAGGAAAACAACAAAGGTTTTATCATTGGGGACTTTCATCAAACATGTGGAAGGCGAAAACATACAGAACGGAAGAACCCACCAAATGGGTACGGAAAACTTACAAGCTTGTCAACACCAGCAGTGTCGTCTAGTAAGATCACCGAGAAACGTGGGATTTTCACCTGGAACATCAACATCCCAGCTTGTTCCGCCATTTCCCCCTCTTCGTGATGAACAAAACTCCCGTCTCAAAGCTTTCTGGACTCTCATATATGGAACAGCAACACCGATGGAATTAACCAGTGAGGCTGCAATGATTACATCCACCCACATCACGTTATCGATCATGGCTTGTCCAATTGAGAAGGAAAATCCGATAGTTGAGCTATATGGGTTGTCAGGAAACTCGATCTGCAGCAGAACATTCATTGGATAATCCTTCTGTGCACCCAATAAGATGTCTCAGTTCTCAATCATTAACGCTTCCGACCCTTTACGTCTCCTTGAAACCTCCATTTACACTCAACCTTTCAGGTGTTTTCTTTTCTCTTTCAAATCTCAGCCATCCTTCTTCAAGTCCTTTAATCGTCAGCTGAGAGAATTTTATCTTTTCCGTTCAAGCTAATTGTTCCCGCCATTTCTGTAAATCCGAAAGATACTCAGTTTACAAATTCAGCTGCATAAAAGCCCAGATAAATGAATGGGCCGTAAAGCCCATGTTTAAAAAAAAATGGGCCATAAAGCCCATGTTTAAATAAATGGGCCGTAAAGCCATATAGAATGCATCATACATACATCATAATTGATATACTGAAATATAAAAAAAAATTAACTGCACGCAATAAAATCGGATTGCACGAAGTAAAAACAGCCTACGTTTGAGTTAGGGTATGTTAAAATACAAATTTGCTCGGTGAAATAAAATATGCACTGCATATAGCGGTCGGCTTCATATAAACACAATACTATACCACGAGCACTTTTCCTCAAACCGGGATCGAAATACACACTCAATTTACAACAAGCTGTTCCAACAATGTGTGTGCTACATGACTACATTACGATTTCTCCACGCTACTTAGCCTTAACGGAGCCAAACAGATCCTCGTACGACCGTTTCGGAGCTTCCGGACGAGACACAATCTCCACAACTTTGAACGATGATTCCTCGCAACCCAGCGCCTCCACCGCAACTTCAGCCACCACGTCTCTCGAGATCGACCCTTCGGATAGCGTATCCTAAACCAGTAGCAGCAAGCCAAAGTCTCAATAACAGAGCTGACCAAGCCCAGAATTCAGGAACAAATGGTGTGTTTATACATTATGTACCTCGGGTTCCATAACCAGGTTTCCAGAAGGCGGATCGTTCTTCAACCCACCAGGTCTAACAATGGTGTAGTTAATCCCCGACTTCCTTATGTAGCTCTCGGCTTGAAGCTTCGCCACCAATGTCAGCCCGAAGATGTTGAGGAAAATGTAAGCTGGGTTCAGTAGTTGACCCATTGCAGCTCCATTGACCAAGATGGAGCTCACCAGGATGAACCTGTCTACTCCCTTTTTTCTGCAAGCTTCCACTAGGTTTATAGTGCCATAGTAATCAACCTGCAAAAACTCGAAAAATTTCCACATGAACCCTAGTGTTTCTACAGCTTTCATGATGAAGAATGCCCAGAAAAGCTGACCTTCCATGGAGCAATGAAGAGGTCCCAACCAGGTCGAAACCCTGTGGCGCATATTACTGCATCGGAATCTTCTCCTATGGCTTCTGCTAGCTTGGCTGATCCTTCTGTGACATCTGCTTTCACCTGATTCATCAGCATTGATGAACATCAAATCAACTCAAGAAATACGATTGACTCATAACCTAATTATTATGCAGAACATGACCATGTTCTAAACAATCAATTAACAAGCAGAAGAGATTACTAACGAATTGAAGAGATGGGTTGTCCTTGGAAAGGCTGGATTTGGCTTTCTCTACATCTCTAACCCCAGCTTTCACTGCAAACCCTTTGGATAGAAGCTGCTCTACGATCCTTTTCCCAGTACTTCCAGTTGCTCCAGCTACAAACACTGTCTTCTTCTTCTTCTCCACATTACCACCGCTCTTCTCCTCTGTAATCTCTCTGCTACTCGCCGACGCCATCTGAGACACACACGCACAAAAACAGCAGCTCCAGATGTTAGAGACTTCAGAATTCAGAACTGCCGATGAAATGAAATCAGTTATTACCCTGATGGGATTCAGTGATCGGAAAGTTGGTGTGGGTTTGGAAGAGAAGAAGAGAAGATGAGGAAAGCTTGTGGAGCTGCAATGGCGGGATGGGTTTAGAGACTTCCACGGAGACAGAGGATAGCTCTTAACGATTAAGGGTGTGGCCATTTGATTTTTGGTTCGACTCCAAAAATAAATAAAAACAAGATACAATCATGCTGTCAAGTTTTCTTGGGTCTTCTCTGTACCGACCTCATCCTGTGGCTGTACATTTGCCACGTTGACTGGAATATGTTGCTGCTGAATAATGGTTACGTTTTTGCTGATACTGTTTAGAAATTAGAATACATTCGTTGTTCATTCTAATGAATGAGAAATCCTTAGCTCAGAACTTAACTGTGATACTAAACCAGGAGAAACAAACAATGAACTCAGCCTTCAATGTCAAAATTACAAATGAAAATGCTGAAAGCTGTCGACTTTCTGATGATGTTAATGGTTAAAACTCTCCAGCTTCTGACACTCTCGGTTTTACACGATCTCAAGGCCTGAATGCAGAAAAGGCCACCACTGAGTTGTGTCCTCCGAATCCGAACGAATTCGAAATGGCTGAAAACAAGAAGCAGTCGTGGATTTTCTTATTAGATTCTGGGTGAGTTCATCATGCTCATTGTTGAAAAGGGGTTTTAGTTCATCTTACCAACATTCACTTCATGCTGTTGCTTCTCGTTGGCTACTGTGTTGAACTCCACTGAAGGCTCTGGATTCTGTTTGTAGAGAAATTTCAGTTCAGTTTAGTTCATTACCAGAAAAGAAACACCTGATGGTTAAAGCTCAAGTGTGAATAACACTTACAAATTGGTTGATGGAAGGATGTAGCCATCCTGTGTTTATGGCCTTGACAGTTGCTATTGCTTCTAGACCTCCAGCAGCGCCAAGGCAGTGACCTATCATAGACTGCAATGCCAAAAACACAAATCAAATCAGGATTTAGGTTCCCAGAAAGAATCGAATTTGAACTTGTGAAGAGATTATATCTACCTTGGTTGCGTTGATTTTGATCTCTGAAGTGTTCTTGAACACCTTCTTTATAGCGTTTACCTCCGCAAGGTCGCCAGCAAGAGTAGAGGTTGCATGGGCGTTTATGTAGTTAACCTGAGCAACAAAACATTATGGTATAAGAAATTTGTCGTTCAAAATCAGTTATTTTATTCAGAATCAATGTCTCCCATTGCTTTATTAATACCAGTAATCGGGGAAACAACTTACCTCTTCTGGCAACACACCAGCATCCTCAAGACATCTCTCGATGCACGTCGAAACGCCAAGGCCATCAGCTCTTGGATCGGTCATATGATAAGCATCACAGTTAATAGCACCTCCCAAGTACTCAGCAACAATGTGTGCACCACGTTTCGTCGCATGTTCCAAACTCTCCATAATCTGCAGCAAACATAAGGTAAGTCCAGCAGGAGTTCCTATATGATATCCTTTCGTGGTTTCAACCAAATTTCAGAAGCCAACAAAACAAAATCTTCAGCTCAATAACGTAAGCCCCAACTTACCAAGACTCCTGCACCTTCACCCATAACGAAACCATCTCGATCTTTGTCCCACGGCCTTGAAGCAGTTTTCGGATCATCATTCCTCCGAGATAACGCCCTACACGCTACGAATCCTCCAACTCCAACAGGAATAATTGCAGCCTCGGTTCCACCAGCAATCATCAAATCAGCCTCACCGCGGCGAATATGGTTAGCAGCAGCATAGAAGCAATAATTTGAGGTAGCACAGGCAGTTGAAATCGAGTAATTTGGTCCCATAAAACCAAGCTCAATCGCCAGCAAAGCGGAACCCATGTTTGTTATAGAGTAAGGGATGAAGAATGGAGAGATCTTCCTGTGTCCTTTTTCGATTAGAGCCTGAACATTATCTGAAAACACTGTGAGACCGCCCATTCCTGTTCCAACAAGCACACCAGCTTTCTGCAAGTCAATCTGCAACACAACAAGTTCAGAAACAAAGGCAAGAAAGCTACAATTACAAAAGTAAGATCTGAATGTAACCCAATTCTTCATAACCGCAAAAGCTAAATACTTTACCGCACAGAGCTAAACCCTATCCAAAACCATCAACCTAATAGCAAATACAGATTGAAAAAGAAGATCTTAGAAACTTAGTGTCTTCACGGTAAGAATCCTCAACTCCCATCACTATCTACCTACACCATTCTTACTGCAATACAAGGATCTTAAACATTACTTGTAGTACGGATCAAAAGCGAACACTTAAGATCCATCCAGTATCAGAATGATCAACAGCTATCTCTACATTACTTATCGTTGCAGGCATCTCCTAATAAGAACTCTTATTCCGCCTAGGATCACGTATAATTAGTGTACTATATGATTGCTCAGCTCTATTTTCTTCTTCTCTGATTTCACCTCGTTCATATGGGGTGTTCCAAAATCAAGTAGTCCAATATCCTAGTCCGCTAATGTACCAGAGTAATGACCAAAGGTAAGTTCAATTAGATTCTAAGGTATCAACACTATTTCTTAGTTAAGACAAAAATTGATCCATGGGATTTGTCCTGCATACTATGCCGTTATCCATTCAATTGAAGATACCAATCCATAAACAAATGCCAGCCAAGACAACGAAATGTAAACTAGTTATCAAGCTACACTACAATTCAGCAGCTAAAAAACAATCAAATCCAGCCAAAAACCCTAAAACCCCCAATTTAACAAACACCAGAAATTCACACCTTGGACAGCTTATCCCCACCAAGATCGGCATCCTCGAGCGCCTTCTTCCCAGCCACAATGCAATACCGCAAGCAATCATCGAGCCTCCTATCATTCTTCCCATCTATGTACCCTTGAGCAGCGAATCCGCGGATCTGACCGGCGAACCGGGTGGGGAACTTGGAAGCGTCGAAGCGGTCAATGAGAGTGATCCCGCTCTCTCCCGAGAGCAGCTTGTCGTAGTAAGCGTCGACGTCGTTTCCGAACACGGATACCAAGCCCATGCCCGTGATTACGACCCGCTTCTTCGGGTCCGTCTCCCGCTTCGGAGCTGGAACTGTGACATTGCTGGTGGCGGAAATGATGGGCGTGGTTCTCCTGGAGGAGAATGTGGGTCGGGTCGGGTTGGTGAGTTTGTTACGGTGGAGGGGTTTGAGTGGAGAAGGGCTGAGGGAAGGAGAGTGTAGAGCTTGCATGGCTGAAGATTGCTGATCGGAATGAATGAGGAAGGCGATGGAAACTATGGAGGAAGGAAGTTCAGAGTGAGACGAATGGGTTTTAGCGCTATTTTAGCTGGTTAGTAGAAACTGTGGATTAGGAGGCGCGTGGGTTGGACCCCAATTTAATTCGAGTTGATTCGAGTTCGATCCGAGTTTGATGTTAGGGATTAGAGTTATTTTATAGAATTGAAGTTAGAGTTTGGGATTTTTTTTGTTAGAAATTATAGATTATTATAGGTTTGTTTGATATTAAAGGTATATAGGATTTAGGGATAACATTAACGAGTCGTAAACGAGCTTATATATGAGTTGGTTAGCGAATAATGTTCACGACTACAATCCTAGCTAACTCCTTAATCAATCTCACGAACTATAAACGAGCCATAATCTTATGGACTCACGAACTATAAACGAGCCATAATCTGATGGACTCACGAATATGTTCACGAATCATGCTCATGAACGCTTCATGAACTATAAACGAGTCGGGCTTGACGAGCCTATAAGCCAAACATATTCGTGAACAAGCCAGCTTAGCCAAACCTCCTCTAGCTCGGGCTCAACTCATTAAGCTTTCGAGTCAGCTTGAGAACCATATTGAATCAAGTTACAAAAATAATTTTTTCAAACTAAATATCGAGCAACTATGTTCGTTAATAACCCTCTTGAAAACCCGTATAGAATATAGATTGATTCTAAAATCGTATAAAATAGATTGATATTAAATATTTTTTAGTTGGTAAATAAAAAATATGATTGTGAAAAATTACTTTACATTTAATTTATTTATGTTTCTACTATTTTTCACTTTCTCTAATTTTGTAAGAAAATCAGGGATGCTGGCCAGTTGAACCAGCCGATTCATACAAAACCAACCAACCAACCCAACTACTCATACAGAACCAACCAACCAGCCGATTCATCACTACGTACAGCATCACACAGTCATAAAGAGTACAATGCAACTCTATCATACTAGATAATATCCAGCTAAAAAAGCTAAAAAAACCTCCATTCTAAGCTACTGTAATCTTCTCTTCAGATAGGTTAGTACTTGTATCAGCTGAAACGATCCCTAACGAATCCGCAATGCTCCTCACTTGAGCGATCATGGCTACCACATCGTTAAGCTTGTTGATCGCCGATCCAACGCCCTGCGCAAAATTAAACACCCAAATGGCCATCATTCTACCAAGATTTAAACATCTCCAGGAACTAATTAATGGTGGCGTATTACGTACCACTCCAGCAGCTCCTGCGGTAATGGCCATGGGCGCTGTGACTGCGCTGAGCCCCGAAGAACACATCACGGGGATATTCACTGCTCTTGAGATCGCATATGCAGCTGCTAAGGTAGGCGTTGCCTATTCCCAAATGTAGATCAGAACAACCATTGTATGTCAGAATTGTTTTAAGGGAACTTTCATAACAACATCCCTGATCAAAGGGAAATGCATCCCCACTCGATCATTGGACATCGAGATGGGTATTATTACATTGTTAACGGGTATCAAGAGGACGGTTTTGATGCTCGTTTACCTTCTCAATCAAACCCTGGACCCCGGATTTGGAAGGGTTCGAGCACTTTCCTCCTTCGGTTTGTATAATGTCTGCACCTTCTTGCTCCAGCAGCTCTGCAAGCTTGATCTGTGCATTCAACAAGGTTGGCCATTCAATATTACAAGGAACTGAGGGATCCTTCTGCTGAACTGAGAATCGTTGTGAGGTTTATAGTTTTGAACATTACCTGATCAGGAAGGCTTAGTGTGTGAGGAACAGTGACAGAGAGTGGTACAGAAGGAAGAATCCTCCTAGTCTCTCTAGTTAGGTCTACTATCTGCAAACAAATCCAGCAAAATGTGTATCATGATTCAAGTTTCAACTTCAGATCTTCAAAATTCATTGCCATGGTTAAAAGAGAATCCCTAAATACCTGCTCAGGCGAGAATACTACGCCAGCTTCGTAGAAGGAATCATAGTTCCCAATTTCCACCTGCAAAATTGAGCAAGCTTCTGTTAGCTAGTGGATTGGAAAGAAATTCATCTACAAGTCTAGTCAGAGATCAGAACCATGGTTGCTCCAGCTTCAATTGCAGCCGGGAACGCAGTTGGATCGACGGAAGACACGCAAATCTGCAGAAATTGGGGAAAGCAGATAAGATAGTTGCCACAGACGATCAAGAACAAAACCCTAATTAGAAACTTACCGGCAGAGAAGTCAAGGCAGTAGCGAGCTTTACCAATTCCGGGTCACAAGCTATATCCACATGCGTAGCTCCTCCCTGCAACCAACATTTTCAGTCATCAGATTACGATTAAAAAGGAATCAGAAAATTTTCCAAACTACTCTTCCAAACCTTATCAGCGGCGGTGACAACTGAAGCGACATTTTCTCTGTTGAAATTCTGCAGCCCGGTGATTACCTGCATCACATATGACAAGAAAGAATCATAGATTAGGATCAAAATGTGAAATGTCCATGGATGAACACGGATTAACCAGAACCTTGAGAGCTCTGCGCTTGTGGAAGTCCTTTAACACGGTTTCCTTGGTAATGGCGAGCTGACGATGGTGCTGAGCTCTGACGGCGGTGAGGCTGCGTCGCCGATATGGAGATGCGATTGATGGTACGAAGGAACGGTTTAATGGATTGATGTTCGGCTTCAACGGCGAGGGTGATAGTGGTGAGCAGATTGAGGGATTCATTGTTGCTCTGTTTCTGAGCTCAATCGGGTAACTGCAGGAAGAGATAAGAAATGGAAAATGGAAAATCCTGATTCTAAGCTCTGTGTTCAAAGAAAATAAAAAATAAAAGAATTTTTCCTTTTTTTTATAGTTGGGGACAACAGTAAAAATAATAAGATGGATGACTTTTTGGTAAGTTTTCATGTTGCATTTCTTTTTAAATACTATAAAATAAATAATTAAGAAAAAATATGGATAAATATGATATTATGTCTCAACTAGAGTGTTTTTAGTAAAAGTAATACGGGCGAATAATTGAATGGGGATATCGGTATTCATCTCGAACTCTGAATTCGTTTAAGTCAAGAGTAAATGAATAGAACGAGTTTTGACAGGTTGAGAGTTAGATACTTATTGATCTTATTAGTGTCATGTTGTGATTTTGAAGACAAAAATTTTACATTCATCATTGCTCACCATTGTTACAAATGCTTAAAGTTAAAAATGCATAGATTTGAATATATGTGCATCGAACGGCCTAATGAAGTAGATGATGTGGATGACAGTCGAGTTAATGAATGAACATAAGATTTAAAGACATTCATTTCAATCATTGATTTCTCATATGAAGGAGATCTCATTTTGTTTATCGGAATCGGCCGGAGTTTGATGATGACAGTCATACGTCGAGATTGGGGAAAGGGTTCAGAAAGAAGTTCGGGAGGTGAGGAGAAGGAGATGGAGTAGTTATCGTCCTTTGTCTGAGCTGACTTTGGATCTCGACAACGGTGGAAGTGGCAGAGAGACATGACTAAGGGGGTGGATTTTTTAAAAAATTATTTTATTTTTATTTGAATTTTTAATACTTGTTTTTTGTTTTGCTAAATTATTGGGGGAATCCATTTAGGCCGCAAATTTGACTATATTACGTGGTCAACTAACATCGTCATGCCACATGGGCAACTTAACGGTTGAATCTAACGGCATGACATAATTTAAAATTAATTAGATAGTTAATGACATCGATCTATCACTCTCTCTATCAACTAATAAAATTGTGTCATCTCGACATTTTTGTCTGACATATGTTTGTAATGTTATCGCGTACTTCTTTTACCCTCAAATTTAAGTTTTTATATAAAAAAATTTATGTGGTAAGAAAAATGACATATATAAAAGTTCTAAAAATACTGTTATAAAAAAAGATAGCATAACCATTGTCCAACATGTCATCATCTCAAATTAAGAAAAATAAAATCTAACTAATCCTCTCTCAAATCAAAATAATTCAATCTTAAAATGATACAATCCAGGTCATGATCGTGGCGTTCATGAACAATTTTGATACTCGTCGTCCCTATTAGCAAGATAATCAACGAATCTATTGTCGACCTTAGACAAGAAAAACATAGATAATCACAATGTAATTTTATTGTGATTAAATTATCATCAATATAAACATATATGTCTAATCAACTAATCTTTTCTCGTAATTTTTTGTTTTTGTTTTTGTTGGCTTCAAAACAGAAATAATTAAACGGAAGCTAAAACGGATAAATTCTGCACAAATCTGAAAACCACCCCCGATTCATCGGAGCACCAATGGATTCTCCATCCTTCGCCAACCTTCAGTTATGCCAACCTCTTCCTCCTTTGCATCCTTTCCTTCTTCTCCTGCTTCATCTTCTTCGTCAATGTCACCTTCCTTTGTCACTTCTCACCCTACCCAGGGTTTACCGTCGCCTCCCCATTCCTCCACCGTCGCCACCGCTCGATAAAAAGGAAGCTTCGTCGTAGGTGGAGAATTGGTGGAGTTAGTCTTATTTTATAAATTTTTTTGAAGATAATTGATAGGACAGATCCATGGATATAAACGCAGAGCAGAACATGTACATGACGCCAGAACATCCCGGCGTATCATGCTTCGTCGTGAATATAACCGTCAGCAGCGGGCTATTTCAGAGCGAGAATCCGCTGACTCAAGCTCTTCCAATCCTGGTGTTGCAGCTCTCCACCGTCATTTTGATTACCCGCACTCTTCAGTTTCTCCTCAAACCCTACCACATTCCTCAGATCGTCGCTAATATTTTGGTAAGTCATCTCTTCGTTTCCGCTCTTTTGATTGTCTGCAATCGAAACTTCGAGAAAAAATATCCAAATATGAAATCTGGATTTTGGATCCGATTTTTGCGCATTTTTTGTTCTTCCAGGGAGGGATTTGTGTCGGCCCGACGTTGTTAGGTCAGATCAGATACTTTCAACAAATGTTTCCAATGAGGGCGATTACGCTCGATGAGACGGTAGCGTATTGGGCGTTGACCCTCCACGTGTTCCTTCTCGGACTGGAAACCGACGTCATGTCCGTCCTCCGCGCCGGAAGAAAAGCAGTCCACGTCGCTGTTGTGGGTGTCCTTTTCCCTCTCGCAATTTGTAGCGGCTTATTCCTCTTGATAGACTCGAAGTCGTCTGACGGGAAACACAACAAGAGTCGGTTCATATACTTTGCTGTGCCGTTAGGAATGACCGGATTCCCGGTGGTCTCCCGAATACTCGCCGATTTAAAGCTAATCCACACCGATCTCGGTCGATTAGCAATGTCATGTGCTCTCGTGGAGGACTTAGTCGGATGGGTTTTCCTCATTATCCTGGTTCCTTTCACCGTTAGCATGAAGAATGTATTCTACACCATTCCGACGATCGTTGCTTTCATATTGTTCTGTGTCTACGCCCTTCGTCCTATTCTGACTGTTATACTCCGCCGCACAGCTAAAGGTAACAACATCAATGAGCACTACCTCAGCTTCATAATGGTATCGGTTTCACTGTTTGCCTGCGGTACGGAGATCCTAGGATGTGGCTCCCTGGTGGGAGCTTTTGTTTACGGTGTTATAATGCCAGACAGAGTTCTTGCCGGAATGCTTGCGGATAAGTTCGACGACTTCATGTCCGGCTACTTGCTACCCCTCTTCTTCGTGTGTTGTGGGATGAGGGTGAACTTATACATTGTCGTCGAGTATTGGGTTGAAGCCATGTTCCTTGTGTTCCTTACTTGTTCACTTAAGGTCATAGGAGCTCTGGTCACAACTTTCAGATACAAGATCCCTCGACGAGATGCTTTTGCTCTTGGGATGCTCTCCAACACTAAAGGCATCCTGGCCTTGTACATCGCCAACTTGGCTGTTGATCAAAATGTACTCATCTCTCATTTTGGAAACTTATTTCCCTTAATTGGTTTCTTGCTAATTTATTTTTGAGGACGAACTGTGAAATTTGATATGCAGATTTTAGCTGAACGTGAGTATTCTACTCTGGTCCTCTGCCTTATGATCATGACTGGATTAGCTGGTCCGGTGGTGGCTAACATGTACCGGCCGGCTAAGCGTCTGTCTCACTACAAGCAAAGGACAATACAGCAAGGAAGAGCAGACTCTGAGCTTAGAGTCCTAGCGTGCTTCCATGGCCCTCACAACATATCAGGAATGATCAACCTCTTAGACTCCTCCGCAACTACTAAAGACTCCCCTCTCAAAGTCTTCGGCCTTCACCTTGTCGAGCTAACCGGTAGAGCCTCCGCAATGTTAATTGTTCACAACCCGGCAAAGGCCGAGGAAGAAAGGATGTCAACTCCGACCAGATCATCACATCATTGGAAACTTTCGCTAGCCTCAACGAATCGATCGAAGTCCATCCACTAACTGCATTGTCCCATTCGTCACAATGCACGATGACATTTGTAGTCTAGCTGAGGATAAGAGGATAAACTTTGTGATCCTGCCTTTCCACAAGCCGCCAGCTCGAAATGGGAAGCTAGACGAAGAAGGAGGAAGCACCTCATTTCGAGGAGTAAACCTCAATGTCCTAGGTAATGCTCCTTGCACCGTTGGCATCTTTGTCGACAAAGGGTTCGGAGAAAGCATGAATGAGGAGGATGGCTGCAGGAAGCGTCAGGTGGCATTGCTCTTCTTCGGAGGACCAGACGATCGCGAGGCTCTAGACTATGCTACGAGGATGGCAGCTAGCGGGGTGGTACATTTGCACGTCGTAAAGTTCCAACCACAAGTCGAATCAAATCAACAGATCGATAGAATGGAGATCGGTGGAAATGGAGGTGAACATGGTGGACTGTTATCTGCCTCTGCATACATAGAGAGACAGAAGAAGCTAGACCAGACGTGCATTGACGAGTTCAGGCTGAAAACAGCAGTGCATCAAACCATAACGTTCCAAGAAAAGGTGGTAAACGGAGAAGAAGAATTGATCTTCTCTCTCAAGGAAATGACCAGGACGTTACAAATTGACCTGTTCTTGGTGGGAAAGGGTGAAGGAATGTTGCAGCCACTCACCGCTGCACTTGTAGACTGGTGCGAGTACCCTGAACTAGGACCCGTTGGGGATGCACTGGTCACCATGAACGACTCTCAGAGCTCGGTCATGGTGGTGCAGCGTTACATTGGACCCGAGGAGGAGGACCAGGAAGGAGGCAAAGGAGAGCGGCACGAGCATATGGTGGACGTGCACGAGTCAACGTCGGAGCACTCGAGGGAGCACTTGGGGAAATGGCAGGCGCCTGGGGATGAGGATGATCATGCGACACTTGAGATACAGGCGTTTGCGAAGCGTAAGCGTGACGATGGGATCGATGATTTCAAGTCTCGATATTGATTTTGCTTTTGATTAATCCCCTTCTTCTTGTGTGCTAGTTTTCTTCTTCTGCTTCTTATTATGGTGTATAGATAAAGTGGTTCCTACTGTTGATGATGATCTGTATGTTGTTTCAGAATGATGGGTTAACTGTTGTATAGTGTGGAGGGGTGAAAATGGTGTAATGATCCCAGAACGTTAATATTATGAACAGTGCATCGTTTACCATTTGCAAGGTTTTCAGAACTGTACTAAGTGTCGAGCCAGCAAGGTCAATGGTTCATGATTTAATGAAAAAATCGAGGTTAAACCAAGATCAAATCGAGATTTTTCAGTGCCAGAAGGGTGGTCGGCTCACGGTCAGACTAATCGAACCGGCCAGCCTGATGCGGCATTAACAACACTAGCCATTTGGTTTGAGCAATCTTGACAACGAGTAGGGTAGGGTCAGAGTATCGTTGATCGCTTATCATACGATTTTTTAATTAGCTTATCCTACAAATATTTTTAGGGTGCGTGGATATCTTCTATATTTTTACATAGACTCTTCTAACAGGAAGACAGCGTCCAAGAGATATTGGGTTTGGAAATTTCCAAACCCAATTTCAGCCATTAGATCTAGTTTGACCCTTTGACCAATCTAATGGTCCAAATTTGTCAGGGGTATTTTAGACTTTACACAAACAATTTAATTATTATATTTAATTTAAATATTTTATTATTATTTATTATTTAAATATATTATTTTATTACCTTTGGCAACAAACTGTCGCCGTCCATGTTGCCGGCCGCCGCCGGTCGCCGCTCGCCGCCGGTGACTTTTTCCGGCGACTTTTCCGTCGACTTTTTCCGTCGACTTTTTCCGGCGACTTTTTCCGGCGACTTTTTTCGGTGATTTTTTCGGTGACTTTTCCAATCACATTTTCATCGACTTTTCTCCGTGACTTTTTCCTACGACTTTTCGGTGACTTTTCCGGCAACTTTTCGGTGACTTTTCGATGACTTTTTCGGTGATTTTTTCGACAATTTTTTTTAACTAGTTAACCTAATTTTTATTATTAACTTGTTAGCATATTTTTTTTATTGATAACTAGTTAACTAGTTAACTTGGGTTTTACAGTTAACTAGTTAGTTAACATGTTTTCCGACGACTTTTCCGACGAGGAAAAGTTAACTAGTTAACCTGATTTTTACTAACAACTTGTTAACAAGATTTTTTTTATTGATAACTAGTTAACTAATTAACCTGAGTTTTTATAGTTAACTAGTTATCTAGTTAACATGTTATCTAATCGAGTTAAATAGTTACCAAGTTGTTAACTAGTTAACGAGATTTTTAGTTGATAACTAGTTATCAAAATCGAGTTAACTAGTTATCAAAATCGAGTTAACTAGTTAACCAATCGAGTTAACTAGTTAACCAATCGAGTTAACTAGTTAACCAATCGAGTTAACTTATCCAATCGAGTTCACTAGTTATCCAAATCTAGTTAACTAGTTATCCAATCGAGTTAACCTCGTGAACTAGGTAACTAGTTAACTAGTCAAGTTGTTTTTAACTAGTTAACTAGTTATGATTTAGATAACCAGTTAACATTTTTCTAAGATGATAACTAGTTATCAAATTTAGTTAAATAGTTTTTAAAATTAGTTAACTAGTTAACTTATCGAATTAACAAGTTAACATCATGATCAGATATCTAGTTAACGGGTTATTTAGTCGACTACTAGTGAACATGTTATCTAGTTAACCGATCAAGTTAATTAGTTATCTTGTCGAGTTAACTAATTAACTTATCGAGTTAACTAGTTAACCTAACCTGATTTTTACTAATAACTTGTTAACAAGAATTTTTTTATTGATAACTAGTTAACTAGTTAACCTGAATTTTTACAGTTAACTAGTTATCAGCAGATAATTAGTTAACATGTTATCCAATCGAGTAAACTAGTTACCGAATTGTTAACTAGTTAACCAATTGATTTAACTATTTATCAAGTTGATAACTAGTTATCTAATGACTTAGATAATGAGTTAACTAGTTATCTAATCGAGTTAACTAGTTACCAAGTTGTTAACTAGTTATTTAATCAAGTTAACTAGTTATCAAGTTGTTAACTAGTACCTTATACCCAATCGAGTTAACTAGTTATCAAAATTAGTTAATTAGTTAACTTATCGAATTAACTAATTAACATCGTACTCGGATAATTATTAGCAACATCGACAAAGATGATCAGGTAACTATCACATTAACAGAGCACATCCACCTTGTGAGTTACCAGTATCTTAACAAGACACAAAAACATGACCCTAAACCATTTACATTGGTAGCAAAATCTTAAAATCCCATAGATATACTAGAAAGAACCAGTAGGCAAAATTAAGTGATGCATCATGATGAAGTTTTCCTTCCTTGTTCTGTTCTTTCCTTAACCAGGTTTGCAGTATAGCACATGATGTTTCTTTCCCCTTTTTGCAGCTCTTAGTAAGCATGAATGCTATTGATCTAATACATTCCACCAATCTGCTCTGCCAAAGTCTGGAAGGATTACCAAGTTTGATTAGATTGAGGTTACCAAAGACTTGATCTCTCCCACTATTCAAACCTCACTAGGCTTCCTTTGTCGCTTTATGCACATTTTAGGAGGCTGCAAACTGGATAAGAAAGACCAACCCTAAGTCATCAACTAGAAAGGCTGAAAACATGGGATCAACAAGAAGAAGTGCCACACGAGTGCACTTTGTAAGATTTCACAGCTACAAGCATTCAGTTTATGGAAACAGAGTCAGTTGGTTCAATCGACATTCAATCTAACATCTTCTCAGCATCTATAAGCTTCCCAGAAACCACAAACTAGCAAGGTTAAAGAACAGATTCTTGTAACAGTACTTCCGAAATGTCAAACCAGCAAATGGACGGTAACTCACATCGAAGAGATATAACCCAACCATTGGAAGAAGCAACAATAGAAGTAGTAGGAACACTGACCAGGAGCATCAGAAGATCCGACCGTTGCTCCTTGCCGCCGATCCGTCCGTTGCTCCAACCGCTGCTCTTCGCCACTACATCGCTCGTCGCCGGAACACTAACTGAGATGTCCTCCACCTCCATGTCCTCGTCGTCTCTACTCTCGCTGGTCCCCAATCGATTCTTCACTTCCACAGACTTTTCACCATCCCCATTGGCTTCTTCGGTGGATCCTCTCCGTCATCCCCGAGATCCGCTACCAGATCCACACACCCTCGGCCTCGACCCTCGACCTCGGAGCTCCGATCGTCCAGTTCCGATGGGTGAACTGTGAAGCTTATCGGGAAAGGCAGGGGTTACGGCGCCAGGGATAAACTTACTGGGAAGGGAAAGGCCAGAATTATTTAGGTTAATTAATTTTTCTTGTATTTCCAATTTTACCCCTCCGGGTTTTGGGTTTGGAACAGTCCAAACTCCAAGGTTTGGACGCAGATCCTTTGCCCTTCTAACACAACTTTTAAGGTAATGTTTATACAAAAATAAATAATTTTCAACCACGTAAATAAAACAAACTAATAACTAAATAAATATATATAAATTAGTCAATAAAGTAATGTTACACAAATATTATCATTCATTTTTACTATCGCCATCATTACATCATTCTAAATTAAGATTAAAATCTTCGGTAAGTAAATAATTAATAATTATAATGAACTATGATTTGTTTAATAATTTTATATAAAAAACTGCATAGATTTATAGTGATGTCAAGAGTAGAATATTTTACGGGTAGATTCTAGTCATATTCTTACTCTACGCTTAACCGAGCAAGACCGGGTAGGGTACTAATTGACATCCTAACTCGTTAAAGTTTTGATCTTTGACTGCCAAAAGCCGCCAATTCATACTATTTATAATTCTTTTCAAATTTGTTGAACAAACCCACAAGTTTTTCTCAATGGACAACAAAACCCAGAAATTTGGCACCGATTGAGTACTACATCAAGATAATACGCGGCACGGCGGCAGCCGCCGGTAACCGCCACCCCCGCCGCCGGAAACAACAGGAATAAAAACAAGATTTATCACAAAAAATAAATTAATTAATGAAAAACAGAGAGTTCTTTCCAGCTCCAAACACTGAAAAATGACTATACAAATGACAATAATATACAATCGTCAAATAACCAAAAACCCTCGCCGTCGGCGCCGCCTGACTTCTTTTTCTCCAACAATCAGAAGTTGCAGCCGCAGCAGAGGTAGAAGAAAGCCACGGTGGCGACCAACGCAATCGCTTCGAGAACAGAGGCTATCCTGAACAGCACGTCGTCGACGATCTTGATTCTCTTCGATTTGAAAGCTGATGACAGGAACTTCCACCTCCACTTCAACGATTCCTTGTTGAATTTCAGCTTCCTGAGTAGCCATGGTAATCCTCTCCTCTTCCTCCTCCCGCTTTTGCCGCCGGCGACGTCGGAGAGGGTGGGGGTTAGGGATTCGGCGGTTATGCCTTCGCCGGCGCATCGAATTGCTTCGGCTTCTTCTTCGTCGTCGTGGTGATTCCTCATCTGATGAGCTTTCCCTAGCATGATGCAGTACAATTTGGGGCTCAATTGAGAATTAGGGTTTTTATCGTTGTTCTTCGTTGGAGTGTTTGATTTTTATTTCTGGAGCGAATTTTACGGAGTTTTATATTGCTTTTGTTGCGGTAGTGAAGAGAGGAAGGTTCTTTGTTCACGTAGGGGTACATCGGTAATTTGATGAAACTCAAATGATATGGTAGCTGGTAGGGGGTACATCGGTAATTTAATATCGTAATGTCAGTGATGACTATATGTCACGAAACTATAGTTTGAGTTACAAACTTGTACTAAAATTGTGCAACCACTAATTTGCTTGGACAAATGTTTTCGTCAATCTCTTATCTATTTGATAAAAAAAAAGTCAATCTCTTATCTATACGTAATTTTATATATACATCACATACATTGTTTACAATTAATTGTTATATCAAATTTTAATTGGTTAGGATCATCAAGCGAGAACTATTTTCCAAGTAGAGAACAAAGAAAAACCGTTCAAGTTTAATCATTATTGGGAAATACTTCAACGGTGTTCAAAATTTGTGAAACAATTTAACGTCACCGTAGCACCCATTCAACTGATGGTGCCCTCTTCCGACCATGTCATACCAAATTGATCCGAATACGAAAAAAAAAAAAGAATAAACACGATATGGAGATAATTAATGACTATGAATCTTTCTCAAGTTAGTTGAGGACTAGGGATTGGTTCTAAGCACAAAAAAGATAGGACCGTAGTCTCGTACCAAGTTGATCTAAATACAACCCGAGAGAATCCAACACTAACTCATGGAGGACACATGTTCCCCAACACTATATGTAACTAAGTTAATGTATTTTAATGGAAGAAAAATAAAGTGTATTTCAAATTAAAAAAAAAATACACGTTATAATCAATTAGTAATTTTATGTAAAAATAATAAACTAATTTGTAATTTAAAATATTGAGATAAACATTAATTTAGTTTTACATTGAAAAAGTAATAGTCATCGCTAAATATAGCTATGAAAGCAGATTTATTTTTTAATGCTAAATAAGATAAAATTGACTTAGAAAACAATCTTTTTAACCATAACATTGAAGATGGTTTAATTTAGATCCTTGAAATTAGAGGGAAATTCGTTAATAGTAAATAAAAATAAAATGATATGCGGAGTAAATCGAGTCACAAGCATGAAAACACGTGGCAGGGAAAGGCCGTTGCGATGAGTATTTAAACGTTGTGTTTCCCTCTATCAAGAACAATTAATTGCTTTTGAATAATTTAGAATAAATTTTTTGATTCGTCACCTCGAAGCATTTGTTTCTTTACTTCTCCGTCCCCGGTGGTTACCGTTGTCTCACCTCCGCCGGAGTAAGTTAAAGATTTCAAATAGGTCTTCCTTCCTTCTCTTCTTTTTATTGAATCAAGTGAAGAATCGTCGAATATATATCACATTAGTTTAGTTTGTAAAAGAAAATGGCCTTGAACGTCACCCATCAATTGGGAGCTTTGGTCGGGCCTAGGGTTTCTGTCATCCAGTCGAACGAATCCACAACAGCGACGACAATGATGTTGAAATCTCCGGCGACAAACAACTGCAAAGCTCAAATGATCGACGGGGTGGAGCAGAGGACATTGCGCCCGAGCTCAGATATGTCAATTGAATGTCGCGCAAACGCGAATGGAGCGGTGACGACGAAGAAGAGCGAGGTATCGATGTATAAGGAGGGAGGTAAGAGAAAGGATAGCGGGAATGGGGTCCCAGTGTTCGTGATGATGCCATTAGACAGCGTAACGATGAACAACGCGATGAACAGGAAGAAGGCGATGAACGTGAGCTTGCAGGCTTTGAAAAGCGCAGGAGTCGAAGGGATCATGATTGATGTCTGGTGGGGGTTGGTTGAGAGAGAAGCTCCTGGCGTTTACAATTGGGGAGGATACTCCGATCTTCTGGAGATGGCCAAGCGCCATGGACTTAAGGTCCAGGCTGTCATGTCTTTCCACCAGTGCGGTGGTAACGTCGGCGACTCCTGCAAGTAAGTTCCTCCCATCTCAATAATGACATGGTTCTCTTTTTCATGTCCAATTTCGTTGAATATGAGATCTAAAATTAGGTATTCCTCTGTCTGAATCCCTAAAATGATCCAAACATTTGATAGTATTTCAAGGATCACAATAGCTTTTGCGTCTAGGACTAATCAGCTATGGGATTGTGCTGTGTTTTGGTGATGTTGGGTTATAGTATTCCTTTGCCAAACTGGGTTGTGGAAGAGATTGAGAAAGACAAAGACCTCGCATACACAGATCAATGGGGAAGGAGGAACTATGAGTACTTGTCACTCGGATGTGATATGATGGCAGTCCTTAAAGGCAGATCGCCTGTGCAATGCTACTCTGACTTCATGCGTGCATTCAAGGATAACTTCCAACATCTTCTTGGTGACACCGTTGTGGTACGATAACTCAATTCATACCTTACCACAAACACATTTTGTATATCTTGAACAACTCTTATCTATCATGTTTCTGTTGTCTGAATATGATGATACAAACTGGCACTACTTTGTTGAATCCAGGAAATTCAAGTTGGAATGGGTCCAGCAGGTGAGCTCCGATATCCATCCTACCCAGAGAAAGATGGAATCTGGAAATTCCCCGGCATTGGAGCCTTCCAGTGCTATGACAAGGTACATACTACTAACTACACACTTCTCTTCCCTCAAATCCATTCACCAATTTGAATTTGATGGGAACATGTTTATCGGTAACAATGACATGAAGAATGATGGTTTTTGAAATGAATGAACCGTGCAGTACATGCTTAGAAGTCTGAAAGCTGCGGCAAAAGGAGTAGGGAAGCCAGAATGGGGAAGCACAGGACCAACAGATGCAGGAGAATACAACAACTGGCCGGAGGACACCCAGTTCTTCCGCAAGGAGAACGGTGGCTGGGCTACACCATATGGAAACTTCTTCCTCAACTGGTACTCCCAAATGTTGTTGGACCACGGCGAGAGAATCCTCACATCAGCAACATCCATCTTCGACAGCGCAACAGCCACCAAGATCTCAGTCAAAGTAGCAGGCATCCACTGGCATTACGGCACTCGTTCACATGCCCCAGAGCTCACAGCAGGTTACTACAACACTAGGTTCCACGACGGATACATCCCCATCGCCAGAATGTTGGCCAGGCACAATGCTGTATTCAACTTCACGTGCATTGAGATGCGTGACCACGAGCAACCTCAAGATGCTCTCTGTGCCCCCGAGAAGCTTGTCAGGCAAGTGGCCCTGGCAACAAGGGAGGCTCAACTCCCGTTGGCAGGGGAGAACGCCCTGCCACGGTTCGATGAATATGCCCACGAGCAGATTGTGGCAGCATCATCTTTGAACATCGATGAGAAGGCGGACGACAGACAAATGTGTGCATTCACGTATCTGAGGATGACTCCGAGTTTGTTCGAGCCAGAGAACTGGGGACGGTTCGTAGGATTAGTGAAGAAGATGAAGGAAGGAAAAGGTGGCAATAGGTGTTGGGAGCAGATGGAGAGGGAAGCTGAACATTTGGTGCACATTAGTAGGCCTATGGTACAAGAGGCTGCCTGGCTCTTACGCACTAATATATTCAACATTAATCTTTTTTGGCTTTCAACTTTTATGTATATGTTTGGTAGGAAGCTTAACATATTGTAACCATACCAGAGCAGAAGCATGCATGCTGCTCCTAACACTAATAAGATGAATATTATATATTCTTACTATATGGAGACTACTACTCAATTAGAGCCCTCCAATAAATTTCAGGTGTTGCTATTTGCAGTACGGGTTGTATATGAGTAGGCATGACAATTATAACCGTAATTACAGTTGTTCCCCAAATCGGTTAAATAGGGTAAAATCTGAGGGTTTTTTTTTGCCCTGTAGTAAAATCTGAGTTGACTGAGTATTTTTAGGATATGGGTAAACTCGAAAATCGTTACATGTGGGTATGAGTAGGGTATCATGGATATTGAAGTATCTGCTGAACCTGAACCGATAAATTTAGTTTCTTTAAAATTATTTGTTTGATGAAAATTTTTATGTTTATAATAGCTTGTACTTATTATAGATTTACTAACAAAATATTTAAGCTATTCAATTTAATTATTGTTTATTAGTATTTTATAAGTAAAAATGGTAGATTATGTGAATCTTTAACATTAAAATTGATTTTTTTGGTTATGGTTATAACCGAAAACCAACGGGTATGGGTACGGTATGAAATTTACTATCCGAAATGCTATTTAAGGGTGGTTAATACTGAACCCGAAACTACAACTAGTGGGGAACGTATATCAACTATCTGAACCGAAATCGAACCATTGTCAAGCCAACCGAGCCGAGCTTTGGTCATGCTCAGGCTCAGCTCAATAAGGTGTATGGTTGGCTCGAGCTTGTTAAAAATATTTAGAGCTAGAGTTAGGCTCGAAATGAGAGTTAACGAGCCCGAGCTCGATAGTGTAAAATTGACTTTGAAAATAATTATTTTAGTCGTAGCATTGGAGAGATGGTGTTTGGTGAGCAGCCCAGCCAGGTAAGCTCTCTAAGCCTCACACGGGTTTACTTGTAAAGCTCATAAGTGATAAGTCATACTTCTAGAATTCAGTCCACGCGCTCATTTTTGCGTTGACCGGTCAGCCCGCCAATTTGCTATAAACGGCCCAGTCTAATTTGACTTCCTTTTATTACTTGGAATCTGGATATTGAATCTGCTCTTTTATTCTTTTTTTTTTTTAAGGAAAAAGTACTTTCATTTAACGAACCATCGTGGAACAATCGTCTGATAAAATGTTACAATAGTCAGTCCGGAGCTGCAGAACCTATGACTGTATCTGCCTGGTGAATAGTTCATCTTGGAACAGCATGAGCCGCCCTATTACCATTTCTTCTGACAAAAACCACCTCAGCATGTGGTTGAAACTATAACAAACTCTTGCAAACCTCAATCTTCCTACCAAACTCAGTAATGTTGGTACCCCCCTTCTCCACCGCCTGAATGACAACCTGGCAGTCGGTCTCATAAACTATTCGCGACTAGTGCATAGTTGCTGCCCACCGTAGCGCTTCTCCGAGACCTTTTGCTTCCACCTCGCTTGCTGGTGGTGTTCCCAGGAATAGGTGTTGCTTATACCCAAGAAGATTTCCATATTCATCTCTAGCCACAAGACCCACGCCATGCCTTCCTTCCTCAAAGAATAATGTTGCATCCATATTAATCTTGATAACACCTGGATCTGGTTGTCGCCATCTGTTTCCATGCCTCTCCCGATCATTAATTGGAGCTTGGGTCCGAGCATTCGCCACACCCTGCTTCAGCTCCCACCACTCCTGGACATGTTCCTTCCCCTGTTTGACAATAAGCTCCTCGTGTTTAGATTGCTGGTTCCATACCCGATCATTTCGTTCCCGCCACAAGCTCCAAACCACCGCCGCAATATTCTGCACTTGTATTTTGTCGGGATTATTAATTAGTCTGGTCAGCCAATCAGCCGCTTCTCCACCTGCCATTATTGCAGCCTCGACCTCCCCTCTTAATTCCGCCACTTCCCAGCATCGCTCAGCAATCGGGCATTGAAAAAACAGATGCTCCAAGCTCTCCTCACCTCCATTACAGCATCCACACGCCATCGTCATCTCTACCCCTCTCCGATTAAGAGCAGCCCTGGTGGGGATAACACCTCTTAAAAAACGCCAAAGCAGATGCTTCATTTTTGGCGGGGCCGGCAATTTCCATACCTTCGGCCACCGTTCATCAATCGGGAGCCCTTCATTCATGTCTAACCCCACCAAACTCAGTCTATACGCTGACCGGACCGAGTACTGCCCATCTCGACTTTTCCGCCAAATAATCTCGTCCGGGAGTTCTCCCATTGGTGGCTCGATGGCTTTTATACACTCTGCATCTCGGGTCGAGAACAGCTCCTCCACCAGCTCCGAGTCCCACTCCCACAAACCCGGTATCAGCAGGTCCTTAACCGTCAACTCCTGCATTCCATCCCGCGGCACTGTTTGCACATAGCTGTCCTCCTCATCCCTAAGCCACGGGTCCTTCCACACATTCACCGAGTCCCCATCTCCAAGTCTCCACCGGTATCCTTTTCGAATCAAATCCTGGGCATTCAAAACACTCTTCCACACGTAGCTCGGGTTTGCACCCTCTTCAGCTGACAAAAAACTCCCTTTAGAGTAGTATTTAGCTTTGTAGACTCTTGAGACTAGAGCGTTTGGTGTCGTAATGAACTTCCACCCTTGTTTGCCCAACATCGCTCGATTGAAATCCAGCAAACTTCTGAAGCTGAGACCTCCTTCATCCTTCCGCATACACATTCTCGTCCACCGCAACCAGGCAATACCTCCACCCCCTCTCCTTCGTGCCCCACCAAAAACTGTTCATCATACGCTCAAGCTCCTCTGCCACCGTCTTCGTGAGCATAAAGGTATTCATATAATAAACTGGTATTGATTGCACCACCGCCTTTATCAACACTTCTTTACCTGCCATCGAAATCTTCTTCCCCCTCCAGTTCTGCATCCGCTGCCACATTCTTTCTTTCAAGTGTGCAAACACTTGCTTTTTATTTCGTCCAACACATGAAGGAAGTCCCAGGTATCTTCCCGTGTTAACGGGGTTTGAGATCCCTGTAATAGCCGCCACACCTTCTCCCAACATGTAGTGAGTGTTTGCACTGAACATGATGCCAGACTTCTGAAAGTTAATTAGCTGACCTGACGCCGCCGCATAGCTGTCCAAGATCTGTCTGATTCGCCGAGCTTCCTGAATATCTGCTCTGAAAAAGAGGAAGCTGTCGTCCGCAAACAAGAGATGGGTAATCCGAGGCGCTCCGACACAAACCCTTGTACCATGGATCACACCCTCCGCCGATGCCTTTCTTAATAAAGCCGACAACCCTTCTGCACATAAGATAAAGAGAAATGGTGAGAGTGGACATCCTTGTCGAAGCCCCCTTCCAGGAGTAACCGGGCCGACCCTCACATCATTGACGGCTACCATATATTTAACTGAACGTACACACATCATCATTAAGCCAATCCATCTCTCCCCAAAGCCAAACTTGCGCAAGACAGCTTCCAGATAACTCCACTCCACTCTATCATAGGCCTTCGCGATGTCAATCTTGATTGCTGCTTCACCGAACTTCGCATTATACTTCCTCTTCATACTGTGTACTGTTTCGAAAGCAACCATGACATTATCAATAATAGATCTGCCTGCCAGGAAGGCTGATTGTTCTTCAGAAACGATCTGGGGTATCACTCTTCGTAACCTGTTCGCCAGCACCTTGGCCACCACTCTATATAACACACTGCACAGAGAGATCGGCCTCAAGTCCTTCATCTCCGTTGGGTCCTCCACTTTCGGCAGAAGTACTATGTTTGTCTCCTGCACTTCGTCCGGCAACACTCCTTCCTCCAGCCATCGCCTCCCTGCCTGAAAAACATCATCTCCGATTAGATTCCAAAAGTGTTGATAAAACCTCGGGTTAAAGCCGTCAGGCCCCGATGCTTTATCAACATCCATAGAAAATAATGCTTTTGTAAACTCTTCCTTAGTGAAAGGGGAGGTCAAAAAAGCATTATCCTCGTCCGAGATACATCCGTCAATGACATTAGTTACAGACTCGGGATTGCTACCCCCACCCGTAAACATCTCCTCAAAATACTCCTCCGCTACCCTCGCCATATCCTCCTTCGACGTGGCCCATACACCGTCCCTCCTCAACAATTTTTTAATGATCTTATGTTTTCGTCGTCCATTGGCCATCGCATGAAAGAATCTCGTGTTCAGATCACCATCTTTAAGCCAGAATTGTTTTGCTCTCTGCTTCCAATGCGCCTCCTCTTGGCGCAATAACATGATCAACTCCTGTTTACAGCCTTCCTCCTCCCTCGCTGCTGTATCTGTGTCCATCCCTCGCAGCTCCTCCAGTCTCCTCCGTTTATCCTCAATTTCACTTCGAAACCGCCTAGCCAAACCCCTCCCCCATTCGTCCAGGCTTTTTGCGCATCTCTCCAAGTTACGACGCAAAGAGTCTTGACCATCACCATGTCTCCAAGCCTCCTCCACCATTGGTCTGAGTTCCAACTCTTCCCTCCATTTGTTTTCAAACCGAAATCGCCGCTTCTGTCTCCTCTCTCCCGCCCTTTCGTGTTCATGATCAATGGCGCATGGTCGGATATTGGCGCGGCTACACTCCGGAGTCTAGAGAGCGGGTACCGAGCCAACCACTCATGATTCACCATGGATCGGTCGAGCCTTGACTCAATACCGTGAGCCTTCCCTTTTGCACGAGACCATGTAAAAGGGTGACCTTCGAGGAAAAGGTCTGTAAGGTCACAATCATCAACCGCCGCTCTAAACCCCTCAATCAACTGGCGCGGTCTCGCATTGCGCCCTTTTTGTTCGTGTTGATGGAGGATATCATTGAAATCCCCTATCACACACCACGGGCCCCTCGTATTACTTGCCAGCATCCTCAAGATATCCCATGATTCCTGTCTTCTATTTCGTTCCGGACACCCATAGAAACCTGTGACGCGACACGTGTTCCCCTCCTCGTCAGTTACCTCCAGGTTTATGAAATGTGTCCGTAGTTGATAATCTGTACCTGTATAGTATCTCGCCACAGTACTCCAAGGCCTCCACTCCTACCTCTCGGCTCCACCACAAAACAACCATTAAATTTTACTTCCACTCGAATATCCTCCATCTTCTGGTTCCCAACTAGCGTTTCGGATAGAAACACTAGGCTTGGCCTGTGAACTTTGACAAGCTCACTCAGAACGGAAACTGCGCGAGGTTGGCCCAATCCTCTACAGTTCCACGCCATAGCAATCATGAGGATTGGCAGGCTGCACCTCCGCAACCTCCTGCTTCCCGTTTTTTGTTTCTTGTGCTGTCTTCTTTGGTGATTTAGTAGGTTTGTTAGTCTCATATGGTTCCTCCTCCATTGCCACCGTACCTCCAACCCCTCTCCTCCTCTTTTTCTCTTCTCTAATTTGTAATGGGACCTCCTCTCCTGCCACAACTGCCCTTCCAAACATCACTGACGTCCCCTCCGTGTGCACACTCGCACCCAAGTTCCCCATCAGATTGGCGATGCTTTTCGGTGTAGCTTTCCTCTCCTCCCTTCCGTTACTTCCCCCACCTCGCTGCATCACCCTCCCGTTTCTATTCCTGCCACCGTACTCCTCATTTCTCCTCTCCAGCCACTCTTCACCCGCTAGCTTCCTTGCTTGGCGTGGTGGTGCCCGTAGCTCTTCATTCCACACACGAACAATTTCCTCCTCCGGCACTTGAAAAAGGACTTCACAATAACGATCAATGTGCCCCATCTTCCCGCATATGTAACAAAAGTTTGGCAACCTCTCATATCGAAAGGTGCATGTGATACACTCGCCGCCTTCGATTCACTTTCTTCTCCCTCTTGAGTGGTCGGCGGATGTCTACTGAAACTCGCAACCGCATAAACTCTCTATCAAATGGCAGCAGGTTTGACTCATCATACTCCACAAATCTACCCACGTAATTACCAAGGGCAACTCCGACCTTCTCCGTATACAACTTCGCTGGGAGGTCGTACACTTGTACCCAAAAGTCCACATGTGATAGTTCCACCGTGTATGGCGACTCTCCCTCCCTTTCTCTTTCAGTACCAGCAAACTTGAGTCAAAACTCCACGGACCCAACTCCATCACCCTCTTCAGATCCACAACATGGTTGAAACGGAACAAAATCAGTCTGTCCTCAAGCTCTTCAATGGCGACTCTTCTCCCCGGCTGCCACAGTGACGCCATTCGGCTTTGGAAGGCTGGGGAAGTTGAACTGCTTGTTGGTAAGCAGGAACCCAACCAAGCAAAGAGAGTAATCATCATCCTGTTCGACAACATCTTCGCGGTTGAAAACAATCTCCTCTTCGTTATCGGACAACGTAATATTCGCAACTCCTCTCTCCATTCTATGTCTTCAGCAACAGCTCCTCTGTAGAAAAATAGTAGACGACAAAGGGATACCCGACACCCAATGATTGGCAATGGAACAACCCAACCCCCAAAACCCTAGCAAAACCCTTTGACGGCGCACGAGAACCGAAAAAACCCTTATTCAAGGGAAACACCCATTCGGGAGAAAAAATTCATTATCGATAATAAGTCTTTTTAAAGATGTTGTTGATGTGATTCGAAATCATAACCTCTTTTGCTAAATACTAAACTCCTACCACTATGCTACCAAGCACTTATTGTTTTGTTAATTTATTGGTATTTGATAGTTTTAAAAATAATTTATGAGTTTCTTGAATTCTTCCAGAAGTATTTAGTATCAAGTCGATTGCGGGGAGCCATTGTCGGCCTGAAGCAGGCATGGGAAGCGAGATATAGGCAGGTCGAACTTCGACTTGATACTAAAGCAACAATTTGTATCATGATGAATGATGAGGATATTACCCACCAACATGCCATGGAAGTCCTTCAGTTTAGAGAGCTTTACAACCAAGATTGGAGACGGCCGGTTAAGCACACGTCTAGAGAGGGGAATCATACGACAGGCTATCCTTTAAGAAGGATATGACGAGGTAATAGAGGAGTATTGGAGACAATCCCTTACGATATACGAACGAATTTAGAGTATGTCTTAGGGTTTTGGTTTATTGATTCTACCTTCTCCTAGTTTTAGGGATTTGGTTTAATGGCAGATTGGTTGGGCCAGAGTTTGTTTATATGGACCTCCCACAAGCAGGCCCATTAGCCCATTGAAGGATGAATCACGTATTCAGCTAGGCCCAACAAAAGAGCAGTTCACTCACACTTTTTTCACAATAATCATACAACGCAGCTCTAATTAAGAAATCCCTAAGTACTGAACTGTGTTCTTCTTCTACATGTTCTTTTCAAGTCCTTTTTGAATTTGTGACATTCAGCTTATTAACCCTACTAAGCTAATCATAGGACACGCTTCCTGGTTAAAAATGACGAATCGAAAGGTATCTGGATTCGGTAAGATGCGATGCAACTCCCTCCTCTTCGCTTACATAACCATTCCTCCATCGATGGTAAGCACCTGCGATAGTCAATGCTCGTGTCTTTAGCGATATGACGAATGCAAAACTGAGGTATGAGCTATGATCAAATATCTAATTACGGGTGGACTATGTTCTGTTACAGATAAATGCTAAAGCACACTTGCAGATTATTAAACCCATGGTTGAACCAAAGTCTGTCATGACGACGGTTTGAAAATTTCTCGGCGGCAAGGACATTACATGTTCAAACTTAACTAATGAAGAGGGGAATAACGAAAAGGGGAGACCTCTTACCTGGCCGGTCATGTAGCTGGCGGCTGGATTCAGAGCTAGGAATTCGACCAAGCCGGCGACCTCTTCTGGCTGGCCGTACCTCCCTGGATAGATAAGAAACACATTTGACACCAAACAATGAGAAAACACAGTCAGGATTCAGGAAGGCGTATTCGGAGAAAGGATTTGTCAGTTCAGTTCATGTTTTGGCCAAAGAAATGGAATGGTGTAAAGACATGACGTATAAGCATCCTCGAAAAGTGAGAGTCTAGAAACTAGTAAAGCACAAATATAAGCTGACTGTAAATATGGGATTTGTATCTTACCTAAGGGAATTGTCCCCAATATTTTCTTTTCAATGTCGTCCCCGAGCTTGGCAGTCATGTCGGATGCAATGAACCCTGGAGCAATGGCATTGACCTGGAATCATATGTTCATCAGGTAACTCGGAAGGAAAAAGCAACTGAAAGAGGCACAAAGAATGTCTTCAGGCTACCCACGTTGATATTTCTGCTTGCATATTCCTTTGCAACACTCTTTGTGAAGCCAATGACTCCTGCCTTTGCAGCACTGTAGTTGGCTTGCCCAACGTTGCCAACCAGACCAACGACTGAAGCGATATTAATAATCCTTCCCTTCATAACACAAGAAGCTTGAAAACTTACAAGTTGGAGATAGAGTATGATAGAATCGATAACGGAGAGAACTACAGAGACACAACAGTATGAAGTCTTAAGCTTCTTTGTCTAGCGAGTTCTAGTTGGATAAATGACGAGTTGGGACTATCACCTAATTGGGCAACGTTAACTAGGTCCAAGACAGACTCTCCGGGTACGGTAAATAGAGTAAAACCTAAGCTGGATAAGTCACAACTAACAATACCTTCCTTTTCTTCATCATGATCTTGGCTGCAGCCTGTAAAACACAGTAAACCAACTCAGTTTTTAGTACAGAAATATCTCATTTAACTTCAGCAAGAACATAGTCTTTATATACCTGTGTACAAAGGAAGACGCCAGTGAGATTGAGGTCAATAACATCCTGCCACTGGTTTTTCTTCATTCGCATCAACAAGGTGTCCCTGGTGATCCCTGCAACATTTTCTTAATAAGATCAAGATACCCAATGAGGAAATAAGTCATCAAGCATAAATTTCTTTAAGTTCACCAGCATTGTTTATCAGTATGTCAACTGTTCCAAAAGCATCGATAGCCTGCAATCGAAAACGTTTAAACAAAATCAAAATTCACCTCAGAATAAGAAATTCCTTGTCAAATAAGCCAACAAATCGTACTATCTGCTCACGGTTTTCATCATGGCCTCCACATCCTCTTCTTTAGAGACATCACCACCAAAGGTTACAGCCTGACCACCGGATGCTTCAATCTAGAAGACATAAACCAATCGCTCAGAGCTAGCATTCATACTCACATTCGAAAATGCAGACTATAGAATCACTCATTAATTCACCTCTTTGGAGACTTCCTCGGCCTCCTTAGATGACCTTGCATAGTTCACCAAAACCTGGAGATAATCGCAGAAAACAAGTTCAAGTTCCTAAACCATGGCAGAGAGAAATGAACAACCGCCCAACAGTGAAATCAAATCGAAACTGACCTTGCAGCCTGCTTTCCCCAACGACAATGCAATAGCCTTGCCGATTCCTCTCGAAGCTCCAGTAACAATAACCACTGGAGATTCCACCTTCTTAACTGACTCGCTGCTCACTTGTTCAGCTGTAGCAACCTGAACTCTCACACCTGCGCACCAAACACGCTCTCTCTCAATTACACTTCATCACAAACATTTAACCAAACTCCACAATCACAAACCGAGCGAATCGATTACCGGAAGACGCTACCGAGCTCCTCGATCTACACCAGAGGCTAGCGCGAGAAACGTGGAGGCCCGCGGAAGCTCGTACGGGAACCGCAGACCAGTTGCGGAACTGGTTAATGCTCCTGTCGCCGGAGGAGGAGGCGAAAGCGGCGGATTTGAAGACGACTGAGGTGGATCCTGTAACAGCAGCCATGAGAGCTCCTCCTAGTAAGTTCCTCCTGATGATCGGAGAAGAATGCGAAGTGATGAGAGTAGCCAGAGAGAGAGATAGTTGCGATGCAGCTTCAGTCTTATGGAGTATCTATGGCTTCGAAAGCTCCGGAAGAAGAAGCAAGCAGCCTGGTCGATAAAACGAAGTTAGTGTGGGAGCTGCGTAAATTTGGTGAGCAGTGCATTTTGTTGGGTTGCGGTTTGGGTCTTCGGTTGGACCAGGTTGGGTAATCGGTTGGACCGGTCCAACTGGCCGCTTTAGTTGTTACCAATTGAATACAAATAGTCATTATACATTTTTCGAATGGAGGTCTCGATCGAGTTGGTCGATAATCTTCGTGGACTTATGCTAATCGAGGTTAATTAGATTATTGTGCATTTTGAGTTTTTTATTACATTTTATCTTCATCACTACGATGTTAATCGTTCGAGGTTCATCATTTGAGCTTATTTTCGTGACACTTGTCAATTTGTTTATAGTGAAATGAAGGATTAAGATGATCGTTTTATCCTTCTACCAGATAGTGTAATCATGATATGGGTTATCTAACACCTTCATGTTGTAATTTACCATCCTGTCACACTTATTTGACGTATTGGCTTGTGCACGATGTTCGATGATGACCAAATATTCTTATGCATTTCAATTCTTCCATTGCCTTTCATTTTCGTTACGACAACGTCAATCACTTGAGCTTAGTCTCATGATGCTCGTTATTTTTATGTTCTGAGAGAGGAATAAGAGGTTGGTCTTTTCCATCTACTCGAGATTGTAATCATTTTGTTGATTATATAACAACTTTACTTCGTAATTTACCACTTCAGTCACACTTATATGACATATTGACTCGTGTATAATGATGAGTCTTTGAAAAGTCCACCGAAACCGGCAAGACAATGTTCTTGGAGACAATTGATAAGGCTTACTCACTTGAGCCCAAAACTAAGGCCCAAGAGCAACAACCCTACTAGGCCAAACACATTAACTCACTAAGTTTGGCATGAATTATCCCCAATTAGGCAACTACTAGAGAATTAGGCTTTATTAGTGGAAGTTCAGACTTTACTAGTTGAATGGTGAGAGGAATAAGGAGCTTCTTGGACTGGGTAACAATAATTTAAGGTAATTTTAAGTTAAACTAACGTTTTAAGTATGAAATTCAAACTCTTATGGTGTATAGCGTATCACGTATTATTCGTGACAGATTACTCGTGACAGTTGTAAAACATAAAAGTAAAGTTGAGGAATATATTGCATAACTTTTAGCTTGATAGAACACGAGCATTTTGCTTTAGTAGATCATGATTTCTTCGCTGTTAAAGCATGTTGCTCAGAGTGTAACTTTCATGCTATTAAAGCATGTCTCATAAAGCACGCATTATTTTTCTAAGATATGAGCTTTAAAGCTTAGCTCTTGTTTAATTTGTTAATATTTGTCAACATTGAATGAAAAGTGGACGAAAAGTGGACAAAACATTGAATGAAAAGTGGACGAAACATATTTCAGTACCTCTGTGATAGAATTTTCATGTCGAGAATCGTCTAAGTCAAAACCTTTGAAATATATAAAGTTAAAGTCCTTGGAGAATTTTGTATCTCAACCTAAATGATTAAACGAACAAACAAATTTAGAATCGGGGTAAGAAAAAGGTGTATGTTAAGCAAAAATAAAGCACGATAAATAACAAACTAATAAGTAAATGACTCTCCTCTACCTTCTTAGTTCTTTTCAACAGTTATAGCAAAATAAGATTTTTTTATATAAATAAGATTTTGAATATAATCAAAAGAAAAAAGTTATAAAAAAAAAACTAAAAAGGTGATGAAAAAAGAATCACAAATTCATGAAATGTGTTTTCACAAATTATTAAGTGAAATTTAAACTTTGATACATTTTTCAATCAAAATTTACACTAATTTTTAGCGATTATACATTTTTTTTATTTTTATTCAGTGACTGATTTTAAGTTAAATTTAGCTTTTTTATAAATTTTTTAGCTCTACTTTATGAATTGTTTTAACTTTTAAGCGAGAGCTCATCATATTCAAATAATTTTATAACTAGTTATTATATTTTTTACAAAAACTAGTTTGCTATTATTATTTGGACTTTTGTTTCCGACTTTCCAAGGCGGCTTGGTTTAAAATAGCAGGCAGCTATCGTAGAATAAATTTAAAACGACAGGACGTTGACAGTTGACCTACTAAACTAAAATTAACCTCTGATTAAATCGAATAAATGTTTTTTAAATTGATAAAAAAAGCGAATAAATCTTTTTTTTATATAATTTTGGGGTGAATTAATATAGAATTATTAAACTAAGAACCGAAAGTGAAAAGTTGGACCAGATACACTAGTCGTCCTCTACATCCCTAGTGGTCACACGTGGTAATGTTTTAGTGGTTACACCATCTTATTTCAAATATGGTGTTGAAACTTCAGCACTAAAATGGTGCTGAAGCTGCTTACATGTAGATTCATTCAAACGTGACGATCCTACGTTTGAATGAATCTACACGTAGGCGGCTTCAGCACTCTAATATTTTTCAAAGTATTAGGGGTGGAAATTGGTCGGTTAGTGGTTAACCGTAACCGGTCAAACTGGTTACCCGTAACCACTTTTAGACCAAAACATGAACCGTAACCGTACCCAAACTAGAGAATCGGGTAATCGTAACCGGTATTTATTCGGTTACGGTTAGAACTGGATAACCGTAATCGTAACCACTTTTGCTACAACATGCACAGTTATTGTAGTCAACTGTTATTTGAATCCATGCGGCTATCCCAAAATCTGTAACTATTCCAGATTTAATGGTACAACTCCAAAATTGTAGTCCAAATTTATCGTGGCCAAATGTTATTTGCACTTAGTAGCAAAATCAACACAACGTGAAACTCAGCAGCAAAATCAACAATAATGTTCAAACTATTTGTTTAGGGCATTACATTTTTAGGGGTTTTGTGTTTTTTCATTAAAAAATAACAATACAATAATGTTTTCAACCATCCAAGTGATAAAACGTAACCATAATAACTTTAACATAAAATCATAAATTCTAGAATTTAAGTATACCGGTTAAAATCGGTTTGTGTCGGTTAACCAAATAATTAACAGCTAATAACCGTTTACCCGATTCTAGCCAAAACCATACACCGGAACCGATGCAGCTACCGGTTTTCGGCTAACCGGTAACCGTAATTGACCGGTTCGGGTTTGGTCAACCCGATTAACCGAAAACCGATTGCCACCCCTACAAAGTATCGAGTTTGTCTATTAATTAAATTTTAAATTTATTATAATATTCTTTATTTTACAAAATTATAAATATTCCACTTTATTATTGTAGATATTAATACACATATAGTTAGTTATTCAATTTTTTGTATGAATTCAAAGCTATACCATAGATTTTTTATTATATAAATATGTCTAATAAATGTATGCCCCTCGTTTTAATGTAAGTAGCTCTCTAGTCTATTTACTACGAAATAATTTGCTAACTCTTATTTGTAAGTAGCTCTCTAGTCTATTTTATCTAGCTATCTACTATTACATAAGTAATTTTTTTTAGATTTTTTTTTTTGTAACGGTGGAATTCTCATTAGCAGCACTTGCTGTCAGTTTCTAAAACTGAAACTGAAACAGCAGCAACACAAAAGACGATTACAGTGGAAACAAAGCCTAAATATATTACAAATGAGAGAGCCAATCTCTCGACAAAACATCGTCACGAGCTTGATGCGCTATCTGATGTGCTGTGTGAACCATTGTTCTTGAAGCATGTTGGATTGTAATCTGCTGATTCCAAAAGAGTTGTCTTGTTATAGATGATAGAAAGCTTGCAACTCTCCAAGGCCAATCTTCATGATCACCTGTAATTGCTGATGTAAGTACTTTGCAATCTGAATAGATTACAGTTGGTGTAGGAATTGTTGAAGCCAAATCCACAGCTGATAATAATGCCACAGCTTCAGCGCAAATTGGTGCTGCACAAGGGAAGGTTCCAACTTTACCATTCAATATATGACCCTCAGCATCATATAGAATGACACCGTAAGCTCCTTTCCGGAATGATGCCAAAAAAAAACCATCACACACAATCCTATTAGAGAAGGATGTCGGAGCCAGAGAGATAAAGGTTCCAGCTTTACCATTCTTCAAATTTTTTTTAGATTTGAGCTATAACATTTGTTAATTACTTAATTATATTTTTATAAATAAAGTATAATAATAATTAGCGACAACCTAAAAACCTATATATGGAAAATTAGTTATAACTTCATTTTAAACTTTCCATGTCAAAATTAATTTAGCCCTTTTAAACAAAAATAATAACAAAAATTCATATAAGATATATATCTACAGAAAAAAAAAAATGGAAGATTGAAGAAGCTGTGGAGCGAGCTAGCGAAGCAAAGGAAGGATCCATCCCTCTCTCTGTCTTTCTCCATCAATCGAGAAAAAAAGGAAAAGGGAAATCCGATAGATAGATAGGGGGTGCTGTAAAAGCGCAAAATCAGAGTGTTTATGGATGCAGATCCTCCATGAAAAGGATACCTTCCTAAATCATCACCCTTAGATTCCCCATTCTCACTTTCTCCCTTAAGATTCCTGTTCGTACAGGCTCTGTTGAAAGTGATATAGGTTTAGAAGCGATGTCTGAAGCGGCGGGCACAGAAGGGTCTTCTTCTTCTTTCTGTTGCTTCCGCCCTGGAGTGTTGGCTGTCAATGTCGGTCTTGCTTCTGTCGACGCCATTATTGCTTTGCTTTCCTTCTACCAGGTTAGTTAGTTTGTTTGATACCTCTTGCTCTAATGGTCTATTGAATGTTTGGAATCGAGGGTATTCATTGGAATTGGCTGAGGAATTTTGGGGGTTTTTTAGGTGTTGGAATTCTTCTGATGGTTTCTCAATTTGATGGGAAATGTAGGGTTTTGAATTTTGATTGGAATTCTGTATGAATGTTGGTGCTAAGCTGTTATTTTGATGGGTTTGGAATGGCATAATTGTGTCATGCTTCCTTATGGAGTTGTTGTTCACTGGAATGATTGGGGGAAATCTTTGAGGGCATAAAAGTTAGATTCTTGATGCAACATCTGTAATGTCAATGGCTTGATGTTGAATTTACTTGGTTCCCTTCTGGGATAGCCTTTCTCTGCTGTCCATTTATGTCCACATTTCTATCTTAGTGAGAGTAGCTCACTCTTAGGCTTTGCGTGGGAACTGTTTTAATTGACTGGTAGTGAATGCAACCTTTTTGTTCCAGCTGATAAGAATCCATGCAAGGAATCTACAATTTGGATGGACCCGGCAAAAGGTAACTCCTATCAACTTATTTGATTACTTATATTCCTTTGTGTATCAGTTAGTTGAGGGTTGAGTGCTGTACTGTCATCGGACTATCAAGCTTGTTGTCGTAAACATGGAGAATAAGAACAGTTGGAAGAATTACAAATTATTTGACAGTAGGTGTCAACATTAATCTTTTGATGTATTTAACGTGTGCCACCAGCTCTATGTGTAATATATGATGTAGTCAGTTTGCTCTGAAACTCCTTGAAATAAGCATCTGTCCTTGGTTTTTCGTACATGTGTTTTCATATTTAAAAGGAAACAGAGGACAATGTGAAGCAAAAATGGTATATACTCGGTACTCATTGTGTTGAAACTCAGTATTGAATCATGGCTCCATTTCTCGTGATGACTGGTTTTTTCGTGTCCTTATCCAAAGCAAGTTGTGTTAATAGCCCTAAGTTCTTAAACAACCAAGTTAAACTACCGTGCCTTATTTGTTAGGTAATTTATTTGATTTCAAACTATTTACACTGACATGTGTGTGACAAACACTTTTGGAATTACAGGTGTTTCATGTATTGATTGGTTCTTCTAATATAGGTAAGTAACGATAATTCACGTAGTGATATGTGAAAAGTGTGGCAAGTACCTAATATATATATGGCACTCGTTTGCATGCTGATATTCATATTGAGCTGCATTGAACTGGATTAATTTCTCTCGTCTTGTCAGGTTACTTTCTTTATTTTGTAGCAAGCCCCATAGCCTACCATAATGGATGGCTATGCTGGTCGTACTCCTGTGGTTTTATCCTCATGGGTATGAATTTTGTTTTCTAAGTTTTACGATGAGCATCGTGGGAATATTATCACCGAGTTCTTTATGAAATGATGTTTCATGTTGTCTCTCTGTTGCAGCCTTCTCCAAGATTTTGTTTGCGGCAACGTTTCTTCTGCTTTTATCCTTCTGGTACGTTATATCGATTCCAACTCTCAACATGAGATTACTCAAAGAAGTGGTCAAACTATATTGTAGTGATACTGTTCTCTGTATTGGAATATTTTTTATTCACACCCCTTCTCCTCTAGGCTTTACAGAATCAAGTTATATTCCCTGAAAATATCGCAAGTTATGGATTCTTCAGATTAGTGTGAATAGGCATACTAGTCTTCTGGGTCGTGGGTTTATCCGTGGTTGAGTCTAGGACGGGATGAAGGTTACATGATGCTGATGAACTATGGTCATATGTATTGCCAATCTTAGGTTCTGAATGGTCGTTTCCAATTTCTTGAATTTGGCAAATAGGCACTTGGGTAATTTTGTACAACTTATGTGGGATGTTTTGGACTCAGATTTTTCTCTTTGCGTGACGACCTTTTTGATAAAATATATATCTTTTTCAGCAGATATATGGTGTAAAGGAGTTGAACCTAATATTGTTTTGGTGTGTTTTAGGATTGATCTTTGTCATCAGGCAGATGATGAAGAATATGAGGAAGAAGACTTCAGTTTTTATGAACCTTTGCTAGAACTGTCCAATGAACATGGAGAGCCTCGTAGGATATGTTTGCCTTTCCGCTTGATCCGCGTTGGAAGTCGTCAAAGGGTTGTGATTTTGGTATGGAACTGAACTGATATTTTGTTCTTTTAAGTGTTATAATTCACTGTCATGTAGATTAAATGGATTTCTTATATATGCTGTCTTCCACTTAGCAGGTCATCGTCCTAGCATTTCTTTCAACATTGATATGTGCTGCACTATTATGGATCGACATGAGCAACAACCTCACTCATTCATCGATATTAGCCATGGTATTGACATTTGGACATATACTATTTTATCTTCATTGATTTTGTTGGAAATTTCTGTCTACTTCATTTGTGGTAGAACAGACTTAAAAAATGCTTCTAAGTGTTTGTTTAACCTGTGGATTGATGTGACTTATTGAACAGCTAAACATGCATCCTAATTAAGCATTATGTATGCATGTGTAATCACTCCTGGCATTATTTATTTCATTGCGACAGTACGATACTCTTTAATAAGTGATGATGAGATTGAGATTAGCATTAGGGATGACTATTACTCACAAGATGTGAGTCATTGATCAAGGGGTCCAAAGTTACGCATTTGAAGGGGATGAATGATGCAAAACACGATAATTCATGGTTGCATAATATGGCATTATATCAGAAATGTTGATTTTAAAGGTTTGGCAATTGAGATTAACGGTTCCTAAAACACATTCCATTTTGATATGAACTTGTTAGATTTTGTGTTTCCTCATTAAGAATCCTACTTATAATTGGAAACTTACTGCTACTAACATAGACATTTGATAATATTGGATATAGTAATCAATTGTTGAAGGTTTTTGCATTACTCTAAATCTTTTACAGGTCTATCAAGATATATTTGATGTAGTAATGCTAGTGCTAGGTGGAGCATTGGCTTCTTACGGTAAGTCGATCTTCCTTTGCTTTGTTGTTAAGCTCAATTGTTCCATTTCATAATGGTAGGTATTTTTTTCTTGGCTGAATAATGGTAGGGTCTTGGTTTGAACTTTTTGCTTTCTCTGTATTATATACAGGCCTTATATTATGCTTGAAAATGAGGCGAGTGAGATCGGAAAGAGCTGCCTCAGATATTTGGAAGGTATCCTTGATCGTTACCTTTCGCTTACCATTGTTGGGTTCCAAACCAGTTTTGTTCAACCGATCTGCATACGATGACAAAATTTACCCGGCTGTCGCTATGACTATTTCTGTTATAACTTGATTTTAAGATTCTCGTCGTGGTATCTTGGATGTGTGTGCAGGTAGCAGGCTTGGCCATTGTAGCTGTTATATGTTTCACTACAAGTGCTCTTGTTGCATTTTTGTCTAATATTCCGGTAGGTGATCTTTACTCCAACATTTGAGACTGATTGTGAACTTAGGGAAAGTAATCTCAAGCTTAACAGTATATATGTATCATCGCAGGTTCGTTACAACTGGCAGCAACTCGAAGGAAATTGTCTTCTTACTTCTGTTTTGTTGATATTATACTATTTCATAGGTAACTGGTATTTACTATTTTCCGCTCTCGTGAATATTTGACAACAGAAACGACTTAGGCGAATATTTCTATTTGAGTTAACTGATATTTATTTCCTAAATAGCGATTGCCAGTTACGGATTAATTGGTACATTGCCCATTTCCTTGAAAGTCGATTACTTGGTAATGTCATCTTAGTTCCTTTAAACAAGATTCGATCCCTAAGGTTCTCCGACTAAGTCGATTACTTGGTAATGTCAGTTATGGATTAATTGCTACATTGTCGAAAAACAGCTTATTTTAGATATTCATACGTACGAGGGATTGTTTCTTTAGTTGGGGGGACATAATCATGGGTCGTCCCATAATTGGTAGACCGTATCTGGTCAATTAGATTGCATGTAAGGAACTGTTTTGTTGTTTGAGAACGGGTTTTATCAGAAACTCGCTGGTGTGGCATTATGCATGATGGCGTGACTCATATTATTGCGTATTTTTGGCTATTTCACAGGTTCTTCTGTACCCTCGACAGTCCTGTTGTGGATAATGAGAGATCTTCCACCGACTTTAGTATCTAGTGTGCCCGAAGAATCAACGACGATTACCTTTGTTAGAGATAGTGCAAGACTAATACACAATCCTCAGCGCTGGACTACACCGGCAAGCTCGCCGAATCAGGTTTCAATATCCATTTCCATGCCATAGCTTTGAAACTCTCAAACTGTCAATTCCCTCCTTTTTGCCAACTTGCACTAGTGATAAAAACTCGCCGATGTTTGATACTGAATGTTGATTGATTTGCCAGCGTGCTGAGAAGCAACGACCATTACTGTCTGAAGAGTCGAGGCAGAGAATCTCGGGGTCGAGAAGTTCCTCCTCATCAGGCAACAAATCTGACAACAAATTCTTGGACTAATAAATCGCCGGTACCATGTACATCTTACAAAGTGAAGTCTCCTTGGGCACAGAACCAGAAAGAGAAGGCGGGCTCCCGGGAATGATGTGATAATCAAGTTGCCTGTGCCCTTGTACTACTGATTTGGTGTTCTGGGTTTGCCTTTCAATGGAGAAAATTGTATTTAGTTGTCTTATCAGTATTCTTCCGTCGAAATACATTTAGGAAGGATGGTTACTCTCAGATGATGAATCTGAACAAGGTCAGTGCAGGTTTTGGAGAACCGGTCCTCCATATGATAGAGCGGCAGGAGCTGCCTTATTTCGGCAATGTGGAAAAAGGGTGTTGTGCGATTACAGAAGAAGAGCAGCTTGGGTGGGGGTGGATTCCAATCGCAAGGTTGGTGCCGATTGCTTCCTCCCTCCAGAATTTTCCGATTACTTGTCTTCCTCCGAGCCATTTTCTGTCAAAATGGGACCTTGAATCGGATAGATCATTTTCTGTTCTTGATTGTCATGTTGATGAATTTTTGGTTGTTTGATTAGTTCTTGAGTTGTAAGAAGGAATGTGCAGTTACATAATAGAAGCGTGCAATGAAAGAGAGTAAAGTTCTGAAAGTGTTTTCCCGTGTCAGTGGTCAAACGTCGTCGTACTGTCGATGATAGCGAAGCTGAGCACGAGTACATCCTTGTATTCATTCTGGTTCAGACTCAGCTACTACATCTGGTGTCCGCACAGTCACAGTTGGAGAAGGTAGGGATTTCGCTTCATGTTCGAGTCACAAAATTTTTGTTAGCACAAAGATAGTTTTGTTTAAGAAAGTTGGTAAGCTCTAGTTTTTTTTGACAAATCTAGCCATCATATTTTTTGACCAATCTAGCACGGGTTTTTACAAATCTAGGCTATCGCACAGATTTTAGCCTATGGAAAATTGAGAAAAAACTCTGAATTGCTAATAATCACTTGGATGAGAGGAAATTGCATGAAATATATAACAAATAACGTCCGACCTCAAAATTTGGGGGAAATCTAGGCATTTAAGTCATAATACCGCACTTTACAGTTTTGGCCATTTCGACGATGATTAGCCTATGAAAAATTGCAAAAACTCAAAACGGCTAATAATCTCATCGATATAATAGGAAACTGTTTGAAATATGTGACGAACCACAGCCGGTCTAGAAATTTAGGGAAAATCTAGACATTTAAGCTGTAATATCGCATTTTCAGTTTTTGACAGTTCCTTTTAATTGATGGAGTTTACTAAATTTCCACTAAATCCACCATCGATGCACACAAGCAAATGTTGCCACAGTTGCAAAAAGAAGGCATCAGAATTGAGCCAAACAAGTTGCAAAGAAAGAAAAGGTAACACTGACCCACAAATGGGAAAATAAAATAGTGGAACAAAGTTGGTCACTTACTATAAAGCACTAAACCACAGGTCACCCCTAACGAATCAAACTCCACCACAGTGAAATCAGGACATGGAACCACCACCACCAATGTTACCTTCTTCCTCCAATTGGGGACCAGTTTGCCCCTTGCTTTCGTGGAACCGTACCAACCGAAACGGGTTAGACTAACCAATTCAAAGGTCAGAAGTGAATCGGAGAAAAGGACCACGATGAACAGTCACAGAACGGTGATACATTCGTGTACCGTATTTGTCCCAAAAACTGTACCTGAGATTCAATCAGTATGACTAACAATTCAAAGCTCAATCCCATGAACAGTCACGGATACATTTGTACCATATTGGTCTCTAGAAACTGTCTTGATGATTCAATCGGGAAGACTAACAATTCAGTGTTCAATTGCACTGGAGATTCAGCCCAGAAGACTGACAAGCCTCGAAACTGAAACAGTGATATAGCCGGATCATATTAGTCCCGAGAGATTCAATCACGAAGACTAACAATCAAAGTTCAGCCACACCGAACATTCAATCCAGGATGCAAAAGACGCAAAGTTCAGCAACGAACAGCAGTAACACAGCTGAAACCAGGTAGGCCAACGATTCAAATTTCAGTCACGAAACCGAAAAAAGAGCCATGGCAAACAGTTATGTAACATAACAGGGAAACAATCATACCACACGAGTCCACGGTACAAGATCCGATCGGGATTTCAAAACCGATCGGGATTTCAAAAGAGTGGTGGCCAACAAATAAAGTGGTGCGGCCACTAGCATCAGCAGCAGCAATTGGACAGTCACTCCATGCATGCAAAATGACAGTGAGTGGATCATTCCCATGTCCAAATGTTTCCACCACACAAGGATTATGCAACGGACAAAACAGAGGAAGTGTGGGTTTATTACAGTGATCAACACACGAAAAGGGGAGACCAAAAAGAGAGAGTGACAGAGATTGAGAGAGGTCGTGCTCACATAAAGTGATGGACAACCCACTTACTTGATAAAAAAAAGAGTGAAGGAAAAAGGAGCTATAGGCAAATTGGACCCAACACTAAGATAAATAAAAAGAACATTTCAAGTATTAGAATAATATATGCTGGTGCTCCACTGACAACACACCCACAGGCCACATCATTTCTACTTATAGGGACAGTAAGATATAGGCACTTGCATTAGTATTCAAATGAATATCCAAACTGCACGTTTGTGATCTTCATGTCTCACAAAATCCAGCCACATGATGCAGGTTGACAACATAAGTATAGTACAGTGCAGAGGACAGAGGTTTCCCAAGTATAATATTAGGAATCTGGCAGAGTAAAGCAAGTCAAGCATGTATTTTGGAAACAGAACAATACAAAGCAAACATGATATAGAAAGATTTAAGGAGTACAATACAAAGCAAAAACAGAACACAAAGCAATAGACAGCAAGCGGAATACAAGTTCCTATGGATGGTCATTCCCGATTCGTGATGTATATGGGAATGTGAGTAGTAGATATTATGTAGGTAACTGACCGTCGGAATCGTCAGTATATTGACGCCGAACACAGTTGAAAGATGAAGGTAAGCAGCAGCCATTATTGTAGTGCTGGTGCTGATGGGGGACCTGCTAAGGGAGAGGAAGATGAGTGTCTGAATGATATACAAGATTTTTACCTGTATTGAGGAAGTAGAGCTTCACTTTGGGATTTGCGGAGGGGGGGTGTTTAGTTGTAGTCTTCCAAATCATCTACTCCAAGCTTCTCAGCTTCAACCTTGAGAGATTTGAGGTACCTGACTGCTTCATCTATAACAGTGACAGTATTCATTTGTTCTGCGCCAGGAACGATTCCCCTCAGCGCCTTCACCATCCGCTTCATCTTCAGCTGTTTCTTCTCGCTGGTGTTCCCACCGGAGGACTTTTGAGCAGAAGATGAGCAAGCATTGCTCCTGGAATTGTTGTAGTCGTAGTTTCGAACAAGAATCAGGGGAGCTGCTTCCATAAGTTCCATATGTCCTGGCCGTGCTCACCTCATCTTCATCATAGACATCATCTTCATCGTTGTCCAAGCTTAACAACACATCGATGTCATCAGAATCTTCCTTAAGGAATGATAACTCCTTTTCTAACGTAATCACATCTTTCCTCTCGAAGTTCTCGTGCATGAACCTTGAGGGGCCATTAAAGTTGGCAGCAGGGAATTTGTGGGCAAATGCAGGATTGAACATGATTTGGCTGCGGTGATCTGTCTGATCGACAATCACAAAATTCTTTGGGCAGGCCTCAGATGGTTGAAATTCAACACCGTATACAGGTCGCAACTCATCTGGAGGTAGCAACTCCGGGAAGGAAGATGGAACTGGAAGATGTGTGTAGTTATCACCCGCTTGATAAGCAAGCGGGGGGACTGCCTTTGGGTGGAACCTTTGATCTCTGTGCATCAGAACTGGTTTCTCAGCCAAAAAGAAATTGGATTTGGTTCTCAATCAAGGCAGCAAATTTTTGGGTTGTTTAAATGACGGAGACTCCTAAACTGATGTTTAGACAAACTAGCAAACCAAGCTATTAACCTCCTGCCTAACAGCTGTCTATTCCAAATGAAAAACCCACCATTACCATACTCTTATATCCGTTCACTTCCCTTTAGTATATGAACACAACCAGAAGGCAATCTCGTCCCTCTAATCACTGGAGCTTGTGCTTTTCTATACTACGTAACAGGTTTTAGCAATTGTCGAAAATATTCAGCCTGCATAGCAATAAGAATAAAGTAAAAACATCAGCATCATTAATAATTCTTGAGCAGGATAAGAAGCCACAACACAACTGAGCGAATAGTAAGCTACATCAACAAAGATTTCAGAGCAATGAAGCACAAAATACTCTATAACTTATCATCGATCACACTCGAACATATCCAACTTACGAGATAGTAGATGCTAGAAGCCATTCTTCTAACATTGAATTCAGAAGAAGGGAATGACATCACATAAAAGAATAGCCAAAGAGCCAAGTGATAAACAACAAAGAGTTTTCTTACCTGACAAATTTGCATCACTCGGTAATAGGCAACAACTCCAACAATCATATTAGTCTTCCCTATTTCTTTCAGTTCTTTGAGTCTCTTTGCTGCTAAGTACATTCTCAATATAGAACCCCACTTATATATTTGAAGAAAACTTGGAAATCAACAGAAACTACCTGCATCAGCCACCAAAAAGTAACGTCGATTTAAAAAACGAGCAAGTCTAAGCAAATAAATCAACATTCAACCTAGCTGCTTCCACCAATCAACTTCATTCAAAATACAGCAGCGGAAATAAATATACACTATCTACAGATTAGTGCCAAGGAGGAGCTTACAAGGCAAAGCAGAAACCAAATTTACAGAATCACACGGAAAAACACCACCAATCGAACAGAGGTACTGCTGTAATTCACGAAAGAAGATGTCCACGGCATGTTGTTTTTTCTCCTGATTCCAAATAAGCGAACACTGCATAAAAAGAAACCTAAGCATGATAAGCAGCAAGAAACACCAAGCAACGAAGCGAATCAACGATCAACGAGACTTGCACAACGACAAACTCAGCGAAAACAATCTCAGCAGAAGGCGATCCTTGCCAAGTCAAACAGAGAAGTAGTGGAAGCAAAGAGCTACGCGAAACGAGATTATTATACCTAGCTGAAACGGGAAAGTGCGGGAGCAAACGTACGGCGGACTTCGGAGGGGACGAAGATTGTCGAAGTACAGAGAGAGAAGAGGAAAACGGAAGCGGGAATCTGGAGATCTGATGAGAACTTTGGAGAGAAATTCCGTCGGAGATTGAGGGAGAGAAGGGAAATGGATTGGAGTGTACTTTGTGCTTGAGTGCGTGGGAGTACAACAACAGACTATGGGGTAATGGCAGATTTTTATCACTGAAATATTCCCAAAACGGAAACAACTTCGCGTGTATTTCGTTTGTGTGAGTTTTTTTTACTAATAAAATATTTCTTTCTCCGACCAAAAAAAAAAAAAAACTCTTTCATGCGTTAGGGATAAAATGGGGATTAAACTTTAACTCGAAGAAATTTGAATTCTCGAAGAATTGAATAATATTTTGTAACTAATTTGGGATTTAGAATTTTCATTCCCATTTTTTTTTCGAATTTCTTTCAGAATTTTCGAACTCAAACTCATATTTCTAATTTGGTATTTATATCCCAATCCAAAAAATTTGAGAAAATTCAAAATGTGAAAATGGTTGGATGATGATTTTCACTATATTTTTTTATGATTAGTAAACATCAACAATAACATTTGATTTGAATGGAAAAAAATAGAAACTAAAAAAGGAACAAAGGATGAGACTTGTGCGATAATAGTTTAAAGTGTCATTTTACTGTAATTAATTCATATTTCGTACTACGTTGTGTAGTTTGCCCGATTTTCTTAACATGCTGATAGCTTAAAGTGTCCGCCACGGCGAATACTCCCATCACACCATCCATTTAAATAATTGCAAATCAACGGCTGTACTTACTAACTTGACCCCCTCCCACTCACTTTTCTTTCCCAGATACGCCGTATCTCGTCGCAATACAAGGCATGGGTGGGAAAAGTCATCAAAGCGGGAACATTAAGGGGGGAAATGAATTTAGCGATATTTAGTGTTACTTTTCCGTATGATCTTAAACCAGGTAATGTTTGAGTAGTGCAAAATATATAACTTGAGGAAATTTCTATTCCCCTTCTCCATCCTCCACCGTACTACCCTCTCATATTCATGGATCCTCTGGATCCAGTGATCAACAATGATGTGTGGCCGTGTGGGACTTGTGTGGCAATATTTGTTACACGAATTTGATAATGGTTATGAATTTGTTTGGCTTAACAATCTTTCGAAATAGTTCACAATTTCATAAGCAAGAGCACTACTTAATCCTCAATGGGGTTAGTTCTCAAATTCATCAACAATAATTACACACCTAACAATAGTTGACATTCATCGGTTCAGATTCAACAATTCAATTCAAACAATAATTCAGTTATCGTAAACAAACATTCATCATTTCTAAGAACATAGATTCACATTGGGTCAAATAATTCACACGTCCCGGAACCATAAGACGGGTTACAAACTCGTCCTATAGTTTCGGGACATTTTAAGTATTTGACCCGATACACATTCATCACTCCACACTTATGCAAGGCTTTTTTTGTAACTTATATAGCAAGCCTACTCTTGATGGAATTCCAATTCTGCTTGCAGACTAAAATCGATTCACTTCCAAATCTGCAACGTGCTCCACTGGAAATGATAGTGATGGAAATAAATATTGCAATGCACAGTGATTGAAGCTTTTTCCTTTGTTTTGTTTTGCTGCTAAATGTTGCAGCTGCTGCCTAGTAGTGGCTTGCTTCTGTGGGCGCACTTGACTTGTTGGTGCTGCTAGTTTGGCATTTGTCAACGCTAACAGACAGACTTTCTCCCATTTTCTTTGGTAATTTAAATACATTAAAATAGCACCAATATTGCAAGGCGGCAGCCACATCACTATTTAAAATTAGTTATTTCTGGGAATTAGAACCCACGGGCAACACTATTTAATTAACATTTTTGCCGTCCTTAACTATTTAAAATTTAAGATATAAGATGTATGTGAGGTTCCAATAATTTGAGTTGTTGGGATGAGATTTTGAATGAATTTTATATTGTTTAGTTATAGGAATGCAACGGTTTCTGACATGGTATTGGAGTTTTTGACTAATAAGAGGTCATAGTTTTGAATCTCGGTATCAACCATTTTGTGTATAAAGGCTTATTATTAAAGTCTTTATGAACCCCCAATACGTTGGACAAATCTTATCGAAATTGTTAAACTTTAGGCTAGTTCATGAGTCATTCGTTTGAGGAAATGTGTGTTTATGCAACGGTTTTTAACATGATATCAGAGCTTTTGACTAACAAGAGATCATAGTTTCGAATCTCGGTGGTCACCAAACTATGTATAATTAAAAACTTATCAATCCGTCAACGTTGCACGAGTCTTATCGATTGTTGAGATTGTTATTTCATTACTTGGGGACTGATGTTCATTCATTATTGTTGAGATGTGCTTATTTGATTAATGAGAATTTAGGTGTCATTCTTTTGAGACAGTGACTGCTTTTAGAGTGAATGATCATCATGACATTTCATCTCGCTGTTATTAGTTGAGGAATTGTCATTTCTGCTATTTTGTGTATTTTTAATTTTGAATGTATTTCTTGTCCGACCTAATAATGGAGATAGTCAAATTGGCATGAAGAGACTCGCAAAGCTTAACAATTACCTTTTGCGCGCACGATTCTAGAGCCATGAATCTATCCCAACCTAATATCATGTTTGTCATGTAGAAGAACAACACAGATGCCTATTATTTTCAGACTCCAATCTTTGCTCCAACAACAATAACCCGCATCCTTTATAAAAAAAAAATAAAAAAAAAAAACAAGAACCTGCATGACCCATGATGCTCAATTTACTATCGTGACTGAAGCTTCCTGCTATTATGCTCAATTTACTATCGTGACTGAAGCTTCCTGCTATTATAGTATTGTTGGTAAAATCTCACATACCAAAAAATGACTACTTTGGAGTATTCTCTTAATCACTGCACAAATTTTTGTGAAATTATTTGTAACGGAAGCCCAACCCCAGATACATACACTCGTGAGTATACCTCTGACCAAATTAATACTTATAACTAATAAACAATAATGTGTTAGATAACTCGATATAACTGATTATCGTATATTTTTTTTGCGCGACTCCAACATTGATTAAAGAATCAAAATGCTTGGGATCTACTACCATTAGGACACCCCTTAGTGTCCTCATATTAGGACACCCCTCATAGGATTAGAAGGTAGATCTAATGGCCTAAATTAATCTGGACAAAATAGTAATTTGAAACTCCTATATATTCTAAATCATATTAGGGTTTCACAAACCCTAATTCTATTTTAAATCTCTCCCTTCAAAGCTCCTGCCGTCGTGCTCTCCTCCCCGCCGCCGCCAGCCACTCCACCGCCGCCAACCACTCCGCCGCCCTCTTCAACCACCTCTCCGGCCGAATTCCGCCCAATCGGGTCCCCAAACCCGCTCTGACCGCCCCATCGCATACGGATGGTATGTGATTCGTGTCCCTGCTTTCACCTTCATTCCGTTCGGCAAAACGTCGTCGTTCTCCGCTACCTTTGTGTCCATCGGCACCGGCGTTGAATTCGTGGCTAGAGACTTGCCTCTGGAACTTCCAGGAGGCGCCATCGGCGTTGAAGATGCCATCGCCGAGCAAGTCAAAGAGGATTGCACGCCCGGATTCACCTTTCTGGTAGTTGTTGAACTTGGTCTTGAGGATGTGCTCCACGGTGGCTGGATTGGCCGTGAGGAAGCGGTGGCAGCCGAGGACTTGTACGACAACTGTTGCGGAAGGCGCAGCTTGGAGCAAGTCGGAAGTCCATTCAAGTCGGCGATCCTTGTTCTTAATCAGCTCTAGTGAGTGGCCGATTATCGGGTAACGTTTCGGCTGACGGCGGTTGGTGGTGTTATGTTTTGGGGTTTTTTTTAGTGTTCCATATAGTTAATTATGGAACATGTTTGTAGTGTTCCATATAGTTCATTGTGGAACAGGTATTCAATATTATTGTTCCATTTTCAATTTGATTCAAGGTTTTATGATTTTCTGTGTTCCGATTTGGTAATAAGGAACAAAATCGATTTTCAACACGTTCCATCACTTTTGAAATGGATCACTGTTCCGGAACAATCAAATAGGAACTGTTCCGAAATGATAAAAGAGGAACAGTTCGAAACAATTTCCACAAAATAGGAACTTTTAAAAGTGTTAGAAACTAATCTAAAATAAAAACCACCGGAAAAAAGACAACAAAAACCGGTGAGCATAGAGAAGAAGATGAAGAAGTAATTAAAAAAAGATAATTAATTTATCATAAATTAAATGGAGCAATAAAAGGAGCAGAAAAAGGCATAAAAAATCAGCAATGTAACTGCAAATCCGAAAATTAATAAACAATAATTATAAATCTGTAATAAATAAAATATTGAAATTACCCTTATGTCCAATTAATATAGGCCTTCCGATCTTTAAGATTAAATCCTACGGCTCTAAGAGGTGTCCTCATATGAGGATACTTTGGGGTGTCCTAATGATAGGATTTCCCAAAATGCTTATCACACCCACCACATATTTGATGTGTTGCCTCACAATTCACAAATGTTTTGCAAACATATAGTCCCCATTGTACAACCTTTTCATTCCTATCGTTATCTTATGGAAGAAATAAGCACCCAACCCAACACACTCACCAAAAGCTATTTTTCTTTTTGTGATGTGGAATTCATTGTTCCATCACATGCTCCACCCGTGACTATTAGTTGGTGCATTGGTTACTAGTGGTCTCTCAACACTTAAATTCATTGATGCGTGTAACATTTTGTCTTGAATGAATTAGCGAATTTGTGGAAAGAATCGGTAATTGGTGTGGAATCTGGCTAGTTCAATATGAGTTGCAAACGGTTATCGATGGTGATGTTTCATTTATGGGTAATTGCTGGTCAATGATCATGTACTAATTTCTGTTTCTATCATTGTTGTTCTTGAATGATAATTTGATCGATTGCTTAGGTTTTCTTTATGCTATCCTGAGTACTTGCCTACCCCATTCTTGATCGTATTACACAATATTTGTCAAAATCTTACCAACGTAATCTTCTTAGTTTCATTACTTCGTAATAATTCCTATAGATATTAATGCTAATTTCATACTATTCCTTAATAACATGATATAATTCTTCACTATTCCATCTCTCAAGAAAAATTACTTTACTAAATTTTCATACAAAAACTGTATTTGTATATGAATTTTTTAACTATTTTTCCCATAGATATACCCAGCCTCATACGTTCCCAGCACCTAAATACCTGATATGCCATGAGCCAACCGAGTATAGGTAACCCTTTTATCACTAGAAAATTTCACATCTACTAAACACAGGAGAGATCTATATATGAGCTCTAATGAATAATTCAACATTAGCTGACAAAACGCGTTGTGGGGTGTAATGGAGGAGTTCCAAAGTTAAACATGCTCGGGTTGGAGCACTGCATAATGAGTGACCTCATTGGAAGTTACCATAATGCACCCAAAATTAAATCCGTAAGGGTCTAGGCTCATAGTGAACAATATCTCGTTATACCCCACCCCATCATACCCTATTGTCATCCGTATAATAACATGTTCATTCATACGTCAAAATTCTACCACGTATCTTGTCTGTTTAAATTTCACCCCTCAATCAAACCTTCCCTCCAAACCCATCAAGATACTTGTGGGTTTGAATAACAACACACATAACACTCATTCATATGTGGCCATAGATTCACATGCATATACACTTGTTCAAGATGTGCAACTCTAAGCAACAAAGCCTTACTTTAGGGCAAAACAACAAAAACCATGTACTTATTCATATCGAACCCTCTCTAATCTTAACCTTTTTCTCCATTAGCTGGAGCTAATGACATTGACAGTCGTGAAAAAACATGGCTTCCCCAAAAGACAAAAAAAAACCCTAAACCCTACATGTTATGGCCTGGCCGCATCCCGAAAGGCCAACCCTTTTTATTTCAAACTAACCACTTCACAAGTTCACACGCATGGCTTTTGTAGTTTTGTGATAGGTTGCATTTGGCTCTCCATTAATCAACAATCAAATCAACCAAATTGAATATCTTAATCTAAAATAAAAGCTTGGTACTTGAAAAGCCATGATCGAGGATGACCCTCGTCTTCAACTTCGATGTTGAAGTCGATGATCAAGTCACCATATAAAGTGCAAACAAGAGTGAAGGTGTCAACATTTCTGATTGTATGTCTACTAGTCTTTTTGGTTGGTGCTTGCTCATGAAAGCTCACGTACATATCAGAAAATGGTTTAAACCTGCTACCCTGAAGTGTTTTTTTACCACACGTTAGCTCTTAATAAGGAAATCTTTGGAGTTGGTTATGAATGGTAGAAGTCGAATACAAAGCGCATATACCAAGTTAACATTTGATCACTAGGCCATAAGGTGTTAAGTAACGCAATTTATTATCAGTTTTTCACATGTTGTTTATGCTACGTTAATATTTGTTTTGTTTTATACTAGATAGATTAATCAATAATAAGCGACCAACCAATCCCATAAGATTAAAAAGAAGGTTAAGTTAAGTAGCCTTATTGTTCTTACTAATCTAATTAGTTGACATCTAAACTGAAGTTTGGTGAGAACATACACATAAACAAATTAAACATGTCTCCATACTCTAGCTGCCAATCATGTCGTAGATGCAAGTTCCATGGCCTGCATGTATGTAGACAACAGATCATAAAATAACAGCTTCGATAAAATTGGGAGCCACAAAGACTTTAATACACAAATTGTTGGTCACTGAGATGCAAAACCTTGACCCTCTTGTTGGTCAAAAGTTCTGATACCATGTCAAAACCCGTTAGGTCGTCCCAATAACTCGAGTTGTTGAGAGAAGATTTTGAATGAATCTTATATTGTCTACTTATAACCATGATGAAGGTACATTACTACTTACTAGGGTTTTTGGTAATGATGAGAGCAGTGCCACTGAAGTCACAACTGGAGCTCTTCCTGCCTGTGATCTGGTAGTATAAGTTCATGGCGAAGGATGCATGGTTCATCACCGTCTTTGGGTTGAAACATGACCCTTCTTCTTTAACAGCACTACAGTCTACCACGCTGCACGCGTAATCTATGTTTACCTGCAATCTTCGGTCCTCTGTTGAAGGTCTCGCTATACACCATGTCGCCTGAAAAATAAAAATAAATAACTCGGACAAGTGACTACTTAACTAGTAGACTACAAAAATAAGTGTTTCAGCCATGTTAAGGATCTGTATGAACTATGTACAAACCTGATTATGAGTGTAGATATCTTCACCAAGACCACCAGACCTTTCTGTAGAAAAGTATTTAATAAAAGGATGAAACCGTTAAGAACAAAAAAAAAGAAGTAGAAGAACAATTTTACACGGGCATGAGAAGCCATGGAAACGACATACCAAAATCATAAGTGCAGCCATTGTAGCCTGCATGCCAACCAAAATTTTCACCACATTAACCCAACAATTCGAAACGGGTAAACACACGAGGTTATACGTACACTTGATGTTACTTGGATCAGTTAGGGAAACAACGCCAGAGCCCTTGAAATCACAGTCGAAATCATGCCTCCTAGAGAGCTGGTAGTGAAGATTCATGACAAAGGATGCATGGTGATGCAAACTGTTCAGGCCGAAACAGTTGCCTCCTAGTTGTATCGGAGAGCAATCGACATGGTTGCATGCATAGTTCATATTAGCCATTAGCTCTTCGTTCGTGGCTAGTGGGTTTGCAATGCACCATGTTTGCTGCAAGGATTGGATATGATTTAACTCGTAACGAGTAACGACATTTGCGATATCTTTCGAATTGAGGTGGAGATCGGTGTTACCTGTCCGCTGAATATGTTCACCGAGGTTCCTGCAATGCAAGATTTGTTTTGGTTATAACATAGACTAAAGTGAAAAATATTGAGAAGTTTAGTGATGAAAAATGGAATGTAGAGAAAGATAAAATGTTCATGGGAGGTGAGAGGTGTACCTAATAGGAAAAAGAGTTGGCAAAAGAAGAACATGAGATATTGGAAGGAGAGAAGGGGGAGAGTTTGGTTAGGCATTTTGATTGTGTGAGAAGGCTTGTCAAGATATACTTGCCAATGAAGTTAGAGGGAATTGGAGGATGTAGTCTATATATACATTATCAGGATGATAACGAGTCGAGTTTGGCTCAGATATTTATAAACACTCATTCACGGTGTTATGTTTTTAATTTAAAAATTTAACTTTAATTTTGTGTATCCTTGTACACGAAAAAGAACTACTTAGCTGCTAGTTAGAAGACCATACAAAGGTGTCTTAATTAGGATCCACTTTCCAGCTTGTCTTTCATGGTTAGAGAATGAACTCAATGTTATACGTAGCATGTGTTAAATCAAACTACCTTGTCATCATTAAAGACCTCAAGAATCATCTCACTTTATGGACACATAAATGATATGCACTTTTGTGAAAAAACATATTTGACTAGTGCGATCGAATTGATTTATTTTAATCTACCAATATGTGTACTTAATAGTTAATACAACCCATGCTTCATCATGATAACTTCATCTTGTAACTCTAGTTTGAATCAATATATGGATCATTTGGATAAGAACTACTTTTCCATGGATATTTCACTTCTATCTTTTTATTGTATTAATAAGACATTAGGTTCAGAAGAAACAACAAGGACTCCGTGGCCCAATGGATAAGGCGCTGGTCTACGAAACCAGAGACTCTGGGTTCGATCCCCAGCGGAGTCGTTCGTTTATCTTTTTAATTTTCATTTTTTCTGACCCTCGGGAAGAAGCCTCTGATCAATCTCTGAACTTCTTTTTGCTTCTTCCAATGAAGCTTTTGATTCCTTGGCTGCATTGTTCTGTCAAAGAGCTTGATATAGGTACAGAGAAACCTCTGCTCTTGAAGAAAACAAGCACGAAAATGGAAAAGCCAAGAAACACCATTCAGTCTTCCAATCCATCCATATATCCATTGGATCATACCAGCAAGATACAACACAAAAACCATTCAGCTTAACAGCTCTTCACTTCATTTTCCCAACAGCCGAAAGAATCCTCTCAAACTTCCAGAGCTCAACAAAAATGGCGGAAGAAGCTAACAGGATGACCAAGAACCCACAGTTCTTCAAGCTCATGACGCTCAACACTCTCAGCGAGAGTAAGCTGGTAAGTTTTCTTTTTCTTCAACTCACATTTGATGCAAAAATGGGTTATGCCGTTTACCTGTTCGAAGAAATGCCTCAATGATTTCAACCCCCACCCTCTATCAGGCTATTCCAAAGTGGTTCGTTGAGGATTACGGTGCTCAACTCTCGAACAGCATACTTCTGAAGCTCCCCAATGGCGTGAAATGGAAGCTGAAGCTGTTCAGAAGAGGTGGAAAGATCTGGTTCAATGAGGGTTGGCTAGACTTTGCCAACTTCTACTCTATATCGTATGGTACGTTCCTGATTCTCGAATACCTTGGCGACAGTAGCTTCCTCGTGAAGATATTCAGCTGTAATGCCTCTGAGATTAGGTATCCGGCTCGCGATCTAGCTAACTGATCGAATGATGAACATGAGCTTCAGTACTGATCAATGTCTTAGTGTAGCCTTTTGGATATTGAAAAACACTACTGTCTAAAACAGTGTTTGAAACACCACATTATTGAAAAAGCATTGTCTGGAAATCGTTCTCAGTCTTGTAAACGTTTCGAACAAGTAGATAGAAAAATCAATGGCGCTTGTTCCCAGTTGCAGCTTCCCAAGCTTGCAGAATGTGGTTCACGATTTCCTCCACGCCCACTCCATGCTTCACCTGAGCGAAAACGAAGGGTCCTCCATCGCGCATTCGCAGTGCATCACGTTCCATGACTCCCAAGTCGGCTCCAACCGCTGCTGCAAGGTCAGTCTTGTTTATCACCTGCATACATAGATGGACATCTCATTTTCGCACAGCATGAACAGGATGCTTAATCGAAAGAAGCTGAATTGATGGTTCGATTTCACATACGAGGAGATCAGCTTGTGTGATCCCTGGACCTCCTTTCCTAGGTATCTTATCTCCAGCAGATACATCAATTATGTATATGATGTAGTCTGCAAGCTCCCTACTGAAGTTGGCTGCTAAATTATCTGCAGCAAAACAATCCCAATTCAATACAGAAGAACATTACTTTACTCAACGAATTCGAGATAATGCAGATGAGTGATGACCAAAACTAAAGCTTTACCTCCACCAGATTCACAGAGAAGCACGTCAGCCTTGAACATCTTCGAAAGCTCCTCGAGAGGGCCGAGATTGATGCTGATGTCCTCGCGAATTGCAGCGTGAGGACACCCTCCAGTCTCCACAGCTCGTATCCTCTCCTCGGGTAAAGCTCCATGCTTGATCAAGAACTCACCATCCTCTTTAGTGAATATATCATTCGTAACCTAACAAAGAAGCCACAAATTCAATGGAACAACAGCAGTAACTAGTGATGAATGATGGAATCAGTTCTTACTATTATTATGACTAACCGCAGCGAGGCTGTACTTGTCCCTCAAGAACTTGCAAATTGCAAGCATGAGAGCTGTTTTGCCGGTGCCGACGGGCCGCCGATGCCGATGGTGAAAGCTCGGTCGGTGAAATCCCTAGAGAGAATTGGGGAGCTCGCCGGCTGAAGTAGCCTGGGGAGTAAATGGGTTCGTGGGAATGAGGTGCTAAGCCGTCGTGGCTATGGTAAATCTTCCCGTCTGATCCAACAAATGAATCTTTGTTCGCTGTTTCTCTGCGAAAGAAAGGGAAATCCAGCAGCTGAGGAAAAGAAGAGGTCCGACGAGGAACTGAAAGGAAGGAGATTGGGACTTACTGGTGGTCGTGGTGATGGTGGCCATGGTCGTGTTCGTGGTGATGATCGTGAGAAGCCATGTCCGTTGACCGATGGTCAATGAGCAAGTGATTTTCACTGTTATTGGGAGAGGTGAAGCGAGATTCCTCGTCGATGATAAACTGGTGAATTTTGAGTTGATGAAGAGCGTGGGGAATGGCGATGATATGTTTGTCGTTTACTGGCTTCTAGTTAGCTACAAATTTGTAGATAATGATGGAGTCAAATAGACAGCGTAATGAGTAGTCTCATCCCTTTGGAGTTTGTACGAAATTGCTTATTCGTTTGAAGAAAAACGGATCAGTCTCATACGTTTTAAATTCGAACAAATTCATCTCACCTATCACTTTTCTGGCCAAATCGAACAGTCAACATGTGTAATCAGCAAAAAAAAAGCTTAGGTGGAAGGTCCAACTCAACTCTTTTGACCCAACCGGTCAAAATAGCGCGCACACCGAACCCAATCCCAACCCAAAACCCCTAAAACAATGAGTCTTAAACCCACGTTTCTGAACTCAGCTATTGAATCAGTCTGAAACTTCTTCTTCCCTTATCTGTTTGAATCTAAAACCCCTACTCATCTGTCTCATTCTTCTTCCTCCTCCTCCTCCTCCTCCTTCTTATCATTTTTCTTGCATACTTGTTTCCCCTATTGTAGAAAAGAAAAGAAACCCTAATTGTTTCATATGGCAGCGATTCCAACATATAGATGCGGTGAATATGTAGTTTTCAAAAGAAACCTGAATTCAGTAAGTAAAACGAAGTAAAAAGAAAGAAGGAAGAAGCTTTCACCTGCATTGCAATGGCTGCAAGTAGAAGTTGATTATCCCCAAGTGATAGTTTAGTTGGATTATAGAGAAAGATTACAAAATTGGAGCTGAAGAAAAGGTTTCAAACAGAGAAAGGAGAGAGCTGCAAAAAGGGAAGTCGAATAGATTTCTCAGAGACCAAGAGCTGAGTTCAGAAACGCGGGTTTAAGACTCATTGTTTTTGGGGTTTGAGTTGGGATTGGGTTTGCTCTTTTGACCGGTTGGGTCAAAATAGATGAGTTGGACCTTCCACCTAAACTTTTTTTGCTGACTACGCATGCTGACCATTCAATTTGGCCAAAAAAGTGATCGGTGAGATGAATTTGTTGGAATTTAAAACGTATGAGACTGATTCGTTTTTTTTTCAAACGAATGGGACGATTTCGTACAAATTCCAAAGGAATGAGACTCCTAATGCCAATTACCCCAAATAGACAAATACTGGTTTCGAAGCTATAGGCCAGGTTACAAATTTCTAACACCTAAATCAGGAATGGATGGATCGACTCCAGGATGATGAGGGAGATCTACAAAATTTGATAAACCTCGGGTGAGCTTCGATTTGTTGTAGGAGAACATATGAGTAAATATATTATTTGAGGGAGTATGGACTAAGAGTATAAGACTGACTCCAGTGGTGGCCGCTAAGTGGCAAGACAAGATGTTGGGCTGGCGCTGTGCGATTAGAGCACTCTGGTTGGGCGGGCGTCAAGCTGTTGGAGCGCCATGGTTGAGTGCGCGTCCGATTAGTGGACGTATTGTCTGAGTTATGACTTTTCCAGGTGTTGATCTCGGTCGTTGTGATGAGTCTTATAAATCCTTGATGTGGTTTGGGCTTGAGCTTCCATGGGCTTTGAGGAGTATTGGTTTTGGGCCACTTTATAATTTGGGTTAAGACCCATCAATTGTACCCTAATATGGTTCAGAAGTGCGTTATAGTGAATCCACTAAATATTTTGAATCACTAAATATTTGTAGTTTAGTGATTCAAAATAATAATTTTTTCGATCTTTTTTACTTCAAAATCATTTTCGCCATATATTTAACCATGAGCATTTAAACTAAAAATTCAGTTGATATTTATTATTTACATATTTCTCTAGCTATAATAGACAAAAAAATCGTAGTATCGCGGTAAATTACCAATTCACCATCCTACTCAATTAGGCACGAAATCATAAGGCGGGGCACAAAATCTCCCTCCATCATTGAAAAAGAACAATACTACGGAAAGGGCGAAGAAAAAAATTATATACTACTCATCCAAAATAAAGTTATTTACTAATACGAGTAATATCTTTTTAATTTTCATTTTCCCCCCTGCGACCTATCTTACAGAAACCTATCTCTGAAGCGCACACTCTCTCTCCTCATTCGCTCTTTCGAAACCCACCCCAACTCCTCATCTTGACCCGACCTCACAGTCTATCCACCTCCTCCCAACTCTCAGGTTCACTGACCCCCCCCCCCCCCCCCCCCCCCCCCCCGAACTTGATCTACGTCTTCCTTCGCTTCGATTCTTGTCGATCTTCTTTTGTTTTCCGGCAAAACGATTTTGATTGCGAACGGAGCATCTACGTAGATTGCAATGGATATCTAGGGTTTTCGGTGGTGAACATCGGTTTGAACTGCTCGTCTGGAAATTTCGGACTGAATATTTTGACCTAAGATTATAGCTGGAGTGATTGTGGCTGTTTGTTCGGCTTCGCAAAATTTTTTTCCGAATGTTTTAGCGAATGAGTACTTAACGGAGTATTCCGGTAGCGTGAAGTAGCTTTAGCCGAAGTGTTGAAATTGTGTTTCTATAGTCATTGAAGTGAGTTGGAGTATAGGTTGGTGCAATTTAGTTGTTGCTCTTACGTTCAAGCTTTGTTTCTTCTCCACGATGAAAGATTGGTTGCTTGTCAGTTCAATGAGTGGATCGAAGCTGATATTGGCCTGTCTATAGTTGAAGAGTGAGAGTTTTGGTTTCTCTGTTTAGTTGTTTTTTTTTGTTCTTATCATTATCAGTTGTGCTGATTACTACATTCAGATTGAGATTATTTAGATAAATACATTCTGGATGTCCACATTATACTGTTTTTATGATTCATATCAACTTTCTGCTATTTCCTGGAGGCTTTACCTTAGTTTGGTTATGTGGTATGTCCTTACTTTTCGTTTGCTTGGTTATTTTTTCATTTCCGTTTCAGGCTACAAGTCCAAAGGTTTTCGGTAAATTTGTTGCAAGCAAAGTTCACGGCTGAACTCAAGGAGGGGCTGCTCTGCATCGATTAACTATATCTTGCATGACCTTTTGACATTTATGCAATGTCGGGTCTACTTAATGTATTTATATCCTTCTTTTTTCTATTTGCAAAGCTTTTGTTGGAGTCTTCTAATGCTTTGTTGGCTGTCTCACTTTAATCTAGTTTTTGCATTTTGTATGTTGAATTACAGTTATGCAAGTGTCTTGTATAGACTATTTTATTTTTATGTGGAATGACTTGTTTCTGCATGATATAGATGCTCCTGGCTTCAGTCATGCTTTGGGATGAAGTAGGAGCTTTTTTATTTCATGTTTGATCTCTGCTAGTAATTGGAAGCATGTTATATGCTTTGGTGCCCTCATATTGCAGTCTTCTATGAATGGTTCAGCCTCAAATCTTCCAGACAGCAGTAGCAGATCTTTCACAGCATCTTTCTCTGGCCAGTCTGGCGCACCATCTCCTGTGTTTCATCATAATGGTAGGAGCATTCTGCTATAGATTCACTATCTTCATTAGAAAATCATGCTAATGATAAGTTTATTCATTTCAGGATCTATTCAGGGATTGCACAATATCCATGGGAACTTTAATGTTCCAAACATGCCTGGTACTCTGACATCAAGAAATTCGTCAATGAACAATGTTCCTTCTGGTGCAGTCCAGCAACCCACTGGTAGCCTTTCTAGTGGACGGTTTGCATCCAATAATCTTCCAGTGGCCCTATCACAGGTACTTGTATGATTTTGGGAGTAATTGATGTCGACTAATATGTTTTATTTACTAGTTGATGGTTTCATATGTTAAGTGATATTTGAATGTCTGGACTGCAGTTATCTCATGGAGCTTCACATGGACATTCAGGAGTAACGAACAGAGGAGGTATGGACATTGTAGGAAATCCTGGCTATAGTAGTAACACAAATGGGATTCGTGGTTCTATTCGTGGGATTCTCCCTACCTCTGTTGCAATTGGTAATCAGAATTCTGTTCCAGGATTGGGAGTATCCCCAATTTTGGGAAATGCAGGTTCTAGGATTACAAGTTCGATGGGTAATATGGTTGGAGGGGGCAACATTGGGAGAAGCATAAATACGGGTGGAGGATTATCTGTGCCTGGACTTGCTTCCCGTCTAAACTTAACTGCAAACAGTGGATCTGGAAGTTTAAGTGTGCAGGGACAAAATCGACTGATGGGTGGTGTTCTTCCACAAGGTATCATACATGTTATTGGATTTAACTACTGTATTCTTTCAGTTTTATTTGCCACTCGTTCTAAGCAATAAAATATTGGGTTGCTTATCTAATGCAATAAGAGATTGTTTCAGTACAATAATCTTGATTGTGTTTAATGTGGTTGCCAATTTGATATGCTAGATTTGTAGCCTTACCTACTTGTTATTGGTGCTCATATCCAAATCTTTTATGAAGTTGCATTGGCTGAATTGATATTCCTGTAAAATGGTTTTGCTTCTGCGATCAATGATTTGTCAGTGTGTCTGAATAGTTTTCATTCATCATTTGAATGGGACCAGTTATCTTCATCAACTTGCTCATTTTCACTTTTTATGCACTTTCTGTTCAGGATCTCCTCAGGTAATGTCTATGCTGGGAAACAACTATCCTAGTGGCGGCGGACCACTTTCACAAAGCCATGTACAAGGAGTGAATAGCCTTAGCTCTATGGGAATGTTGAATGATGTAAACTCCAATAACAGCTCTCCGTTTGACATAAACAATGATTTCCCTCAGTTGACAAGTCGACCTAACTCTGCAGGAGGACCTCAAGGGCAATTAGGTAAGTAAAATTTGATGTTGCATCTGCCTTTTGTCTACCTTAGGTTGAAACTGGAGATAATTTCCCAGCTTATATTCACCATTCCAGGTTCACTGCGAAAGCAAGGTCTTGGAGTAAGTCCCATTGTTCAACAAAACCAAGAGTTCAGTATACAAAATGAAGACTTCCCAGCTTTACCTGGATTTAAAGGTGTTGAACATACTCCCCTCTAAGATAACTTATATTCACAATAGCCGTAATCTATACAACAAATCATTTTAAATGTATATACATGCTTGCTCAAGTTGTTTGTTAGAAGGGTTGATGCAGTTTGTCTTTATTTTCCCTGTTTCCGGCAATCTCATATCAAAGAAAATTGTCTTGTGGCAAACAAAAGTTTAAGTAAACAGAAACCTTGAGATATACACGTTGTGTGCACTTGCTCAAATTGTTTCTCCGAAGGGTTGATGCACTTTGTTGTGGGAGCCTTTAGAAATGCTTTTCTTGTAGATGTCAGTAGTTCCATATTTCATATATTTCTTTTCACCGGACATTTTTAAGATGTGATTTGGTAAATGCAAAATGCTTTCAGTTAGTTTCACAGAACAGTATGGACAGTGGATACTGTGATGTGTTGTTATTGCATCTTGTGTCTTGACTAAAAGTTATGTCATGGTCAAAAGTGAGCAATGTGCCTAACTGTAGTAGAAGTTTTGTTACCTTGTGGCTTCTTATCATAAGTGCTAGATTTTGTTCAGGGGGTAATGCTGATTATACAATGGATATGCACCAGAAAGAACAATTGCACGACAATACAATGTCAATGATGCAGTCTCAGCACTTCTCTGTGAGTCTTGTGAGAAAACAGCTGCTACTGTAAGAATTTTCAATGCGCTCGAAGTGATATTTTGATGCTTATCTGCAGATGGGGAGATCTTCGGGATTCAACTTAGGCGGGTCGTACCCATCATATCGCCCACAGCAACAGCAGCAACATGCTCCAGCTGTCAGTAGCAGTGGTGTCTCATTCTCAGCGGTCAACAATCAGGATCTTCTCCATGGTTCAGATATATTTCCGTCTTCCCATTCAAACTATCAGTCACAGGTATAATGATATGAATGAATTCTGCTGTAATCCTATCTCAGTGATTTCTGACAACTCAACTGAATGAACGGTTAAAATAAAGTTTTGTTACTCGACTCCAATATTTTTGTCTTTGATTCAGAACAATGGACCACCCGGGATGGGATTGAAACCTCTAAATTCGGCAAATTCAGTATCTGGCATTGGATATGATCAACTTATTCAGCAGTATCAGCAACACCAAGGCCAGCCGCAGTTTAGACTGCAGCAAATGTCAGCTGTGAATCAATCGTTTAGGGATCAAGGCATTAAACCTATGCAAGCACCTTCACCAACTGAGGACTTTGGGTTACTTGGTTTGTTATGTGTTATAAGGATGAATAATCCTGAGCTAACATCTCTGGCACTTGGAATCGACTTGACGACTCTCGGGTTGAATTTGAACTCTGCGGAAAATCTTCATAAAACGTTTGGCTCTCCATGGTCCGATGAACCAGCCAAGGGTGATCCTGAGTTCAGTGTGCCTCAGTGTTATTACGCCAAACAACCACCTACTTTACATGTAAGCTTCCATCCTTTTTTACCCTCCCATTTTCCGCATTATTATCTCGAGGTTGTTTAATATGCTTGGTATTACTCTATTAACATTTCATTTTTGCTGTTGGCTACAGCAAGGATACTTCGCAAAGTTCACCTTGGATACGTTGTTCTACATATTCTACAGGTGAACTTTCCCGGTGTTTACTTCTTGTTCTTGTGTTGTGTATCTCGAGATTTCAGTTGACTTAAATTTTATTTATTTTCGTGCTTCAGCATGCCGAAAGACGAAGCTCAATTATATGCTGCCAATGAACTGTAAGAACATCGTCTCATGAACCAAGAATCTCCCCTATTGCTTGTTCTTCCTCTATAGCAATATTTATTTTGGGCAGAGACAATAATCATATACTACTTACATTTGGCAGGTATAACAGAGGCTGGATTTATCACAAGGAACAACGGGTATGGCTAATAAGAGTACAAAACGTTGAGCCCCTGGTTAAGACAACACTTACGAGAGAGGCTCGTATCACTGTTTTGATCCAAACACGTTCGAAATAATCCGGAAGGTTGGTCCGATAAAACCTGCAATGCTTCTTCTTTCTAATAGATTGGTTTCTGAATGTTTGTTTTGAATGTAGGAGACTTTCGTATTATCGTACGAATTGGTGGAGAAGAGACCAGTGCTGCCTCAACATTAACAAGCAAGAGTTTCATTCTAGCTTTTTAGATTGTAAAGTTCAGGCTTGTGGTATCAATTCCATTAGAGAGCGTATTCAGTGTTTGTATCGCCTTTCGATAATTTGTTTTAGTGCCCTAGCTCAGTTTGATCGAGTAAATATAACTGAAAAAAAGATGACATTTGCCCTTCAATTGAAAACATTTGATCTCAAAACTTACCAGAAGCTCGTTCAATTGAGTGTGCATTAGTAACGTAGCTCATACATATGTTATTTGCTGAACTTTGATTCCTAGATGTGTCAAATTATCATCAGTTCGTCACATTGCAGTCTTGTGCTATTCATCGCTTTTACGGGGTTAAAAGTAACACATTATTGTAATTCTGTGGCAGATTTTTGCACGGGACGAGAATTTGAACCATTTGTATGTGCTAAAGCATTCCATGAGACTTCGTACTATTTTTTACAGCAACATACCAAAACTAATATGTTACTGTCTAGGTGTATCTTAAAATGTTTCTGTCTGTAAAAGCTAACCTAAGGGTCTGTTGATCAATTCAACTAAACTCATTCCCTTGATCTCGCTGAAGGCGTTAGCTACGGCGGGGATGGATCGGGATGGTGTGAAAAGGTTACTCGACTTGAATTTGTCAGTGCTTTAGGATTGCGTCTGCGAGGATGAGGGACTCAGAACAAGGCCCTTCAATGCAGGCATTAGGCTTTCGAGAAGCTCCTTTTTGCTCATGATTCTGTCCGATGTACAGTCTTCTTCCTGATCACAAAGGTGGTAAAGAAACACTCAGTTGATTACCGTGCTATTCAACGGTGAACATAACATAACGATATGATCTGAGTGATTTGTCAAAAAAAAAGGGGAAACAGAACACGGTAAATTACGGGAGTTTAGCTTCTAGTTTTGACCGATGGATAAAAGATGCTGTTACTTACATCACCAGTTGCAGCAGATGAAAGAGCCAAAAGTTTAACAGTTGCAGTTTGGTAATCCGTCAGGATCTTGTATGCTGAACTATCCAGTTTGTCCTGACCAAAGAACATGTTACTATATTAGTACGAAATTAGCGTCCAGTAAAATTGGAGGAGAACAACGCAACTATCGGAAGCTCGTAATAGGAGCAACTCATTTGATCAAGAATTCTGGAACAAATTCAATTAATACAGAGGTAAGCAAATTGAATACCTTCAATCGAGAAACTGCAATGGAAATGGCTCGTCCAGGAGCCTGTAGAGCTTTATTGTGAATCTGAATTCACAAGAAAACTTAATAAGTTCCAAACTTCAATGGGTAAGGAGAAGGTGGAGAGTGAAATGGTATTGTTAAATAAAACACACCTGAATATAAAGAAGGGAAACAACTTTCGGAAGAAGAGTAACTGGATCAGTTTCAGCAGACACCTGAGCTGTCAGATCCTGAAAATAACCATCATATGAAAAGAGACTTACTTATAAACCGTTTCCGATGCTTCTACATCAACAGTTTAAATACGAGAAACCGGTCAAACAAAATTTAGACTCGGGCAAGCAGTATCATGGCGTCAATCAGTAAATAACTAGTTGAATGCAAAAATCAAACAGTAGTAACTTTATATAACTAACAAAAGATTGAACATCACAGTAAGTTGGCTGAAGGAGTCAGAGGTATTATGAATGCATGTTACCGCCTTCGAGACAGGATGGTGACAATCAGTTGACTGGCCTCAAGCAATCAATTATTCTAAAACTCATCCTAACCGATGAAGAATTACCTTGCGGTATGAGTGCAAAATATTTCTCTCCAATTTCTTGTCAAGCTGTTTCAAGTATAACCCACTGCGACATGAAAATAGTTGGCGGAAAGTTAATAAGAACGCAGCATCAAATGATAGGAGAGAGAGAGGAGGGGGTTCGATAGATTACATAGGAAATGAAAAATTATTTTCTTACCTCTCCTCAGCAATGTCCCGAAGAGAACTTGTGAATCCTTCAACAAGCTGGTTAACAGAAAGTTAAAGTTAAGAGTGTACCAAAATATAGTATGAAAGGAGTGTAGTTCAACTGTCAAAATCACTAGACTTGGACCACATTTTAATATCATGGACTTTGATGTTAGGAAGAAGACAAATGCAGGTTCGGCAAGCAATTAATCAGTTCCGGATTCGAAACCTCAAGATGGATTTTACCACTATTTTGGGAGGTGGGCACTGGACCAGTATCATTTTTTTGGTGTAAGATTGTTGCTAGAACTCTGCCAAAATTCTCGAAAGTCACAACCTACATTCTGCCATACTGAATCAAACCAAGCAAACAAGCTACTTCACACTTAAACACCACCCCATTTTAAGCTATTGGCTAATCTAATATGGTTTGCTTGAGCTTTTGATGATCAAGAATGTATAATTGTAGTCGTGTGCATCATAGTTAAGCGACACATATATAGAGGACGAATCCAAGACATTTCTGGCAACTAAAATGCACGTTTCCTAGATCATGGCTCGCGAGAGCAACAAAACAGCCGAATTACAAAGGACGTTAATCACAGATCACGAAATATAGCAGTCGAAAAGTAGCAAGGACGGCTGCTGTAGAGAAATAGAACTCAAACTTGGAAATTTTGCTTTTAGAGAGAAGCACTGACCTTTCCTTCTAAAGCATCCACAAGTACTTGAGCTTTCCTTGATAGGGATCCTGGAAGATTTTTGGCCTGTGCAAGAAATGCGAATATAGTGAGAATCGGTATCCTTCTGGAACTTATTATCAATGTTATATGCCTAAAATGAGGGAAGAAGCTCTTACAAGAGCTTTCCTTTCTGCAGAACTGAATGTTATAGTTTCTGAAGATTCTTCAACTGGAATTCCGTTCTTCAATTTGTTGTGCACATCCTGAAACAGTATAGGGCCCCAATCATCAATTTGTTTAATATATGCAAGCGCAGTTAGAAGAAATCATGTTGAAGGAAGACCGATAAGCAATACCAAGCTATGCAGGAGAAGATCTGCCATTGGAGCACCCATTGTTCTTAGTAAGTGCTTATGCAAAATCACCTGTAAAACAAAGTAAGCCCCAGATTCACCATAATCTCCAAGCACAACCTATATATCATATAAGAACTTTAACTTAATACCAAAAAACTCACTGATGTTGATTGGTCATCATCGAACAAGTCTAGTGCTTTTTCATACAACTGTATATTTAAGAAAGGCTGCATAAAGACAGGAGTTAGGCTCGTAACATGATAAGTGGTGACAGTAATTTTGTAACAAGAAGGACCAGAATCCTGTACACTGTACACACTACATACACAAGGACAATCAAAACTCACTTACCTCTTCGAGTTTCTTTTGCAAATTATTAAGCACGCGCTTCATTTGCTCGGCATTTTCTGTAAGCAATGTCTTTCTTCTCTCCTTCAAAAAGTTTATCAACAAAGGTCTCATATGGTTTGCTATTGGTTTCAGTATTGCCTGTGGATCTTCTACTCCTGGAAATTGCGCCCAAATTATAGTCACATTTGGTATGAGGTTTATCATCCGCATACTGACAGACACAATGACAAAGATGCAAGTGACAATACCTTGCTCTTCGAGATCAGGAATCAAGGACAGTATCTTTTCAATAATCCATTCCTCTGAAGGGTAGACATCATTCCCCTCCTGCACCTTAACCGAATCTTTCTTAGCTCCAGTTTTTGTGTCTGATGCTTGACCTGATGCGGCACCCTTTCCTTTCCTTTGGTTTTTCTTTCCCTTTGTGGGAATATAATCATCTTCTGTAATGCTTTCTTCGGCTTTCAATCCAGAAGATTTGCCCTTTTTCTTTTTCCGGTCATTAACAGTTTCATTTAACTCGGTAGATCTGCCAGAACCTTTAGTTTCCTTTGCCGACTCATCAGTTACCGTAGGACCAGAAGAACTTGAGAGAGTAAACTTCTCTGCTTCCTTCTCAACACGATCATAGAGATCCTATTCATGCGTATAAAAGTTTGCAAGTATCACATTCAGTAATAGGACCAAACAATCTGACCGGAAATTCCGACAATTAGTCAACAAGAATTATATAACTAATTTAGAGTCATACGTGACACAAAACAATTCAAGTCGAACACTAACATGCTGTCTATATAGTAGAGAATGTAACACAAACACTGCACTCCTGGATAGCCTACCTTGAGAAAAGCATTGCTGAAAACAAATGAATCCCCCAAGATTAGCCCTTTGTTTTCCTGAAGAGTAAGCACGAATAAGTGAGTACTTAATGGAGCCAGTAAAGTTCATAAAACTATAGATCATGAAAAGTCACCTTGAGAGCTGATTGATAAGAAGGACAGAGTGACAAAATCTTGGATGCATCTTGGGACCCAAAAGATGTAGGTAATACAGAGAGAGAATCAATCCTGCAATGATCAAAACAATTTCATGTTTCTTTTTATCAAAAGGACATTTATTTAAATTTAAGTTCCATTATTCTATATCCAAAAGACCGCAAATTTATCATCTTAGTAACGACCGGTATAGTTCTTGAAACACACAGAAGATGTATGTGAGTTATAGAAATGCCTACTATATAGTTAGTTAATTATCACAAATAAACAAGCACGTGACCGAAATAACAATGCCGACAGTACTTTCCTGGTTAAATACAGATGACAACAGAAATATGTTAACTTAAGGACACCACTGTCAGCTTCCTGAAATGCCCAAAAATAAAATATCCAATTCAAAAGGGAGCTACGAGCCAACGTAAGGCCTAGGCTTATTAGTAAGTTTCTTCCACAAACCACTTTTCATCATTTCAACGTAAATGAATCAAGGCAAGCTGATTTGGGTGCTTAACCAAAATGAGGGTGTCTTAATGGAAAAATAGAAGTGGAAATTCTTGAATAGTATTCCAAATTATTGTAAACCATCATTACAGTTCTAGGGCATGGAGTCAAATTACTATCTTCAAAAAGGCTAGTCAGCTCTAGAAGCAAGATTGAACGTAATTTGAAATAGAGAAGAAAAATGACACAACATCAAGAATCTTAAATTATTGGTTGAGATGGAAGCAAAAAAATTCATCAGAGTCTCTATGAGAAGCAAAAAAATATATATAATGAAATGAATACCACTCTTACCAACTACCACGGTCAATAGCATCCTCGATAGAAGTATCTAAAATCTCAATCATGGATGGGTGCACAAATGCTGCAACCAAGGGTATTCCTTCCGGATATCTGGACTAAATTTGACAGAAACCAAAATTTAATCAAACAATGGTTAACAAGTATCTCAAATAATCTCTGAACCAAATATAAAGGATGAAAACCTGAAGCAACTTATTAGATACCTGTAAAAACTGCAGCGCTTGTGTAATACCAAGTTTTTGCAAGGCATCGTAGCCAACAAAAGAATTCTGCAAAAATGAGATACAACAATTAAGAACAACAAGATTGAAGGTACTTCGGAAAACAAAGGTAAATTGGCACAAAGGATTCTTATTGGAACATAAACTATGCAGTAGTTTTGCCTACAAAACAAGTAAGACAGCTACAATTGAGAAAAGAGATCCAATTCTGAACACCTATTCTGTATTACAACAATTCGAACCTGTGAAAACATTGAATCTACACAATCCTTTTGAGCATTGGCGAAGACCTGCACAATGAAAACAGAAAATAAGAGAATATCCTACCTATATAATTCGGTGTCAAGTTTTGTTTCAAATACTGAAATAAACCAAAAATTCACACAAATTTACAGAAGCGTACAACAGATGGCATGAGTTCAACAGAACTTCTGTTATTGGTCAGTTACACCTCATTTCTTATTATATAGGAAACGAAAAATAAGAACATATGCATGGAGCTCTTATCAACATTAATAAAAGGGTCAAACAAGCAATCACCTTAGAGATGTCTCATTAGCAGATCCTTTAGCACACAACTGTATTCATATCTCACTATTAGAGGAACAGTATATTTTCTAATCTTACAGAAAATCCTGTCATGGTATCAACCTTATGTAAGTTCCTTACTTTCAGAAGCCATCAACAAGTTCAAATGCAATATTCAATCATAGGTGAAACACTAGCATCTCATCCAACATCAGTTTGTACTTCGCAATCATAGCTCCATTAAAAGCCACAAAGAGCAATCAGAATTAAACAAGATGAACCAAGAGAAGGAGGACAACATACAGTTGGTGTCCAGTGAACTCCAGCACGAAGTGATCCAAGAACCTCTCCTTCCTTCAACAGTGCATTAAACATGGACTGGAAGAATGAACTTTCTATGGCAACTCCACTAGCTCCATCCATTTCATGCAGCATCGACTGTAAATTATTCCAAAGTAGAGACAAGTTCGTAGGCACTGTGATAGCCCTTGCAGCACCACGAACCATGGCACTAACTCTAGTAACATAAGCCGGCGTGTACAGTTGGCCTCCTTCAAGCCTACCTTTCACCTATATGCCAATATAATCCTTATAAAGCTCTACCTAAGCACCCAGTAAAAACCATGAGATAAGAGTTGAAACATAATTTTACCAGAGTTCCAAGGCGAGCCTCCAACATAGATGACACGAATTCCAAACCGACATTCAACTGTGCAGCAAGTTCTGCCAAAGCAATTTGACTGCATTCTTGAAGCCTCTCATTGATCTCTTCTGCAACGTTATCCCAATAAGTTTGAGATATGATTTCTCCTTGAAGTAACATAAGCTCGGGATCATCAGAAATGACATGTTGAGCTTGCTTCTCAACATGATACAGATCAACACCGATAACATCAGATAGGTCTATCAACGAAACACGCCCTGATTTCTTCACTTCCGCCACCATTTCCCGCCGCAATTGGTCCTATTTCAATACAACTGCATCAATTAACTTGTCCATACAATAAATAACTGTCGGTACAGGGAGAGCACTCTTGCATCGTAAAAAACTGCTCATCGCCTCTACGTTTTGACTTCGAACAGTAAAATTGACACTCATTTCCGTTCAAGTGTCCATCACACATCACAATTAATAGAAAATAGCCTTCAGAAAATTCAGAATTCGAACTAAAATTTCTCCGTTGAGCATGCATAGCAAAAGACCGGAGGTCAGTATCAGCGGCAAGGAGAAACAACAAGAAGAAGAAGAGTGAATATAATATATACTTACAGGTGTGATGTACTCTTTTCCGGAAACGGTGTGAAGAAGGTCGAAGTCGATAATTTGAAGCTCCTGCAGCTTCTGCACCAGTTCCACGACGTTCCTTTCCGATAGCCGAATACTCGATTTCGCCTGCTGCGCAGACTCGAACTGTCGCTGCAATTCGAGCAGTTCCGCGTCCATTTCTTCAGATCAATATGTAAAGAAGACTGACTATCTGCAATGGCTTTCAGTATTTCATCCGTTCGATCGTCAGCTCTGCCGTTTTCCGATTGGAATCACTGTCAGTAGTCAGACGATGACTCGATTGTCCCCCCTGAATTGATCTCCGTTTGCTTGTTCGTGAATTTCTTTTAGTTTATATTTTTCATCGACGATAGGAAATTGGGCTTTTTGGTCAATGATGGGCCCAAAGCCTTTCTGTATTTGTTCGTCAAGGCGAATATCCAGTCTACTCACCATTCAAAAATAAATAAAAAATTCATACCCAATAATTTAGATCATGTACAATTAATGCTTACTACACTTTACTAGCATTATAGTACTAAAAAGTCAAAATTAATGATTTTTTGTGTGTTTTTTGTATATAGCAATAGACAGTGCAGCAAAGAGGCAACTGGGTTGGAGTTATTATCCACCAGTCAGCCAGCTCGAGCTTTTAATTTATTTTGCTGCCTAACTCCAATAATAATAACACATTATTATTATTATTATTATTATTATTATTATTTTATTATTATTATTAATTAGTAAAAGTTCGAGCCACTGGACCATTTCCTTTGAGCCTTTGGTCCCCCTTATTTGTTGTTGCTATCATCTATTGATAATTTATTATCACTAGATTAAGAATAATCTAGTGGTTCATTAAAAAAATAAAAAAATGTAAAGGTTAATAATGTTTCAAATTAGGGGGGAAATTTTTTGTTTGATTCTCAACATTCATCTAAAAAGAACACATACAGGGGTCGTTTGGATGAGGGAATTGAAATGGGGAATTGGGTGGATTTGAGAGACTTTCTTAAATTCCCTGTTTGGTAGGCCCAAACTCTGTCTGGAGAATTGGAATTCGAATTCCCTAGTGACATTTGAATATCTCTTTCTAGAGTTTTCGAATAACCCAACTACTATCAGGGAATTAAGATATTTTGTACAATTGACCACCATTGCCCTCATCATTAACTTTTTCCGCACTTCTGATCGGAGATTTTGCGTTGTTTCGTCGGCTTCCTTCAGCAGATTTTTGGATTTGGATTTTATCTTGAAAGTTATTCCTACTGGTAGATCGCAGGGCCAAGGAGTTTCAATATTGGGGTTAATTTTGTTCAATTTGTTCGTGGGCGTCGGACGGAGGCACGCAGTCCCGATTCGGAGACAGGTTTGGTTTTTCTGCCGGTTTCCCTGTTTTATTTCACAGATCGATGATTTGATTTCGAAGTATGAATGATTGGCGATTTAGGGTTTTAAGCCTTCTTTCAGTGAATGTGGTGTGATTGTGTTGTATTGATTAGATGGGAAGGATGGACTACGAAATGGATTTGATGGGAAATTTGCAGGTTCTCTACTCTAGGAATCGAGCCCAGAAAATTTAAGTGGGAAGTTGCACTACTTGATGAGGAGAAAGAGGAAAGGAAGCATAAGTGATGCCTATGATGATATACAAGGAAAAGTTACACCTGCCTGTGATTGTGATGGCAAAACATCTAATTTGACGTCCTATTACTCATTAGAGGATTATGATAGGATAAACAAGAGATGTAAAGAAGATGCTACAGGTGATGAACCGAGCAATTCTTACAAAAGTAGGCTTGCTGGTGTTGCTACTGCACCTGCTTGTGGTACTTCATCGTCCTTGGTATCTCCGGGAAGGGGCCTTAAGAGGAAGATAGGGTGTGTTGAAGTTGCAACTCAGATAGGTAGAAAGAACAAGATTGAAGATGACTATACCTTTGGTGCCATACTAGGACGTCGAAGCTTCTCCTAGTAGGGAAGAAAGAATTTGTAGAATGTATCAGACTGAAACTTAAATTGGGGGTGAAAATGTATTTTGACACATTAATTAAAATCCTCTAATTCAATTCCTTGGCCTTAATTAGCTATCCAAACATGGAATTCAAAATTTAAATTCCCACTAATTCTCAAGAATTAAATTCTCTGCAATTCACTCCAATTCTGTAGACATTTAGATTCTCTCATCCAAACGACCCCACAGTGTAATCAAACTGATTTCAAATCATACATAAAAAAAAGTTCATAAAATTAGGACATAATCACTAATTTCATGGCATCGAACATATGATTCATGTAGAACTACACTATCTCCATTAAATTGCACATTTATTAACATTGTTGATTAATGATTAATTAAGAACCCCTTGATTGACACGTGACGGGTAATACGCAAATAAAAAAAAAAGGGCATGCAGCAGCATGGGAAGACATGCATGCAATATATCTTGGTATTTGTTGATTAATACTTTCAAGTTATCTCCAAATTAATTACTCATCCGATCATCTGACGTACATAAATAAATAAAGGATGGAGGAATAATAATATTATCCATATTTCCAACACATGTTGTTATGGAAATGGATACTGAAATTTGAGTCAACCATTATTGGGATGTAAAAGTTCATGATATCGTATCACCAGAGTCTTTGATGACTGAAATGATTTTGTTATCGAATCTCGGTAGCCTCCAATATAACAATTTATCTTGCATGGTGGACCTTTGCAAACTTCAATCTTCTTTCACTATAAAAAAATTGATCTTTAGCTACTGCAAAATTACAACTGCATAAATATGCAGTAGCAAATAGTTAGTATTTGCTACGGGAATCACTATTTCATGTAGTAATTTGCGACGGCAAATACTATTTGCCACACCACTATTTGCGACAGGGATGTTGAGTGTAGCAAATATTGGCGTGACAAATAATATTTGCTACTGCAAATTACTACATGAAATAGTGATTGCTGTTGCAAATACTAACTATTTGCTGCTGCATTTTCATGCCGTTGTAATTTTGTAGTAGCTAAAGGTAAACTTTTTTGTAGTGTTTCATGGACCTTCGTTTGGGGGGCATATTAGTAAGCAATATAAGATCCACTCAGAACTCTCTCCCACCAACTTGAGTTATTGGAATGGAACGATTCATGACATGCAATAGGTTTCAAAATAACACTCTCAAGGCAAGACAATTAATTCTTTATCCCTTGATATTTCTGATTTTTCGTGACTAGAGAAATGTAAGATCAATTCAAAATCCTAACAGGATGCACCCTGTATGGGATGAGTTTGAATCCACACCTATATCGTGTAATATTTTATTTATGGTGGTGAAAACCACGTATCTATATAAATTGGGATACATTATTGTTCGTCGTGTCATGAAACCGTTGCATTCCAATAACTCAATAATTTGGTGGTGGTATTCAATTGGGAAAAGGAAAAGTAGGCGCAATGCCAAACCAAATGGTACTGTACTGCGATATATGACACTACTTAGAAAGTGTGTTCTCTATCGGCTTTCGTTTCAGCATTCAATAGTACTGCAAGGTTCTTCGAATTAAGCATTGCACATTTACACACTAACCACGTACAACCAGGGTTTTCAAAGCCGGACCGGGCCGGCCAGTTCGACCGGTCCGACCGCGAGCCGGCCCCCCCTCCGGCACCGATTAATTCTGGTTGAATCCCGGTTCGACCTCGATTTTCCCATTAAACCTTTGAACCCTTGACCTTGCCGGCTCGACCCCCCGGTCCGGTTCTAAAAACCTTGCGTACAACACATGTGTGATGTCTTCCTCCTGATTTGGTATCAATGCCCTCTTTTTCCTTCTCTTCATTATTACCATCATTAAACTATCGTACTTAATTCGACTTTTTGGTCATCGGAGACTATAATACTATATCATGAATCAATGCATATCAAGTTGTTGGAAGATTGTTTCACATTGATTTTGTATTATTCAGGAATAGCACAGGTAAAATTTGAATCAATTTCTATCAGCAAAGAAAGAAAGAGAGTGTGGGTAGAATTGTCAAAAACTCATACTTGACTCGATGAATCATACCAACCTATTTTGAATTAACTAAAAGTCAACAACTTATGACCCACCTAATTATACCAACTCAATAAATTTGGCACCTGATTTACTTGTGACATGATTAACTGGTAAACTATGAATTTGGCACATATGACCATATTAACACAAATTATATATAATATATATTTCTTCCAAAAAATCATAAAACTAGCTGAAGAATATGTATCCTCCATACATTCATTAAAATAACTAAAAAATTATAATTGAATTTATCGTTCTTCTTAGCAGTAACATGTTATATGTATATCATGTGTAGCTCAATTTGCCCATTTGACATCTCTACTTAGATAACTCCCGCAAGAGATAAGAAGATAAAAATACAAAGAAAAATATAAATATAGCATCAATTCAAACCGACAAATTTAGCGCAACTTGACTCAAGAAATAGTGAAGACTGCGACTAGGGCGAAATGAATGGAGAAATGAATCAAAACAACAAACCAACCCTACAGCTACAAACATCGTGCAAAAGGGACAAAATAATAGATTTAGTAAGGTACACAATTAAATCTGAAATGGCGCCATAGCTTCCTGCAGCTACACCTTTCTATTTGTGTTATCATTTATATAATCCACTTAACCAAATGTGGACTCAACAATATCCATTTTAATTCTTTTCATAAATAACAAAAATAAATCATTTAATTAACATTACATATTACAAATTCCACCCTAATTCCAACTAGTGTACAAATCACCTTCAAATTTAAAAAAAAAAAATTACAAAACAAAACTTAATGAGCATAACCATTCCCAATATAAGGTTAATCAAATTAACCCCTCCCCAAAAGTAAAAAACAAAAAAAGAACTGTAAAATTAAAAATTCTCCCCAAATGAATCAAATCTTGTTTCACCCAATCACAACTAAACGTGTTCAGTTCAAATAATAAATTACTTTAACTGTGTCGGCCGCTGCTCCAGTAATTTTTTTTTACCGTTTTACTTTTTTACCTGACGGGGTTTTCTTCAGGAAGCACAAAAGTGGCGGGATCCTCGTCGTTAATCCACCCGTACTTAGCCATAAATGGGTTGGCCAACGTCTCCGGTGGATAGCTTTCAATGCAATCATCCCACACCGACACCCCACAACCCGACCCGGATCCACCACCCAAATCCCTCATCACTTCCCACACACAGCTATTGCACTTGAACCCTGCCCCAAAACTTATCATCAGCACCCGATCCCCTCTCTTCAACCTCCGCTTCGCCTCCATGTACGCCAACACATACCACAAGCTGCTCGCCGACGTGTTTCCCCACCGGTGCAGCGTCATCCTCGCCGGCTCCAGATCGTACTCGCTCAGCTCCAGGTTCACACCTATCCCGTCTATCACCGCCTTCCCTCCCGTGTGTATGCAGAAATGATCCACTCCCGTCTTGAAATTAATCACCGGCGGCCGCGGTGGCTTCCCTCCGCCGCCGCTCCCAAATCGTTTCGCCAATTTTCTGATTGAATAAACGAACATGAACCTGATTAGCTCCCTCACCGGAAGAATCTTCGGCGAGATCTCCTTCAGATTGTCGATGAACGCCCTAGTCGCCGCCTTCGGCAAGTTCTTCCCCAAATGGAAACCCGGCCTTCCTTGCTCGTCCTCTTTCTGGATACAGCATCCGTAGCTTTCGTCTCTGCTCCCATGGTGAGTCCTAACCAGAGTCTTGAGCTTAAACATTGCACGATCCTTCAGCTCCCTTTTGTTCGTCAACAGAATCGCACACCCTCCAGATCTGAACAAACAGTTAGCCAAAATCATGGATCTGTTATTCCCAGCGTACCAATTCGGCGAAAGCGACTCGGAAGTAACAACAAGCGCAACCATGTCTTTGTACGCACGGAAGGTGTTCGACACAATGCCAGTAGAAATCAAACTCGCGCTACACCCCATCCCTGTAAGATTAAACGTCTTGACATCCTCCCGCATCTTGTAGTGATTAACAATCCGCGAGCTAAGCGAAGGAACCGCCGCAAGCATCGAAATGTTGACAACCAACAGATCAATTTCCTTGGGGGAGATCCCAGATCTTTTCAGAAGCTTATCGATAGTATGGTGGAAGAACTCGTCCATCTCCTCGATCCCGTCGTGGAGAGTGGGGGTCTCTTCGCGGCCTTGGAAGACCATGGAAGGAGCGTAGGTCTGTTCTCCGATCCGGAGCTGACAATGGCCTTGAGGAGGAACTGGTACTCGAGGAGGCCTAAGTTCTTGTTGCGCTTGATGACTTCGCCGCAGAACTCAGTGTCGAGGCGGCGGTCGTCGGTGGGTTTGTAGCATTCGTAGTCGAGGATGTAGCAGTGGTGGTGGCGGTTGTTGAGGAGGTATTTGAGGAGGATGAGGAGTGGGGAGAGGATTAGGAAGGCGTGGAGGAGGGTTATGGCGTCCATTTGGGAAGAAACAGAGTGTGGGTTTGAAGGTTGAAGGAGGAGGAAGAGGAGTAGCTAGTGTTGGTTACTAGTTACTGCTCTGGTTTGGGAGCAGAGTGAGTAGATGGTGGTACAGTGTTATAAGAAAGAAGGAAAAAAGGTTGAGGAAGGTGGTGGGTGGCGGGTGTTATGGTTCACTACTGCTGCTGCTGTTGTCAACTTTGAATGCCAGAATTCATATTGATTCGCTGTATATATATATAGTAATCATAACGATGGCTTTAATCGTTATTATTGTTATTATGTGTCCAAACTTGAACATGTTGAATTACTTGAATATGGTTAAAGGTAAAGTTCATATTTAGTTTGATTAAATACAGTATATATTCATTGTTTTGGATTTTTTTTTATTCTAATGAATTGGAGTGATTACACTGTTTAGGAACTGAATGAGTTTATTGGGATGAATTCAAATTCACCTAGTGGGCCCGAGTGAAAATATAGAGGACAATGAATTTAACCATATCATTAATTTTTAAATTAATATATATTTCAAAATGAGCATTAGTAAGGGGGCAACAATTATCTTACGTAACAACTGATTATCTTACGTAATAGCAAATGTCACATGTTAGTAGAAGGTAACAATAGCAAAAAAGGATAATTAAACTTGGCACTAGGCGTTGGTTGGTTAGCTAGCTGGCCAGCATATTTGTCTATTTTTTAAAAAACATTTTTAAGCGTTTTGTCACAGATATATAGTTACAAAAAATTGTCTAGAAAATTCCAAATCCCTCAAAGAATCCACATCTGTAAATCACCTATTAAAAAATGAGCATTAGTAAAGGGAAACAATTATCTTACGTAATACCAAATGCCAGAAGTTAGCAAAGGAAAACAATAACCGAAGAGGATAACTAAACCTGACCAGCATATATTTGTTTATTTTTGAAGTTTTTCAAGCATTTTGCCACAAACGGTATATAGTTACGAAAAGTTGCCTGGAAAATTCCAAAACCACAAAGAATTCATACCTGTAAAATACCAAAATAACTCTAACCCGACCCCTAAAACCCAAAGCAGCCCAAAACTCGGCCATAATCATGGTGAGAGTACCAGAATGACATCCACCACCTACATAAGTCAGCTTGAGAAACCAAATTCGCAGCCATAAGCCAACAATCAATCAACCTAGCAATCTTCTGAACCACTTGAGAAACTTAGACTTCTCTTCTTTCCTAAAGATTCTATTATTTCTAATTTTCAGCCAAATATATGGAATCGTAGCTTGAGGGAACAACTTTACCTAGAGCTATAAACCTCAAATCTCACATTCGAAGAAAGTGGTGCTGAAGCCCCTTACGTGTAGATTCATTCAAACGTGACGATCCTACGTTTAAATGAATCTACACGTAGGCGACTTCAGCACTCTAATATTTTCCTCGAAGAAACGGCGTTGACCACAGAGTTGGGAATCCAGCTCAAAAGTATGTGAGACACATTCCAATTGTTAGGGTTAGGAATATGATGGGGATTGGTGAGTTGGCACATGTGGAAATGATTAATACAAACCTAATAACGGTTTCCCCAAATTAATAACCGCTCCGCTCCTATCTATTCTATCCAACTACACGTAATCTTTGCATAATAAATAAATTAAACCCAAAAAAATAAGAAAGAGTATATTGAGGCTCAACTTCTACCAACCTGGATCGTAATCAGTATTTATCACAAACTCAACGGAACCCGACCCGACCCGGATCGGTCAAATCAGATTTTGGGTAACTCAAAACCCGAGGTAATGAAGGTAGGTCAGTTTGTTAAATTGAGAGCCTCGGGTTTTCGGGTAAAGCCCGAAAAAGCCTAACCCTACCCGGTTGCCCCGAATGTATGCAAAAACCCTCATTTAGTTCGGTTTCATCATAGCGATGATCATAAAAAAATTTATTATTACGTCAATTCATTTGTTCCTAAAGGTTTGTATTCTTCCATATAACATAACCATTGGTCTTAATCGGTACCTAGCCCTAGATTTGTTGTAGTTGAGAAGCAGCATATATAATACATAAAGTTTGTCCGAGGTATATTATTTATAGTGATTTTGTTTGTTTGCTCAAGTTCACAAGAATAGGAAGATAATGGTGTTAGCTTAGTAAGGATCATGTTAGTTTTTTTTCCTAAGAGTTGAAGTGAGATAATCGTGTTTCGGACTAAGCCCAGACCCGACCAAACCAGGCTTCGATTCGTATGACCGGTCGGCCTCGAGTTGACAATATCAATGATCGGGTAACGAAAATCTAATTTGAACGGATCCGTCTAAACCGACCGGCCCAATTCCTACCCTAAACTCAAGTACAGGCGGCGTCCAAATAGAGAAATGGTAGTGCCATGAAAGCGCTCTCTACCTAATATTTACAATTAATTAGCTCCTTTAATTATCATCTATTTGTTATGTTATGTCTCTCCTTGTACTTACACACTTCATATCATTGTCCTAAATTCCTAATCAATCCCTTAATTTCTGCCTATTACTGCGAAGCTAATGTGTTTCTAATTAAGTTGCATGCATGCTTAATCACGTGGGTTTCTGTGTCACCTAAAGTGTTGAGCTAAAGACTAGTTGGGGAAATGATTAAAAATAAATTCATATATATGTATCCCTGATTAGTTTCTATTATCCGAATCGAAATAGTAGTACGCAGTAACTGAGAAATGACGTAATTGAGCAGTTATTTCTTAAAAGTTAAATCTCATATTTCTTATTTTATCAGGGACACACGATGTTAAATTTTAAAATTCATAAATAGTTTTATATGATAAAACGTCAATTTTATCCATCCATCCATTATAATGTCGTATTATAAGAAAATGATGCGTTGAAATATATGAAAAACTCAATTAATGTTAGGATTAACAATCAAAAGTGACACTACCTTGTACATATTCATATACATTCTAATGCTAATTAATAAAAAATTTGGGGAAAAACATGGATAATCTTGTTCACACTTGACAGAACGGAATTAATTATTACTAATTAAATACTAGGAATTATATCACTTTCCCCCTCTACTTTGCCTATTTAACATATACCTCCCTATGCTATAAATTGTTCTTTTTATCCATCCTACTTTGACCACGTTGCCATTTGTGTCCTCCCACTCCAAATTTATCTTCGTAACGTTAAATCTAGACACATCCGCACCCGAATGAGAGAGATATCAAAGGTAGAAAACGAAGAGTTTGTCACGGAGGGTAAATTGGCGAGGTATCATGAAGAGTTTTGGTGAAATACGAAGGATTTTAAAATCACACATTTTTTCGTCGATATTATCCTATTTAATTATATATATTTATATTCCCACTTAGAGTAAGCTAATACATGTTGTTCCAAATGCGCATAAATTAACATTACGAAGGCGAAAGTTGAAACGAATGACCTAAATGATAAAGTGGTCGAAGTAGGAGGGGCAAAATTATATATGGGGCTATCTATTAAGTTGGCAAAGTAGAAGGGGGCAAAGTGTTATTTTCCCTTTAATTTATTTACAAGTTGAAATGGTCAACTTTTGCATGCCATAATAATTAGACAATTCAGCAATTAGCTAGCAATAAATGTCGTAATCAATTAATTAGTGGAAGTATTGTCGAAATCCAAAACCCTAACGGATATACGTATACATCGATCGAAAAGTACGTATTGAGACCTAATTATTACGTATTGGGAATTAAATTTTGTATTTTGTTTGAAATATATATATATATATATGTGTAGGAAATTAAATTAATGTGTGCACATTGTTATGTTGGGAATTAATTACGAGTTTAATTTGTTGTCTGAATATATATATAATCAGCTGGCCATGGATTTTGACCACTTGATCAATTGTTGTTTTCAATCGACTTGTCAAACCAGCCATGTTGATTGATACTTGCATGTTATATATAATAAAATTAAATGTGTATATTATATTTGGAAGCATTTTAACATAATTATCATATTAAAAAATATTATATGTTAACCTAAATTAAATGTTCACAAACTATTATTTCTGTAAATATCAATCGCAGCGTTCGATTCGCTTCAGGTCACTGCATGCCCAGAAGATTCTGGTCAACATATCTAATATGCAAACCACCGAGTAATGTTTGGACGATCAATTCAATTCCCCAGCATAGGATCTTCACTCACATATCGACTGGATATGCTGCGATGTCGCTAGCCAAGGGATGGAGACGACAATTCAGCAAACCCATAAATGACTGTTTCACTCGATCCAATTAACGGTAATGAAGCTAAAGTAAGTCATTTTCCTTTTTATTACAAAAATTACAGTTATTTAGTTTAGGGTTTTAGGTTAGAGAATATTGTTAATTAGGTTAGAGAATTGATGTTATATGGTTTGGTTACGAATTAGTCTTAGAGTTTATGGTAACGAAAATTATTAGGTTAACTATGGTAAGATTTTTTTTCCATAAGTAGATTATAACATTCGTCAATTGACAGTCAAGGCAAATAAGCACAAAAGAGACAAGTACCTTTATGCACCTAATTTATATGGTACGAATATGTACTATGAACATGATTATTTGTTCTTATGCATTGTGAAACCATTCATCTAATTTTGGAATATTTGACAATCAGTATGATGTCGTATAGTTAGCGAACCATATAAATTATAGGTTGATCACAAAATATAATTTGAGCGTACGACAATAGATATTATTAGAAAGACTGGAACTAGTATACTGTTAACACAGAGAAGAATTCAGTACTAAAATAAATGATGTTTTATCAATATTTAAACATGAAATATGATGTGAAATTTGGTCAATGTTTAGCAAGATATACTTGATGAGCCCAACTCTGAGTCCCGATAGAAAGTTTAAAAGCTAATCTGGCATCGGAATGAAGCTCCTACTTTAGGGTGTACGGTAAGATAAATGGTCCGATAGGCCTTACATTCATAATTTGGCGTCACCAATCAACGTTGCAGGCGACTCGACTACTCAGAAGTATTCCTTGCTTAGATGAGTTCAGAGACGAAGACATATCTGCAATCGACTCCCATCTCTGTATTGTCTAACTCAGTTAACCAGTGTATAGACTCGGCCCCAAACACCTAGGCATTGAATTCTAGTCTAGTCATGCCATATACCACATCACACTTACATTCTGACCTAGGTACGCGCCCCGCACGTGCTGACATCATCCTTACTAACATATTGGTACACTTAACTAGCTGTCTCATCTATCTAACGACTGTTTATATTTTTTGAGGTAGCAGTTGGGACAGTAACGTTGGTAGCACAGGGATTCCAACTTTGGGAGTTGATAGAGCGTGCCCTTATTGACCCCCGAGACATGGATTTAGCTCAACCGTTGCAAGTGTTGCAAAACTTATCTCGAATAGGTGTTAAGACAACTATTCCTTAGTTTCAAACGAGTGGTAGAGATAGCAAATTATGATTTCCCTTAGCACGAGCTTAGACATATGAATGTTCAATAAATTGGGCATTTTCTACTAACACAGACTAAGACTAATGACTCTTACATCTAAAGCATGTGATATGGGAGACACTTCTTGCATGCACATTATTGTATGCAGGTCTAAAGCTGACTGTTCCAGCCACACCTAGCATAGATTCAGGACTATATTTTAGGAGGCAAGTAATAACAGTTCGATATCCAATGGGGACTTAACACTTAGACTAAAAGTCCACGGACTAAATGAGTGATTTTGATGAGTTGAACGCAATAAAGAAGCCTAGAAGAGTCGTGTCAGTATCCAAAGTATTCTGGACGACACGATCCCTGTTTACCATGAGTCATATATCAGTCGTCATCACTAATGCCACGCACAAAATCACGCTGCTAAAATAAAAATGAGACACAAACCTACTGCATGCTATAATTGCGTGACTACTACCGTAGTAATCCGTCCAATGGATATATAGGGTAATTCTGAACCTGAGTACATATACCGATTCAATTCTTCCTTACAATACATTTATAATTCTCCAGTGGATCTACTTTCGAGAGGAGGACTATATGTTAAGGACGATGTTTCTGGCAGCTGTTAGCCCCATGCTGTAGACTGTGTCTCATGGCACCATCCTGATCGTATGATAGCGTCATGTGACTAGCAGTCAGCGTTATCCCACATGGACCCAGCTGTGCTCGCGTGGAGGATTGCTGGGACTGTACTTCAGACACCAGTACATGAATGGGGTGCTAAGGTACCTACGTACTTACGTCTCTGGGAGAGCGGAACATTGCGAGGACGAGTAGAGCAATCCATTGATACCACTTCCATGATGATAGCGACGAGTGGTACAGGAACGGACCACGCGTGCCATATCACACGGGTGCACAGATTTCAGGGGATGGTTAGTGACCACCTACTTGAGTAACTGTAGGCAATTAGTAGTTCCTTAGGGTACACTAACTTTTATTTTTGTTTTGCCTTCAGTCGCTCGTTGGGCAGGCACCTTTGAGGGTACGGTGATTCTCACATGAGTCATGTGCTCCGATCTGATTGGCTATGAGCGGAGCATATGAGCGCCTTCCGATCGAGGACACACCGCCCACGTGCAGCTTCACGCCTCCGAATACACTCCCTATGATGGCTAATCCATCAAGAATGGTCAAGTACAAGGGTTGGATGATGTCGATTACGGCGGTACTCGCGCACCATATGTGGGATAGCACCTCCACCCACTAGTGTGGTACGAGATTTCGCTGCACAGGGCGGACTACAGTTTTGATGACCCTCTCATAACCATGTGCTTCGCCATATACAGTACAGCCGACGGCACCTCATTCACATGCGGACACCCGGTGCGTCGAGACCAGCCGTATGGGACCAGCCATGCACGTTGATCAGAGCCATCCAGTCGACCTGATTTGTACCAGTTCACCCAGACAATCCACCGTACACTCACATGTTACGTGATCGACTACATTGCGTCCACGAATTGATACAGACGAGACGACAGAGACGCCAGTGAGGAATGCTTTGATCAACGATCGGTCAACTCTTGCTTGTACTTGCCCGTGAGGAAAAATGACCTCATGATCATGACCCCAGACGCAGTGCTAAGGCTTCAGGCATGGGCAAACGCCCAAAACACCTTCTTGAACACCTACGTTACCCGCCGGTTGGTTTGATCTCGTACCGTGCCCGGGTTCGTGAGACGAATACATTCAGGATTGTCCAATGTTGTTGTATTATGCCACCATCTCCGTAAGCTACTTCGATAGTTGCTTTGCCAAACCACGCCTTCCGGTACGATATCTTGCGGTGGTACTTCTCCAAAAGCAATCAATAACTGATTCAAACCTTCAACCCGTCTCTGCGCACAATGTATGATTGCAATTGATCACGTGACTCGAGTGTGGGTGGGGCACCATATCGTTGACCGGTCACAACTGTGGCCGTTGTTGAGTTGTCGTTATTCATAATCCATATGTTGCTAAGTGTAGAACGCATCCTCCAAAGGACACGTCGGGTCGATCACTTATGCCCATTCCTTCGGGTTGAAGTTACCCTGTACTTATAGTTGCGGATGAATGCTGGCTCTTCGTTAAGGGACATCAGTTGACCTTTGGTAGGAAGATCTGAACCAAAAGAAGAATTCCATCTCCACCGACCATACCTTGTGCATCTGGAAGCGCCTGTCCATGAGTAGTTTAGGAGATTGTCATAATGTTTCACGTCGTCACCCTCGCTCGTGGCATAGTTCCAGTGGCACATAAACATTCCACGCGAATTTGGAGTTCCCCCTTCTTCATCGGTCTTCCTACGTCAGATTGCAATGTCATCGTCGACGTTTGGATTCCCTTCGTCGCCGAGCAATGGCTCCATTTCATCTCCAGAATCGTCAGTCTGACATATTCATGACGCCAACCCCTCATGTCAAACCCTGATCTCCGACCGATATGACTGGTCCATGTATTCCCCACATAACGTTTGGCTCTGCTTGCCATCAATTTGAATGACCCCAGAAATCGGAGAACTGAGACCGCTCCTCTGTCCACAAGGCGTACAACTCGCAACTTCGAAAAATGGGTTGACGCGAACAGATCGTAATGAACTTGTACCAGTTGCTCTGTATTCGGCCTAGAACGAAATCGACAGATTTCCCCAGACCTATAACTATCGGCATCTCCAGCAAATGACTGATTATCGCGATCCTCCAAGACCCATTTTCGTTGGAACACTGTAACCACACTATCATAGGTCCTCGCTTGGTCATCTTCAGACGGACATATTTCCCCCTTCGTAGGAAAACTGGACCAATCCTGACAGATACGGCCACCCAGAAAACTTGGATTCGGAATTCTTACAAGTGTAGTCGGACCATTTAGAAGTTAGTTCTTTCGATTTGGTGACTAACCCCCGAAACTAACAAGGATTATAGGGTGCTTAGTGATCCAAGATATAGGCATGTCGCCTATAGCATTAGCGATATGCGCTCATGCCCCAGGCATATGCCTAATCCTGCTATATTTAAACCCGTGACTAAATCAATATCACTCAGATCACGGGTGACATCCACGTGCTGGCGATATCGCCTAGGCCTGGGCGATATCGCTACACCATGGCGATTATTTTTACAGAAATAAATAGTTTTAGAAACGAATTTATTTAGTTAATATTAATTTTTTTATTTATTTAGTTAAAAGCCCTATATATTTGTAACATTTATTAACTTAGCATTATTCATGTTCTACTAGATATATGTTCATAAATACTACAATTCAGTTCACATTCAACGCTACTTTTTATTTTATTCATATCGGGACGTCGATTCTCTTTCATTCACTGCATGCCTCGTAAGACTACCACATAAACATGTACAATATAGAAGGAAGACTCGGTGAAAAGGTTTGAGGGACAGAGGATAAGAAGATTTAATTTCATCCCTATTAATTGAGATCTTAACTCACATCGACGTTTATTGCTGCGTGTTCAAAGTAGCACCAACGGATATTGAGTAAGCGAAACATGTCACAACCCATAAAGAGTTCAATACGAACAACTAACGGTATATGTTAAACGTTCTAAATAAATGGTTTATTATAATATGTACAAAAATTGTACAAAGCATTATTTGTTTATGTTGTCAAAGTATAGAAACTATTGTAAATGATCGGGCAACAATGGAGGTGCAATGATCAATCATCCCTCTACTCAAACCAACTCATTGGACCACCTAGACTAGACTTTCCAAATCATAACAATTATCTTAACGATTCTAAGTTTTAATATTTTTTTTGGAAGAGTAGGGGCAAGTTGGGGAAGACAGTACACGTTGGATATAGGACATGGGATTGCCAACTTTGGGAAGTGATAGAAGCGTGCCCTTATTGCACAACCGGCCGAGCACATGGATTTTAATGCTCAACCGTTGCAAGTGTTGCAACCAACTATATCATGAATTAGGGTTCTTGTTAAGATCAACTATTTCAGCTTAAGTTTTCAAATGAGATGGTAGAGATAGCAAACTCTAATGATTTTCCACTTAGGCTCGGTTTGGATGAGGGAATATGAATGTTCAAAGAATTGGGGTAAAAAAATTAATTTTCTAACACACACAAACATACAAGACAAAGACACTCTTAACACAAATGCAAATGTGTATATAGAGATAGAGACACTTTCTTGTGGCCATTTATTGTATGCATGTTCTTATGCTTGACTGTTCCTTCCCGCCACTACCTAGCTATAAATTACCCACTAATCACTGACTGATATTTTTTTGGAGGCAAAAGATAATAACCAGTTACGATCTATCCAATGGGTGACTATAACACTCTCGAGAGATATCTAAAAGTCCAACGTGTCACTAAAAATGAGTGATTTTGTGGTTGAACGACAAACTATAAGAAGCCTGGAAGAAAGAGTCGTTGTCAGTATCCAAAGTATTTCTTGGACGATCACATCCCCTGTTTACCATCGAAAGTCATTTATATCAAGTGCAGTCACTACTAATTCCACGTCTCATTCAAAATTCACCTACATAAAATAAAAAAGCAGACACCAAACCACTGCATCCCGACTATAATTGCGTTACTACTACCGTAGTAAAACTCAACCGGGTCAGCAATGGATATAAATAATGGGCCGTGGGTGGTAGAATGTGGGCTGCAACCTGGAGAACAATGGGCCGAAAACGTTAGCATTTGGGCTGTACACCTAAAGCAGTTCGAAAAAGCCCACTTACAAGTGAAGTTTTTAGAAATTGGTTTAAATACATGTAAAAGGATGGGCCTATGCTGCTTCGGCCGTAGACCGTTGGGGCTTCATAGTGTTTAGAATTTAAGTACTCTAAGGATACATTTTTTTTCCGTAGATAACTCTCGCAGGAGCGCTGGAGATAACCAAACATTCAAAAAATAAGAGCACACCCAAGCCGTAAGGTTAACCACTCCCCCGCTTGGGAGGCTACGAAGCGAATGACGAGCCACATAATGGGCTGTCATGAAAGCTTGCCGAGGCACCGCAAAAAGCCTGATTTGAGGAAGAGAGTCGAGCAAGCTGCAAATGTCGGCTACATTTTTTAGGTTAATTTTAAGCGTATATGATTCAATTAATAAACTTTTTAAAATCTAAGAAATTTTGATACTAAAATCGATAGATAACTATTTGTTGTCCTTAGAGCAATGAACTTAATTTGAATGATTAGATATATGTTGAGTATTCAATATTTTTTTCAATATCACGGTAAATTATCAACATCAAGAACAGGGGCGGAACTAGGATTCAATGATGCACTGAGCTGAAATTGAAACAATTGTTTCCATAAAAAATAAATTGTGAAAATTTAAGTAGTAGTATAATACAATATATTATTGTTCCAGCCTCGTCGCCTGGCCCAATAGTGGAAGCCCAAGCCTGTTGGTCTTCAAAGAGCGGTGTACCTCGAAAGTAGCAGTGCGGGTAGTTAGTTCAAGGGAAGGGGAGGCGATCAGTTTAAGGAATGGGAAGTAAGGCGAGTAACGTACCGCGGAGCATTTGTCCGCTGGGTAAAAGTGTTGTCCTCTGGTTAATGGGGTGTACGGAGGGTATTTATAGTACCCCTGTCTTGGTCGCCAAGGTCGAATCCTGGCCACTCATTTGTAGTCTCCGTAAGATGTTGACACGTGTTCGCCCTGCCTTGGAACCCTAAGAGCTGCCGGGCTGGGCCGTCGCTTTCGGCCTCTTTCCATTTCCTGGGCTTGCTTGCTTAGCCCACCCGAACTGTCGCCTAGTTCCAACCTCTGCTGCGTGCAGGGCGTCGTGTGGGCCGCCGTGTGGGCCGCCATCTGGGCCCTTAGGACTCTGGCGAGCCGGGCCCATCAATTGCCCCCAAGCCCTTAGCCGAGCTTTGCTTGGCTGAGGGCTTTCTCATAGCTCGGATCGCCTGTCTTGTGATCGCCGCAAGGGGGCCCATCAATTGCCCCCAAGCCCTTAGCCGAGCTTTGTTTGGTTGAGGGCTTCTTAGCCTTGCTTACGCCATGTCGCTTTGTCGCCCCTGCTTTTCTTTATCGCCCTGGTTTCTCGGCCCCTGACCTTTTATTAGATCGCTCTTGTCTTCGTGTCTTATACCGCCTTAGGTCCCTTATCGCTACTGCCAGTCACGCCTGTTTTTCATTTCCCACGTGCCCCTCTATCGCTCAGGGTACTATGGTCTTTTACTCTCTAGCTTGCTGGGGAAGCTGGGGAAATCAGGGTATTTTGGTAACTGCCCAAAAGTCATCATTACTTTATCCTTCCAAACGTCTTCTCAACCGCGCGTGCCACCAATGAGCCGTCGCGACGGTTCCGTTTCCTGCCAACACATCCCATTAGCCGCGCGTGCTCCCCACTCATCCACCGCGACGGTTCCGTTTCCCGCCTACTGGACTTCCTTTATAAAACCTCACTCTTACCGTCTTTCTTTCCTTTTTACGCTTTCTCTCGCTGCTTCACTTCTCTGTTTTTACTGTCTCTTTGCTCCAACTGCTTCCTCCTCTCCTCCGTCAATCGGAAAAAACAACCTTTCCTCCTCCCTACTCCTTTTCCGATGTCCGGAGCTCCCCGACGCCCACCTGGTACGTGCCTCAACCTTTCTCTCTTGCTGTCACTGTAGTTTTGCTCCCTGTCGTGTATTCCTCTCTCTTTTCTGCTTCTTGCCGTCTTTCTTGAACCATGAATTCCGACACCGATAGCCAGAACCAAAGCCACTCTTATTCCGCGGGCACTGATCCTTCACCTTCTCCTTCACCCTCTCCCTCGTCTTCTAGTCAATCCCCTGAACGGATGCCCTTAAATCCTCCACCCTTGGTCGAAAACTCTTCTGCCCAGGTTTCCGACGTAGCAGAGGAAACTTTTGATGAATCTCCCGCCCTTCCTTTCTGGGGTCCCCATCAAAAAGGATTCGAACGGGCCTGTCATGGGGTCGAGATTGACCCTGAGGCGAACAAGGTCACCGGGTCCTACTCCATTGGCAACTGGCAGTCTATGTGGCAGGGAGCTGCTTGTGACGAGCGCACGGTCATTGGCCCAGACTACTTTCCTTCAGGGTCAGTAGAGAGAATCGCCCGCGTTCTTCCATTCGCCATGCTGCCATCCTCCTGGGGGTTCGCTGTGGCCTCCCGACTCTCTACCATTGGCAATTGCACGCCTGGGTGGCACGGCATCTGGACCGAGGCCTTCACCAATGGACTTCGCCTTCCGCCATCGTCATTCACAGTCGATTTGCTTGGATGTTTTGGCGCTTCCCTTGGCGCCTTTAATGTCGGGTGTTGGGCCACGACCTCTGCTTTTGAATGCAGCTGTGTGGCTAAAAAGATCGCCCCCACTCTTCGACTGTTTCAGCTGATCCACTATGCCAAACACACATCAAATGGCATAAGTTTTGTTCGCCGGCCTGATCTCTCCCCAAAGGGTACCTATTCATCGCCTAAGCCTCGTCCTACCTGGTACCACTCTTTTTTCTATTTCCAGCCCAGCAACACAGATCGCCACTGGGCCTCGCTGCTTCCACCCTCATGGTCCTCCGGCGACGTGAGTCGCTTCAACACCGAACTCGATCCTACTCCCGAGGAAACACTCCTGCGTCGCCGAATCCTTCTCGACTGTCATCACCTATCAACGACCTCTGGCCTAAGGACCGCTCAGGCGGGAATACGAGGAGGTAAATTTATGTATAGGCGACGATGATCACCTCCCCTTTTAGCTAGTGTTGTCTGACTTGTGTAATTAAATTGCCGAAGCCAAATCCTTAGGAATACACAACCTTCACATTACCGCCTACCCTTTTCCTGCCACTTATATATGTTTATACCCTCTTTGTGTTTTTTTTTATATTAACCCTTGGGTTGTCTTTTTTTCCAGGCGCTGTAAGCCTCGCTGGATGCCTCCTTACTACCGCCGCGCGCGGGCCTGTTGGCGAGACTCGCCCTGGTCGCTCAGAGTCTGCTACCGCCGTCCCTGCCTCTACCCAGCCTCCTCTTGAAAAATCTAAGGGGAAGAGGAAAGTGACCGAGACAGACGAAGGCCTTACTTCCTAAAAAAGGAAGAAAAAGGCCGGGACTTCCAAGCCGAGGAAGAAGACGGGCGAGAGCTCCAGTCGTCCACAGCCGCCACTCCAACCGGTGGTAGAAGTCGAGGACGATGATGCTGAAACTGAAACTCTCCTCCGCCGCTCTCGCCGCCAATCACCTCGGGCAGACAATAATCCTCCCGCGAGGGAGCCCCTTGACCAGCCTGCTGACGAGGACGTCCTTTCATATGACGACTCCTATCTTCCCACCGAGCCTATCCTTCCTCCTCTAGACCCGGCTGATCCTGAAACAGAGCCTGCCGCGGAGCTTGATCCCCGCCCCACGGAGCCTCCTCGCGACCATTCTCGCCCACCGGCGGTCAACATCGATCACGCCCGCCGAGCTAACTGGTCCGGGCGGGCCAATATCATTTTTGACCGTCCTGCTCCTGCTGGTCGGAAGGGCGAGGGGCGCTTTCTCCTGTCGTACTTCGCTGTTGTCCATCCGGTTGCATCCCACATATCCCCCGGATGGCAAGCGACATTGCAGAGGAATTTTCCTGCGGCATTTACGCGGGGGTGACTGCTCCCGGAGAAAGCTCGGAGATTTCAGATCTGCACGGGGCGACCTCCTGCCGGCTTTTTCAGGTATTGTGGAATGCCCTCGCTCGTCTGTATGTTCATTTCACTTTGCTGCTACATCCCTTTTTCTCTTACCCTTCTCATGATTGCTTCGTTATGTAGGCCCTTGCCGAGCTCGGCGACCTGTCCTTTGCCTGCAAGCACATGCAAGAGGAAAACCGGAAGCTGAAGGAGGAGGCAGAGAACTTACGCTCCCTGCGTATGGATCTTACTCGTTATCACAACGAGGAGAAGGTATTTATTCTGCTTACTTCTCTTTTTTTATACCCATCCAGACCATCGCCTCTCGATCCTTCTGAAACCTTTTACTGTTTATTGATTCTAGCGCCGAGCGGATGCGGCGACTTCTACTGCCGGCTCTTTGAAGGAAAGTCTGGCCGAGGCGACTGAGCGAATTACCCAAATGGAAGGCGTCCAGGAGGACTTACAGGCTGCGAATGAGCGCGTTACCGCCCTTGAGGCCGAGCTGGAGGAGGCGCGCGCCAAAGTCGCCCAAGTGGAGGAGATAACCGCCGAAAGGGACAGCGCGAAAGAGCTGCTCAACGACTCCCTGGCGGCACAATCGGCGGCGGATCGCGACCTCGAGGCTGCCAAGGCTCAATACGATGAGACTATGGCATACTATACTCATGCTCTCGGTGAGAGCATGCGTGTGGTAATGCGTAGCTATCATAACGAGTTCTACGAGCTTTTTCCCAGCAAGGGTTGGCCTGGACGAAAGATGGTTCGGGCTGTCCTTCGCGGCCTTAATCGCCACAGCTGCGGGGTTCCCGACCCAGCCGACTCCGAGGAAGAAGCTTACTTTCGGGACGCCGATCGCTTGGAGCGTGAGGTGGCAGCGGCAGATGCTGAGTATATTATGGCTACTCGCCGTAGTCGCGGCCTGCCTGATTTGAATCCCGATGGCTCGGAGGTTCAGCCGCCATCCTCCGACCTTGCTCCCTCGACCAGTGGCAAAGACCTCGACTCCGCCGCTGATCCCTCAAAGACTGGCGGGAAAGACTCCAGCACCAAGGACCCATGATCCTGCCTCTGACTTCTTATTATTACTGCTTTCTTTCCAGACAATTGACCTCATGTTTTTGCTTGTTGTTGTTATTGCTCTTTTCCTTTTTTTTTATAACATTCGCTACTTAGCTTCTATTTGTGCATTTTTAACCTTGGTCTTATATCTTGTGACACTTTTCTTGACTGCTTCGCATTTCTTGTGCATTTATAACATACTGATAGTTTTTCTACCCTTAGGCCATACGCGGCGATTTGTTAATGCCCTTAGGTCTTATATAGCAATCTCACTGCCCTTAGGTCTTACGCGGCGATTCGTGCATGCCCGTAGGTCTTATATGATAATATTGCTGCCCTTGGGTCTTACGCGGCGATTTGTTAATGCCCGTAGGTCTTACATAGCGATCTCAATGCCCTTAGGTCTTATATGATAACTTTGATGCCCTTAGGTCTTACACGACGATTTGTTAATGCTCGTAGGTCTTACATAGCGATCTCAATGCCCTTAGGTCTTATATGATAATTTTGATGCCCTTAGGTCTTACAAGACGATTTGTTAATGCTCGTAGGTCTTACATAGCGATCTCAATGCCCTTAGGTCTTATATGATAATTTTGATGGTAAACTATTGCTCTCGGGCTCAAATATCGGGGCACCTGAAAACTTCATTAAAGACAATATCTCTTACAAGTACTTCTCAATCATAATACCGCCTAAGATGCATGAAATTCCATGTTTTTGAAACCTTTGTGCCATCCAACTCTGCTAGCTTGAAGGTATTGGCCCCTACCACTCGCCGTACTCTATACGGTCCTTCCCATCCGGGATTGAGCTTGGCTGTCCCGACCGCTGGCCTGAAGATTTTTCGCAGTACCAAATCATTGAGCGCGATGTGATGTGGTCGGAGTTTTAGATTATACCGCCTGGCCAGCTGTTCCTTTTCAGCGATCACCCGCATCTACGCTTTTTCTCTTCTTTCCTCAATCATGTCCACGTTAAGCATCAATTCTTGTTCGTTGACCTCATCCCTATATTCCTGTATCCGTATAGATGGGATTGAAATTTCCATCGGGAGGACCGCCTTAGTCCCATATGTTAATGTATAGGGAGTCTCGCCTGTCGCCGTTTTATAAGCCGTACGATGAGCCCATAGTACGTGATCAAGCTCCTCGACCCATACACCCTTACATCCATCCACCCTTTTCTTTAAACCTTGTAAGATAAGTTTATTAGCCACCTCCGCTTGTCCATTGGCCTGTGGGTAGGCGACTGAGGCGAATCGTAGGTTTATCTTTAAATCATCACAAAATTCCTTGAAGACTTGTGAGTCGAATTGAGTACCATGATCGCAGACAATACTTTCTGGTATGCCGAATCTGGTGACGATACTTTTAAACGCAAACTTTTGTATCTGCTTAGCGGTGATACTTGCCACTGCTTCTGCCTCAACCCACTTGGTGAAATAATCAACCGCCACGATGAGGAATTTCCTTTTTCCTGAGGCTTCCGGGAATGGGCCTAGGATATCCATTCCCCACCTCGCGAATGGCCATGGGCTGACATTCGCCTGGAGTGCGGTTGCTGGCAACTTGTGGTAGCTTGCAAATTCCTGACACTTGTGGCACTTTTTCACTAGGTCGCCTGCTTCCTTTCTCATTGTTGGCCAATAGAAGCCTTGATATATCAAGTTTCTTTCCAAACTTCTTGTTCCCAAGTGAGTTCCACACACTCCTGAATGTACTTCCTCCAGAGCCCAAGCTGCATCCTCCTCTCCCAGGCATCGCAAGTATGGGCTCATAGCTGACTTTCGGTACAGTTCGCCCCCTATTATAGTACATCTTCCTGCTTTTCGCCGGAGCTTGGTCGCCTCTAACGGGTCGCTCGGTATAGTGTCGTTATCCAAGTATTGGATAATAGGTGTTCGCCAGTCGCTTTTCTCGATTCCGTTGATCATGTGGAAACACTGCTTCATCCTCGTTTCTTTCTCAACTGTGACCATTCGCCCTTCTTCAAAATCTATCGCTGTTGCAAGCTTTGATAGTGCGTCCGCATGACAGTTTTCCTCCCTAACGATTTGTGATACAGCTATTCTTTTAAATTCTGACATAAGTAGCTTTACCTCGTCGAAATAGGGGAGGAGCGATTCCTCTTCTACCTCAAAACTTCCGTTAACCTGGTTAACTACTACCGCCAAGTCTGAAAAAAATTTAATATCAGTAACTCCCATACTCTTAGCGATTCGTAGGCCAGTTTCCAGTGCCCCATACTCTGCTGCATTGTTGGTTCGATTAGTAGCGAATCGCAGTGCTACCTCATGGAGGACCCCTCCTGGCGATTTTAGAACTATTCCCGCACCCGATCCTCCCTTACTCAAGGCGCCATCCGTAAATAATAACCATTTGTCGCCTTATTTAGTATCCTCCTGTACCGCCCCCTCCACTACAAAGTCTGCCAGGACTTGGGCTTTGATCGCTATTCGCGGCTGATATCGAATGTCATATTCGCTTAACTCAATCGCCCACTTAGCTAATCGCCCCGCCACGCTCATGGATCTCAACGCATTTTTAATCGGAAGGTTCATGAGTACATGGATTGTATGTGCCTGAAAGTATGTTCGCAGCTTTCTGGCCGCGCAAACCACATCATACGCCATTTTTTCTATCGTCGGATACCTTGTTTCGACGTCGACTAAGGTCTTACTTGTGTAAAAAACAGGGTGTTCGGCTTTGTCCTCTTTTCGAACCAAGACCGCACTAACTGCCTTGGGAGAGATTGCGATATAGAGAAATAGATCTTCATTTAACTTTGGAGATGCAAGTACGGGAGGGGTAATTAAAAATTGCTTCAGCTCTTCAAAAGCCTTGTTACATTTGTCATTCCATGCAAATTTTGATGCATTCTTCAAGGTCGCAAAAAACAGAGCGCAGCGATCGGCGATCCTGGGAATGAATCGGTTGATTGCCGTCAGTCTTCCAGATAAAACCTGAACCTCCTTCACGGTCTTTGGGGGTGTCATTGCTGTAATCACTGCGATCTGCGCTGGATTAGCTTCTATTCCTCTTCTGGTTATGAGATATCCCAGAAACTTTCCTGATGTCGCCCCAAACACACACTTCAAAGGGTTCAATCTGAGCGAATACTCCTGCAGTGTATTGAAGGTTTCCCTTAAGTCGGCCAAGTGATCGCCAGACTTCCCACTTTTGACCAAGAGGTCATCCACATACGCCTCCAAGTTTCGGCCGAGCTGCTTGGCGAAAACTGAGTCGATCATCCTTTGGTAAGTCGCGCCAGCATTCTTGAGTCCAAATGGCATTACCCGGTAGCAGTTTCGCCGTGGGCGTAATGAAGGTCGTCTTCTCTTGGTCTTGCTCGTTTAAAGGTATCTGATGATAGCCTGAAAACATGTCTAGGAAGGATAGCATTTCATTATTCGCTATTGCATCTACCAGCTGCTCTATGTTGGGCAGCGGGTACGGGTCTTTGGAACAAGCGTCGTTTAGGCTGGTGAAGTCGACGCACATTCGCCATGCCCTAGACGACTTCTTCACAAGAACCACATTAGCCAACCATTCAGGATACTGTACCTCCCTGATAAATCCTGCCTTCAGAAGCTTTTCTACTTCAATCGCCACCGCCTGCTGCCTTTCTCTGCAGATGTTCCGCCGCTTTTGTTGCACTGGACGACTCCCGGGCTCAATCGCAAGAGAGTGTTTGATGATGTCTGGAGCGATTCCCAGCATGTCACTTGGTGACCACGCGAACAGGTGTGAAAATTCTCGGAGCAACCCAACCAACTCCTGCCTCCTTTCGTTGCTTAGATAGGATGATACCCGGACTGTCTTGCTTTCATCCTCCTCAAAGAGCGGTATTGGGACGTCCAATTCTGCTGGTACAACTCTTTCTCCTCCATTTTCCACCTCCAAGCTTATGGTGAGGCAGGTGCTTTTAGTCGCCGCCCTGTAACATCTTCTGGCGATGTCCGGGTGCCCCCAGGCAAAACCTATCCCTTCTTTTGTGGCGAACTTCAACACTTGGTGCACTGGGAGGAGATTGCCTGGAAGGCGGCGAGCGCCGGTCGCCCGAGGATCATGTTGTACGTGGATTGACAATCCATGACATGGAAGTCAATGGATCGGGTGACCTGCAAATCTCCGTCCCCGATGGTTATCGCCATCGTGGCAATTCCCTTGATGGGGACTGTGTGCCCTGAAAATCCTGAGATGATAGTTTTTGTCTGCCTGAGCAAGCTAGCTGGCAGGTTCATTTTCTTGTACAGCTCCCAGAAAATGATGTCCGCCGAGCTCCCTTCGTCAACCATCACTCGTTCCACTCGGCTATTTTATGTGATTACTTGAATCACCATCGCCTCCAAACTTGGGCCTCCTACCCGCGCCATGTCTTCCTCCGAGAATCCCAACGTTGGGCGACTGACTTGATCTATCATCATTACTTCCTTCGTTTCCTCTTTTTTGACTTTCTTTGTTGGGCAGCTTTCCCCACCGAAAATGGTTTGATAAACGTGATTCACCTCGGGACGAGGCTTCTTCTTGCTATCTTCATTGTCCAGAGGCTCTTTAAGCCGGGCGAAGACATCACCCTTCTTGTCTTGTGATTCTCCTTTTCTGCGGCGATCATCTTCTTGCGGCTTATTTTTCCGCTTTGAGCTGACAATGAAATCCCTGAGACGTCCTTCGCTTATCCACCTTTCGATTTCATTTTTTAATTCCCTGCAATCTTCAGCAGTATGCCCATGAGAGTCATGGAAATCGCAGAACTTCTGGCGACTTCGCTGATCCGCTGGGGTGAACATTGGTCCCGGCCAGTTGATGGTATGTCCTTTATGCTGCATATACAGTAGGATCTTTCTTCGCGATTCTGAGAGTGGTGTGTAATCCGCTCTTTCTTCTTGGTATCCCCTCTCCTGGTAACCTTTTTGCTCTTCAGGGTGGTATCTCCTGTATGGCGGTTTCTCGGAGGGCTGCCATTTGGCCTGCTTGTTCCCTGTAACGGGCTTTTCTTCCCTCTTCGCCGCTCCTTGTAAGGGTTCTGCTAACTGCTCCTCAATTAAAATAATTTTATGTACCCTGGTTTCCAAGTCCGACAGCGACTTTGGAGCCACCTGTAGCAGCGACTCTCGCAGTCTGCCACTATGGGTCGACTGGAATAAACTTGCCGCAGCGATTTCATGATCTACCCTTTTGATGGATTGGACGACCCCAGTCCACTCATCAAAGAATTCTTTCAACGACTGGTTCGGCTTTTGCCTCAGGCATACCAGTGCTTGCAACGGGACCGTCCTTGTTTTCTTTCACTCATACTTCTATGAGAAGATCCTCGCAAAACCCTCCCACGACATTATGATACCCTCCGGTAGATTCATGTAGCACTCCCTAGCTCGCCCCCCAAGCGTTGCTGGAAAAGCCCTGCAGTATGCGGCATCGCTGGCTTGCTGCATTTGCATGGCGATCTGGAAGGCTTGAAGGTGCTCGTCCGGGTCGCCTGTCCCCACATACCTATCCAGGTTGGGCGGCACCAACCCTTTTGTCAGTGGCTCGGTGAGTATCGCCCTGGACAGAGGTTGGCGAACTGCCAACTGTGCAGGTGAGATTTGAGTAGCCGGGAGGAATTGTTGTAATACCTCGAGATGAGAGTCCTGCAGTGACTGCCTGTCCCGAGTGTTGGCCCCAAGGGCTTGAGCTTGCTGGGCGATCACCGTCTTCAACATCTGGGTCAGCTCAGCAATTTGTTGCTCGAGGGACCGGAATCGCTGCTCCAATAGTTCGTAAGCATCGCCGGCCGGAATAGTACTTCGAGATTCCGAGTCGCCTTCAAATTCGCGCTCCATATTTCTAGTGGGATTTGGGTCTGCTCGAGAACCTGGGTTGATGTGCTTAATAGGTGTTACCCCGTCTCCTTCTTCACCACCCTCGCCCATCAGAGTAGGAATCGCTGATGAAGCCATTCGCCTTGAAGAGTCGCCTGATCGCCCCTATCTGGCGCGCCAATTGTTCCAGCCTCGTCGCCTGGCCCAATAGTGGAAGCCCAAGCCTGTTGGTCTTCAGAGAGCGGTGTACCTCGAAAGTAGCAGTGCGGGTAGTTAGTTCAAGGGAAGGGGAGGCGATCAGTTTAAGGAATGGGAAGTAAGGCGAGTAACGTACCGCTGAGCGTTTGTCCGCTGGGTAAAAGTGTTGTCCTCTGGTTAATGGGGTGTACGGGGGTATTTATAGTACCCCTGTCTTGGTCGCCAAGGTCGAATCCTGGCCACTCATTTGTAGTCTCCGTAAGATGTTGACACGTGTTCGCCCTACCTTGGAACCCTAAGAGCTGCCGTGCTGGGGCGTCGCTTTGGGCCTCTTTCCATTTCCTGGGCTTGCTTGCTTAGCCCACCCGAACTGTCGCCTAGGTCTAACCTCTGCTGCGTGCAGGGCGTCGTGTGGGCCGCCATCTGGGCCCTTAGGACTCTGGCGAGCGGGGCCCATCAATTTTTTATGTTTAGTTTGCGATGCCATTTTTCACTAATTTATTGTGTCCGATATATTTGTTCTTACAATTTTTATTATTACTCTTCACTAAATGAAAATTGAAATGTGCCACCGGCGATTTTTTATTAATTTGAATGGTTTATCATCAAATATTGTATTCTTACTCGTTCATAAGTCGATAAATTATGATAACCGGGCTTGTCAACCATCTACACATGTTGACGAAATATTAGTATTAGAGAATGATATTGTTACTATAATTGAGTATATTAACTATTTTACTTTTCCTTATAAAGACTAGGGTTTTAAAATATATTTGGTTCAGAAGTTTGAAATTGTAACAATAAATTTAGCTGAATTAATATAACACTGAACCAGATTTAAAATTTACACTGAGATGGATTCGAAAAAATTACAAATATAGACTTAAACGTAACGCTCGAGACCAAAAATGGGGTGAGCCGGGGCTCGGCTCGGCTCCCCCTTGATTCCGCCCCTGATCAAGAATGCTGAGATCAAAGTATTAGAGATTATGGGTATGAAATACAATTTTCTCAGATAACAAAGTTGTTTTCCTCTCTGAAATTGTTTATCTTCTCTCTAAACGAAGTACAAAATTATGTGTTGTACAACTTGGGGCCGTCAATGGGTAATGAAAAAAGCTAGTATACGATACGATCCATTAACTCTGAGTTGGTTTTGTAGCGTTGTAATTGAGATTCGATTTGAGTTAGGTTTGGTTTTAGTGTCAACGATTTGGATCAATTTGTATCAAAACATTACAAAACCTGAAAACACAAACATACAGCATCGAGTTAGTGACTAGTATGTAACCAGGTTTAAATTGAAGGATTGATTTTCAATTTTTCACCAGCTCATGAATAAACGATTGGATTTCCCGACATATTTTTTGTCGCCTAGTCAATTTGAGATTGCGTATTAATGTATTAGAGCATCCACACTAAGGATTGCAAATCAACTTGCAAGATGGTATGTCAATTCTTTGCAATTGTAAAGTGAATTGCATTGGTGTGGGGAACTCTCCAAATAATGTAAGCTTGTTATTTTAGCAATTCACTTTGCAATTGCAAGTGTGGGCCCATGATGATTTAAATGAATATTTAATGTAGTTAAATGATTAGTGGTCATTTAAATGTAGTTGATTAGATAAATAATTTAAATATACAATTTGTTAACTCTAAGCCAACATAAGATTATATAAATATTAAATAAATAAATATATATAATATATATATATATATATATATATATATATATATATATATATATTCTAATCTAGGATTTAATGATTAAATGATAATAAGATATATGTGAATTAGTTACATAATTGATTATATAATTTATTAACTTTAAACTAAACAAAAGATTAGTTTGTGAGTTTAAATATAAACCTTAAATAAATATTGGATATATATTATATATGTATTAGTTAGATTTAATAAATTTCATACATAAATAAATAAATTATAAATGTCATCATTTCTAAATAAATATTATAATTAATATTTATTAGTTTCATTAAATGTATAATTAACTATAAGTAAAATAATGAAGATAAAAGTAATTGAATGAAAAAAGAGTATGGTCCCACCAATTGAAATTGCAAATGAATTGCATTGGTGTAGAGTGAATGAAATTAAAAGTGAGTAGATTGCAAAAAAGAATGAGGTGACAGTGGGGACCATTTTTGTAATTGCAAGTGAATTGCATTGAGTGCGAATGATCTTAATAATGCACAATTACCAGCACGCATATCTCCACAAAAGCATACGAAATCATAATTAATAATTATAATAATAATATACCTTGGATCCATATTTACATCGTGCGGTGGAGGATTCTTTAGACGTAACGATCACCTTTTTCTCCCATGAACAAAATACAAAGGGCCATCCCCAGCTAGCCACTTGTACTGATATCTTCTCCTTTATCGTCAATCATATCCAATTTTTACCAAACATATTTATCACTAATCATAATTAATTATGTAACTAAATGGCATTAGATGTTGATTTTATATACTTTAATCGTATATTTGTTAAATTAGGTTAAAAGAGCGACAAATTCAGCTCTCGGCCGGCGGCGGCAGGCGGCAGCAGGCCTAGTGATTCGAGTTGGAAGAAACCGACGACCTAGCGGAGGAAGAATAACTCGTAGAAACGCTTCCACCTTCCACCTTGCCGTAGAACAAGTCCGACCAGTGATTATCCAAATCGTCAGGGGCATATCTGACAACTCCACCGAATTCCCGCGCCACCGCCGTCCGATACTTTTCGTAGAATCTTCTGTAAACCGGCCCAACATTCCTCGCCAACGAGATCTTGATTTCGTCTCTCAGTTTCGAGTCCGGTACTACCCAGGACGATTGCTTCTTGTAGGCCTCCTCGAAAGCAGAACTGAATTTTCGGAAACAATCGGCTGCTTCCTGGACCGTCATTGTCGCTGTTGTGGTGTTCACCGGCAGCGATGATATCACTTTGTCCCACCCGAGTCGCTCGTAGTTCGCGGCGTACTGCTTTACCTTGGCGTCGTGCTTATCGATCCACTCGTCGCCGAGGTGGAATTTGATGCTCGATGTGCGGACTTTGTTGACGATGTAGCAGAGGTTGTTTGCTAAGAAGAGGTAGGAGAGCGGGACGTTGTTGTAGGATTCGACCTTGCCGTCGAGTTTGCAGAGGAGGACGAGGATCAGCCAAGCTAATCGGACGGAAACAGGGGAGGTGACGCCGTCGTCGGGGCCGGGGCTGCCGAAGTATGCCTCCGGCATAGAAGATGTCTCCACCGGCCAATCGGCGAGTATATCGGAGAGCGAGACGGTGTAGTCGCTGAGGAAGGAGATGTAGTTCATCACGTAACGAGTCAGAGGATGTACTCCGCCGCCGGGCACTGCCGTCGAATTATCCTTGGTAATTGAAGTTTCCAGATCTGTTAGCATTGTTCTCACGGCGTCTCCTAGCTTGACTAGAGAGTTGACAGCCAGAGTTCGAACAGAGGATGTGGATTCGAAATCGAAGATCGATTCTATTTCAGGCCATAGATCTGAGATCGCCTCGTAGACGTCCAGAGTACGGAACATCTTCTCCAGAGTTTTCTTTCCCTTGACTACGTATTCCGGGAAGCCAAACAGGTCCAGCGCTCCTTCTCGAACGACCTCCACAAAGCACGTCTCCCTAATCGCTGGAAAAGACGAGAAAACTTGGTCGGAGAGCAGCCTCTCGCCGCGGAACAGAGTCTTGACGGCGGCCTTCGCGGCGTACAGCCACGTCTTGATTTTCGACTCCATAGCCTCCCAATCGAGTTTGTGGAGGTGAGAAGAGGTGAATCGGTCGATTCCTAATCGATACAGTTCCTCGTCGACGACTGATTTCCGAACGATATGGTAGATCTTAACACACTCCTTCGTATATCCAGAAGCAATCATAGAATCGGCAATCGCCTTCAGATCCGCCATTGCAACAATCGAGGCACGCTCCGTCTCCGATAACTCTTCTCCAGTCTCCGTCAAATCCGCATCAGATTCATCGTCGGATTCCGAAGCAGTCGGAGACCTAGCTCTGCTGGAAACAGAGGCGCGGGAGGAGACGAACTCAACCTCTAGATTATCGCGAGTAGATCTGAGAATCAAATAGAACTCCCTCTCGAGCTTCTTCATAGCCTTCTGCATCAGGTTCTGAGCTCGGACGAGCTGTTCGGAGGACGGATAGGTGGTGACGTAGTACTGCATAGCTGACTGAAGCTCCTTCACGGCGGAGAGGTACTTCCTGGATTCGATTCGGTCGTCGGAGAAGAGAGACGGGGTGGTTGAAGACGGATTGTCGGAGGAGTCGTACTTAGTGATGATTGAGTGAGCGTTGTCGATGTCTTCCTCCATGAGTGTCTCGGAGAAGGTGTGCGAGGCGGCGGGGAAGCCGCCGGCGAGTGGTATGGAGATGGTGACGGCGATTTGAAGAAATTCGACCTCATCACTGTTCAATTTCAATGTCCAGAGAGGAAGATGATTTAAGTTTAGTAAGTAAATATCCACACACAGTGTTGACTGTTGAGATAAGACTGAGGAGAAATGAAATGAATGAATGATTTGTTTGTTTGGACAGTTCGGACTTTTGAGGGCGTAATTTATAGAGGAAGTGGCGAAGTGGGGTTGACTGAATGCGGGGCCCGAGGGGTAGTAAGGTAAATAACTCATCTGACGCGGTATTTTCTTTTTGGACTGAATCTCGTTATTTACTTATCCGTCAGCTATTTAATATTTATATGGAAAAATAGCACTTTGCCCTCTCTACTTTTCCAACTTAACAGATAGTGCCACATGCTATAAATTTTTCCTTTTTACCCCCTCTTACTTCGATAACTTTTTCATTTGGGTCATTTCGTTCTAACCTTTGTCTTCGTAACATTAAATCTGGACACATTCGCACCCGACGGATAGAGATATCAGAGGTAGGAGACGAAGAGTTGACCAGGGAGGTATCATGAAGAGTATGGTGAAATATGAAGGGCTTTAAAATCACACATTTCATTCATCAATTTTATCCTATTTAATTATATATGTTTATATTCCTACTTAGAAAACGCTTAATAAGCTAATACATGACTATTGTAGCTAACATGGTGTACCAAATGCACATCAATTAACATTACGAGGATGAAAGTTGGATCGGAAGGAGCCAAACGAAAAAATGGTCAAAGTAAGAGGGGTAAAAATATCAATTTATAGTATAGGGGGCTATATGTTAAGTTGGAAAAATAGAGGGGGCAAAAATATCAATTTTACTTTTTGTCCTCTTTTGTGAAGGAAGTTTCCGTTCCGGCAACGAGGGTCACGTTTTCTGGTGGAGGTAATAATTTTGTCTTGGCATCAAAACGACGTCGTATGGAACGGTAGCGTTGCCATGCAAGTGGATTATATATGCAACGAAATCACGAACCAACAGGCAGCAGCAGTAACGAACACTATCGAGAATTAGTTATTTAGTTTGCATAAAGCTCACCAAACTTTGACCACTTTATCTTATGCGTACTATTTATTTAAATTATTTTACTTTATTATTATTTGATAGTTAATTAGTTACATAATCACTTTTAATTCAGAATCCTGTCAGTTAGTAGTCTGTTGAGACTTGAAATCTTGTTTGGCTAACTAAACTATACGTTTGAATCTGAATATCCAGCTGTTAGGGCACATGTATAAATGATTAAACAAATACACTAATAAACTGAGGTTTTCGAGAAATTCATCGAGAAACTTTGGTAACCAAAAATTCAACAGTTCAACGACCGGATACACAATTGGGTACTAAAAATATAAAATAATTATCTTACCTGGTAGTAGACCCTCATTGATTTCATAGATTTGATTGTATGCGCATCAAATTATATTAATCACATTCAATAGCAAGGAAATATGAGAAGTTACTCACTAAAAGATAATTACACATAACTATGACAAAATCAAAATTCTGAATTTAAACGAGTACTGCAATATCCAGACACATAACTCCCTTATTTAACATCAAAAACTTATATTCATCATTCATGTTACATATTTGTATCAATATCTTGATCTTAATTCTTAATCCCAAAACTTCCCGTGACAGTTACGAGTTAGTAACTTATGAAGATGTCATCTGAATCGTAAATACGAGTGATGTATTAAACCAAAATCCATCATTTACTTCATCAAAATAGTGAAAACTCTGAATAGATTTGTAGGTTTCCTCATGGCCTATTACCCATTTTTTGTCTTCATTTTTTTCTTCTTGCAGTAGTACAAATACCAAAGTACAAGATTGTATTGTAATTAATATCTAAATAAAATAATTAGGAACTTAAACAAAACAAATCAGCAAGAGACAACGTTCTTGAAATGTGCTCGACCTTTTCCTGATCCTGACGTTTCTTCCCAAGGGAACACATAATAATAGGTAAAATAATTATTACATCCTGAAATGTTGATTCAAGTTACAAAGTGGTCCTGAAATTTAAAAATGTTACGTAATAGTTCCAAAGTTTTGAATCGTGTTACGATTTAGCCCTGAAGTTGTCAGCGGTAGCATATTCCGGTCATTTTTTCCCGTCATCACTGACACGTTATAAAAAAAATTAATAAAATATTATATACTTATGACGTGTCAATTCCATTTTGTCATGTCATCAAAAAATAATAAAATAATATATTTTTATAACGTGTCACTGTTGATGTGGCAAAATGACCGGAATATGCTACCGTCTCGGCGACTTCACGACTGAATCGTAGCACGATTCAAGGTTTCAGGACTAGTCTGTAACATTTTGAAGTTTCAGGATTACTTTGTAACCCGACTCAAAATTTGAGTATGAAATAATTATTTTACCCTATAATAATAATAGGACAGTAGGAAATAAAAATTAATTAGCTGGAATCTTTCTGTTATGGTTAAATTAGAAAGGCGTGTCCTCTTGGCATCGCGCAATTAATGACCAATTGGCAAAAGTCATATATAAGAATCCATAGATTTAATTAATTTAGTATAACTAGTTAACCGTTGTAAATCGCAATCACTCCATTCATCGTGAAATTAGTGTGGTCCAATTCTAGCCATTAAAATTCTCGATTTTAGTGTCTTGCAAGTTGATATTGACGTACTCGTTTTCACATATTTTTTGTATCTCGTTTAATTAGGGCTGGCTAATGGGACGGGCTTGGGTACCCGTACCCATTAAGAAACGGATAGTGGGTAACCATTAGACTCGAAACTCATCCCGTAGCCCGAACCCGTTCGGGTAGTGGATACCCATTAATGATAATGGGATCGGGCTAGGGTACCCACTAAACCCACTAAACCCCACTAATAACAAAAAATAATATATAATTAAAATTTATTTAATTACATAAATAGTAAATATGAATGTTTTAGGGAAATAGGAAAGGGGATGATGTCGTGAATGGAGGAGAGAGATAATGAATAAATGACTAAAAGTGTTGTTTAGCAATTCAGAATGAGAATGACCGAATATGAAATTGATAAGTAATTAGGTTTGACATTTTATTTTATTATTATTTATTTAATCGGACTAAACGGGGTTAATGGGTACCCACGGGTATTACCCGTTCGGGTAGTGGGTACCCATAAGCCTCCAAAGCCATCCCGTAGCCCGAACCCGTTCGGGTAATGGGTACCCACTACCCGAATGGGTACGGGCCGGGATCGCGGGTACCCATTACCCACTATGCCATTAGCCAGCCCTACGTTTAATGGCGTCTCATGTTGGTATTGTGGCTGACGAGATTTTGCTTCTACATATATCATCAAGTTCCTTTCTTCAATTTTGCCTGGTTTGTCGTTTTGGTGATAAAGCCGCCCATTATATGACATGCTTGGCTCTAACGGTTTTTTCTTAGAAAACTTGTTGGCAGTCTTGTCTTCATGGGTAGAAGTTTAGTCTTTGATTTGTCTCTAATGCTATTTGGGTTGTCTACTGGCGGACTAAACATTCTCCTCAAAATTTTAATGATCTTGCTATATTGATCGAAAAAAATAAGATTATAAATAATTATTGAATCCAACAATGAATTGGAAGTCTGTTTAAGAGATTTGAAATTATGGGTTTGGAAGGAAATTGGCCAGCTATGAATTTCAATTCTGTCGGAATTCAGTTGGGTATTTGTCGTTAAGAAACAATAAATGTATCAATGTTGTCAGAATTGGTTAATTCGAGCTCTCTCAAATCCGTGGTGAGAAAAAAGCCTAAGTTTGCGTAAAAATAAGAATATTTTTTTTTTAAGTAAAAAAAATCACTAGCTTTAATCCTTTGTCCTATGCTAAGTATACTGTATAAACTTTTCTCAATTTAAACAAACTAGGCCCTTTGTAAATTACCTAGAAAACAACCTCTTGATTTTGTTCATTTGTTGTTGCTTGATCCCATCGATTCTTCCCTAAGGAACATAGATAGAATACGACATTGGGAAATAAACATGATTTATTATTATTATTATTATTATTATATAACTTACATTATCATGTATTTATTATTATTGTTGTTGTTATTATCATGTAATTAAAGAAAATAATGATATGACAAGTGATTAACTACAACCAAAGAATAAAAAAAAAATTCAAGAATCAGTCAAATTAATTAGCTGGGATCTTTCTGTAATGAGCAAATCGAAGGTTGTGTCCTGTTGCCTGTTGGCCCTCTCTTAATATCGCTAATTACAATTATTGACGAATGGCAAAGCAATCAACTCACAAGAAAAATCATGCTAATTACAGTTAGTAATCAAATCACTAATTAATTACTCAAAAGAAAATAGCAAAGTCCGTATAGCCAATGGTTTCTGTCAAATGTGAACACTTTGAATTCTCAAAAACCATAAGAAGCATGCATGCATCTTCACGCGTATAGTGTCTAGGGATTTCTGATAGGTTGTATGATTAGTGTTTTTACTTTTTTGAGATAGATAATTTATTTGTTTAAAATTTTGTAGAGATAAAACATGTAATTTTTTTTTTATTTTGTATAGATAAGTGTTAGATGATATATTAATTTTCTTAAAGTTTAAATATTTATATATTATATATAATAAATGCCGGTGCTTTTTTTTTTTTTTTTCTTCTAATAATAACGAGTAAGGGAAAATTTACGTTTTTTTAATTTTGATTTTTTTTTTACATAGTTTATGAATATCATTGATATTTGTTTCTTTTTTGGTAAAAGGGTAAGGAGAACTGAGGAGTACAAATACCGAACAAATCAAATTTCAGCCAATGCTGCAAAGAAACATCATGAACATTAACGGGTCGTTTGGATGGGTGATTTGGGAGGAGGAGATTTTAAATGTCTAGAGACTTGAAATAGCATGAGAATTGAGGTCCCCTTGCTATTTGAAAAATAGATTGTTTGGTTAAGTGATTTGAGAGATTATTGAGAGAAGAAATTTAGAAAATTACATTCACATTCACATTACAAATGACAAAAATATCCTTCATTAAAATTGTGAATAGGGGAATTAGTTGAGGGCAACTAGTAAATTTGCCTCAAATTTCTCTCAAACTCCCCAAATCTCTACTTTTTTGTGGTGATTTTAAAATCACACTGAAATCTCTATGAGCCCACCAAAGAGATTTAAAATCTCTCACAATCTCCCTGCAATTTTGTAGCCCAAACAAGTGATTTTATTGAAATCTCCAGGGAAGGGATTTTGGCCCCAAATCACCCATCCAAACGACCCGTAAGTTTTGTAATTTATATATAAAGTTGTATAAAAAAATCGAGTCCTCTACATAAATTTTCCGAAACATTTACCCGAACCATTGGTTTGAAGCAGAGCTTACAGCTATGGACGAATTCAGATTTGTGTGACTATGACGACAACGGAAGTTCGGCGCCGCCGTTCCGACCAAATACCGAACAAGCAAATTAAGCTAATTAACAAACACATCCGACATGCCACGGGACACAACATTCGGCTGCTTCATTCATAACTTGGTACGAAAGTTCCTTTCTTCTTCTTCTTCTTCTGGTTCTGTGTGCATGAACGGTTTTGGATGGAACATTGTTTATTGGTCGTATGGTAGTTAGGAAGTAGGTAGGGAGACGTACATGTTTGGTAGTTTGTTTGATTCAATCGGATTAGCGCACTAATGAAAAAAGTTGTTGGTTGGTCAATAAAGATGTTTGGGTTCAACTTTGGACTCCTAATTTCAAGTTTGGGGTCTTCAAAGTTAAGAGCTTTAATTAGTTTGATCATTCATGATTGGTGTAGTACTTCTTTTTTAAGGAAATTTGGTATTGTTAAAAATATGTTTGATGATTGAATTACGTCACGTCACGTCACGTGAATCATGAAATGTATTAAGCTAAACATGTAAACAATTTAAACATATTCAAAACCTTCTAAATTGTGTACGAGTTCATTCCCAGTTCACCAATGTGTTATGCTGCTATTCGTATGAACTAATTTCCAATACCCAGTACAATGGTCTTAATTCTCTAATTTTTGGTTACCATATTGGGTAGTTTAGATTAGTGGATTGGCGATGAGAATTGAAATTTTAGTTTAATTTTCATGAGAAAGAAGTTGAACTATAAAAAGTTGAAACTCGATTCTCAAATCCGTTTCACTAATTCAAACTACTCTATTATATTTTAATAGCATCATCAAATTAGATTATTTGATAAAAACCGGTAGTCACCATAAATTACGATGCAATTATGGTTACCCTACAACTACAATCTTGAAATTCAACATTACATGGAGGCTTTTCAGGCCAATGATGCGTGTGGTGTTACATAGTTTTCTCTAGCATGTCTGGTTAGAAAGAAACGATATCATTTTCAGAGATTCAACAGCTTCGGCTTCCCGTGTTTTTGGTCGGACATTAGTTTCGTGTTGTATGTGGCTTAGAGTTCATGCAGTTATTTCGCAGCATGACTTCGAGCTTTGGATGAGGCAACTCACAGCCACATAGTTTTTCCAGTCTTTGTGCTGAGCTCCGGTATGTTTGTACTTCCCGGGGTTGGCAGGGGTTTGAGGCTGTTGAGTTTCTCGGTTTGGGTCTTGTTGTTTTGTTTTGTCGGCTGCAGCCCTACTGTTTCTGCGGTTGGTTGAGTAGCTTCTGTACAGGGTTCCAGGTGCCTTATCACCATGGTTTTCTCTCCTTTTTTTTATATATATAGTTCACATCATTCATCAAAAAAAAACATTACACGGAGGCTGAAGCTATGACAGTTCTGATATTGGATAATGTTATGTATCTTGTTTGCAGAACTGAAACATGAAGACCGCATAGCGCAGTGGATTAGCGCGTTTGACTTCGGATCAAAAGGTCGTGGGTTCGACTCCCACTGTGGTCGATTATTTTTTACCCACCCTTTCTCTTCGTCTGCCTGTCCTGGGCTCATAAGTAAGACACCCATGCAACTGAAATTGAGCCCTGATATTTTGGGCTTTGATAGATTAAGATACGGGCCTGTGGGCTACGGAATTTGGTAGAACAAACAACAGGCCCAATGGGCTTTGTAGTGGAACATGATCAGTATTAATAAATAGGAAGAAACCTAGTCTTTTACAAAAAAAAAAAAAAAAAAGAGGAAGAAACCTATTCTGGATGATGTTATTGTCACAAGACTTTGATGTTTTTAACATCATGGAGTCGTCATTTTATCAAAATTTCAGTCTAAAATTTTGAAATTATCATACTTGTAGTACTGAGATTGTACTAGACTTTCTAATTCTATCGACTATGAATGATAATGGATCATTCGACAAATGATATACCTCAATACTCATGTTTGTGAGTCCTGTTGGGCCTTGACGTCCTGAAGTGTTCCTCGCAAGGCGTGCAAAAGACAGTAGTATGTAAGAGCTTATATACGAGTATAAGAGGGAGTTAGGCATTTGAGCGAGAGACATAGAAGTTTCAGCGCGTACCCCTACGGCGTATAGTGAGGCTTAAGTGTGCCGATGGACGATTATGCTCAATGTTACACTTAACCATTGATTTTAGACGGGAATACGTCTACCAATTATAGTCTGAGTACATCAATACGAGCAATAGAACAAACACAAAAAACATCTATAAGAATGACCCAAAATACGGGCGATGGACAAACCTAAGTACTATCAGAACAAGTAACAACAATTAGACAAAAATGCTCACATGCATGATGATCAGCTTCACGTGCGAACATATATACAACGTCGTAGCCCTAATCCAAGGCTTCTTATGAGTTGATTAAATCTTGACTAGTTTAGTCTAGTGATGCGTCATAGGCCGACTAATTAAACATAAAAAAAAGGTTGAAAAAACATGGATCTAAGCATCAAATTAAGCAACTTTTCCAGGCAGAAATTGGGTAGAAGTTGCAAGGAAGCTCTAGTAAGAAAGATGGCCTCCTTCAATAAAGGAATGACTGTTAATCATATGTTAATAACAACAATGTGAAAAGACTAAAGAGTTGTTAGTGTTTGGGTTCAACAATTGTCCCCACCTACTTATTAGCTTGGGGGTTTAATTAGTACTTAGTAGTGGTAGTAATCATGATTTGATAAAGGATGTTTAGCCCTTTTCCTCCAAAAAATTGCATAATTTAATTTCTATGATACCAAATTGATATTTTTTTAAAAATTTTATTAAAGACCAAATCAATCAAAGATATTTATCACTCAATATGAGTTGTAAAACTTCATTTCATATATGTTTATTATTGATGTTTGGTATTTGGATGAATTCATCATAATCAACTGAAAATTGAGATGTTGAAAAAAAGATAAGATGAATTGTCGTCATTTCTATGATATTTTCTAATTAATGAAATTCAATTTGATCAAATATTAAGATGTCGTGATCGAAACATTCATAATAAAAATTTGTTATTAAAAAAAATCGACATTTACTTTAAATTAGATGTGCAATAATACTCTTAGTAAGGAACTTTCGATCTTCAAAAATTAATTATGATAAACCAATTTTTTTTTAATAATGATGGCTCCAAATGGCATAAAGAATTAATTTTTGTATTGCCATGAACAACACTAGAAGAAGAAATTTGAAATAAGACATATTATTAGGTAGGTTGGACCACAATTGCATCAAGTTGAAGTCAAATGTTCTACTTGGATGAAACATAACTTAATACAATAGTTCCAAGCAACACTAGCAACCTACATTTAAACATCTCTCAGTGATTAGTTACACCGATTTCGCTTTCACATTTATTGGCTCCTCTTTTTCTCCCCGAAAGCAAACTTATCATATCATTAATGGTTCAAAACTGAACAAAACAAGTTCACAAGTGCCTCCTCACACGAATCAAGAGGTGTCTCCCCATGATTCAGTTGTTGAGTTATTGTCGTAGTGAACATTGCACCAATAAAGCACAAACATAACAATAACTAGACATGAAGTTAGTCGAGATGTTATTTTACCTCCCTCAACATATGTTTATAATATCAGTCATCTAAATAGTTAGAGCAAAAGGTTAAAAAGCGACCATAGTGAATTGAAACATGTAACACTCCAACCCTTTCTGAAAAGAAATTGTCAACTTCGGGTCTAGGCCCTCGCGGATTTGCTTTTAAGTGCATAATAGTGACTTCCCAAACGGCCACCTATTATACAGTGCTCCACTGATCCAACCCGAACACGTTTAACTTTACACCATTGAAAACTAGTCTTGTTAGTTAAAGTTGAACTATTCCTCATCACTCATGAATCTCTCATGCTTTGTTGATGTTAGATTTGCCCAGAATGTCACAAAACATCCCTCCTTTTTTATCATTAGAGTTGTACCAAACTGATTTTGATTATTGATTCGCAATCAAACCACCCGAGTTTTCGAAATCACTATGCTAATTAAACACCTTAAAAACACATAATTCAAACAATTAAAGTAGTAAGATTTCTAGAATTATTATCATTCAAACACACAAATATAAATAAACCATTCATCGTCTCTTTCCTTTGTTAAATTTCCCCACCCACCTCTCTGTTAGACTGTTACACTCCCACTTCATCTTCTTCCTTACAATTTACAGAAGAAGCCAAAATGAAGAAAATGGAAATTTTCTGCAAATCCCCTTCTTCCACCGCCATCTGCTCCAGCTTAGACCACCGCTCCATGGTCCGTCACCATTACTCCTCCACACCTTCACTCCCAAGACTCCCATCTTCACCCCATGTTCTTCCAACGACCTCCTTCCCTTTCATCCCTCCGACAACCTCCGCCGCCGGAGCACCACCGTCGCACTTGCCGACCTCTACAGGAAATCCTCTGCTTCCGACAACCCAAAACAGAGCACCCCCCGCCGGAGAAGCGCCGCCGACATCGCAGACCTCCTCCGTCTCCGTCACCGCCACTCCCGCTCCGGATCCTCCGCTCATCTCCTCAACCACGATCCGCCGCCGCCGCCGCCGCCGGCTGAATCCGATCAACAAAACCGCAACAAGATGAAATTAAAGAGCTCTGTCTACGATTACGCCCCGATTCGAGAAATAGAACGCCGCCATTCCTCCGCCGCAGCAACCTCCGGCGACCGGATTAAACGAACCGAACTGATCGGCTGGGTGAGATCGGATTCGTCTGATAAAAACGGCGTCGTTTCGGAAATTGTCCCTGTGAAATCCCAGGATTGTCCTCCGGCTCGGAATTCATCTTCCTCTGTTCGCTCTCACGACCAGGTATGTTGAAAACAGAGTATATCATGCTATTACCATCCTGCCCCGAATTTCGACACGAATTTACGATTCGATCCGACGATTTCAGGTGGTGGAGCTTAGGGTTTCGATCCATTGCAAAGGATGCGAAGGGAAAGTGAGGAAACACATTTCCAAAATGGAAGGTGAGTCACAGAAACGGTCACTGCATTAATTTCAATTTCTACAGCATGCAGTAATGTTTTCCCATTTTTACAAATCAGTATTTAATGAAAAACGTTACCCATAAATGGGAATATGTAACAAATACGAAATACTAACAGACAAAATACTCTTAAAGCAAAAATAAACATTGAATGTGGTAAAGATTGATTGGCCCTATCCAAAAATTGTCCCCACGGGTCACATGAATAGCAATTTGCCCCCTATACTTTTCCAACTTAACAAATAGCTCCTATACTATAAATCATTTTTTTATCCTCTCATACTTTGACTAACTTACCATTTTGGTCCTTCCGTTTCAACTTCTGTCTTCTTAACATTAAATTTGGACACATCCACACACCGACAAAGAGAGATATCGGAGGTATGAGATGGAGAGTCGGTTAGGGAGGTAAATTGGAGAGGTATCACGAAGAGTATGATGAAATATGAACGGTTTTAAAACCATATATGACTATTAGAGTTAACATGGTGTACTGAATGCGCATCAATTAATATCATGAAGGCGAAAGTTGAAACGGAAGGACCCAAACGGCAAAATGGTCGAAGTAGGAGGGCTTAAAAAAATAAATCTTTAGTATAGGGGGCTAGTTGTTAAGTTGGAAAAGTAGAGGGATCAAAGTACTATTTTCCTTATTATTAATTAACCCTTATTTTTTTATATTTTTTCTGTTAAGGAGTGACGTCATTCAGCATTGATGTAGCGACGAAGAAGGTAACAGTGAAGGGGAACGTGACACCGATGGGAGTCTTGGCTAGCATCTCCAAAGTGAAGAGCGCACAGCTTTGGTCGGCGGAGTTCTTGCCGCCGCGGGCCGCCGTCGGCGGCAGCAGCAGCAACTCCGAGATGGTCAAATTAGATTATAATTAGTTTTGGTTTTGTTAATTACGTACGTTATTTACTGATTAATTAGCTTGAGTGAACGTTGGTGTTTTAGTTTTGTACTAATTAACCAGCGCGTGGTTTGATGAATATCGCTAAGGGGTTGTTTGTTTGGCATGCTGTTGTTTTTTCTCTCTCCAATAGCATTTTTTTTTTGGCAAAGTCAGCTCCTTGCGGAGATACGGAGACAACAAACACAATACAAAAAAGAACAACAAGTCCCAACCCAGAAAGTCATGTCTACCTTCATGACCCCTAGGAGGTTAGCCAGGGCCATACGAGCCACGTAATGGGCGACCCTGTTACCTGAACGGCGAACCGACATAAAGCGCCAAGGAGCAAGAAGCCTCATTTAATTTGTATTGATAATTATAGTTATCTAAAATCTAAATAACTAATCACACTATTATGGGAATATCTAATATTCAAAACACACTCTTTGTGTGGGGTCTAAATATATATTATAATTATTTTTAAGAGAAAATATCTTCTACCTTCCAAAAACAAATCTTCTTATCCATTACTCAAGATTATCGTGTTTTAATAAGAGTAGTTTGGTTGATGCAATTGGGTCTAGAATTGAGTTTCAATTAATGTAATTGTAGTGCAATTATTTGAACTAATTCTTAGTAGACCGGAATTTGGGACCCAATTCCATCAACCAAACCACCCCTATAATCATTTCTCAATAACATTTAACCACTCTTTTTAATAGCATGATTTCTTTGGTACATAGTTTCCAGGGTGGCATGGCTATCCTAGATTCAAATAACAAAAATACACATAATTTTTTATACGAAAAATATGTTCGGTCCATTGTATTTTATATTTTATGTTACGAATCTACAGTATATTGGAATCGTAACTCCAACCCTGTGTTTGTTTATTATTGTTTGAAAGAAGCATCAAAAGGGGTGGATTGTCACACTAGCTGCTGATCATGCTCACTGAATAATTATGTTTTGATCCCATTTTTATAATTTTTTTTTTAATTTTGTGGTGTTCAGTGTTGTTTAATTTTTGTAATGCTGGACATGGAACTATATACACAAAATTACAATGTGGACAGCTGCCATATTATGAGTTATGTTCAAAAGAGTGACACTTGAAATAGACAAATAGTGTTGCAGCCTGACATATCATGTCCATATTTGCATGTACTGTGTATGAATGAAAGATGCCGCTAGCTTTGGAACTCGATTTCTGACTTATATGTATTTGACATTATATGAAATAATGTTGTTAATTAAATGCACACTTAGCATATGCTTTTTTTTTTTTTAATATGAATTGATGTTTATTATGAAGATACTCTTCAAAATCTAAATTGGGTTCATCGCAGATATATATAGAATGATTTTGATGCATTGAATTAGATTGAATAAGATTTGAAATATACTATAATGTATCTATAAAATATTTGTATCGTTTAGGCAACCAAGGTGGACGATCCAGATCGCCTCTGAAGCAGAGCCAATTAGTAAGGGTCACGTCTCCAAACGTCAATGTTATAAATATTGCACTGAATCTCATGCAGAAGGACGAACACTTTTAGTAGTGAACATTTCCTTGGCACGTTTACTCTCACACCCAAATTATCATACAGTCTCTAGTAATTACCTAGAACTAACTACTACCTCACGTTCTCTCTTACGAGGTACCATGAAGCTTACACGATTGACCTCCTCTCCCTATTGGGTCAGACGAAGAACATCCACACTCGGATCAAAGAGATGGACATAGATAACAAGGAAAACCTTGGGTCGGAAACAGCGCATAGTGCAACTTCATGTCAAGAATTGTTGGATCTCAATAATTCAAGTTGTTGGAAAAGGGTTCTCATAATGAATCATATATCGTTTGGACATATAAAAAAATAATCTGCCAAAAAAACATGATGCTCTGCAGTGTGATCTCCATTTCCAAAACCTCTTAGTGAGTGAGTGTGTTAATTATTCTATATTGTCGACGTACGACAGCCAGGCATGAGTGCCTCGTGCTCTCACGTTTGACATCTACTTGTGTCGTCATGATTAATGTTTCTTTCTTTCTGTAACGGATATAGTAATCCCAGAAATCCATGCATGCTTTTACTCTGACGGGCTGCCCATAGCGCCACGCCCCGTAAACACCGCTCTGCACAATGCACAAGATATCAACTTTAGAGCTAATTTGGCTTTGTATTCACGATTCTAACTGACTCACCACATTGTCAACTGATCATATTAGCTTAATTTGTACGTGTTTAATTAGATAACTTATGTTTCGTCCCAGGGACTTCGGGTTAGTTTAATTAGCTGGTTCGAGTGGAGGGTAAATGGATGAGCATGTTTGACTCCTGGTGTCAAGTGTGTACCTCGCAGAGCGTCAGGCAGATAGTAGTAAGAGGATGATATAGTAAGGGTAACTTTATGTGAGGGATGTTATGGGAGATAGAGAAGTACTAGGGTGTACTCGTAGGCGTTTGGGGAGTCCTTTGGCGTATTAGCACAAAAGGCATGTGTAGGTATGATAATGTGTGTCATCGTCCCCTGTCATTTAGGGTCTATTTATAGCTTCTGTGTGGTTGAGTCGGGTCCTCACGTGTCACCAGCTGATTGGTGAGACAGTGTCATAGTTGCTTTTGATCTCTTAGTGGCGACTTAGGCCCTTTGTCTTTGTCGAAACCCTAGCAGTCGTGGGCCTTCGGCGTCTGACGAGTCGGGTCCGGAATTTGGTATGATACCGTTTGGAAATAGGTGGGGAGGCAAATGATGAGTCCTTTTTCTTTAGTACTGATGATGAATGGAGTTGTGGGGAGCACACTCTTTAGTCTTTTCTGTAGTTGAAAAGTTTCAATCATGTCCTCTAGTGTACTGAATCATGTTTTCTTTTCTATGAATGCCCGTGAAATTATATGTATTGATGTTTTTTTTTTATCAGAAAAGTATTGATGTTGTCGAGCATGTTCTGATTTTTCTAGGCTCGGCTCAGCTCAGCTCGGTTCAATAAGGTTTATCCTAGACTTGAATTTAGCTCAGGTTTGGCTTGAACTTCTGTATTTGAACTCGATTTAGCTCGAGCTTGACATGTTTATACCAGTAGTGTGACTCGCAGGTCTTAACAAGCTCAACTTGATAATCTTAACGAGATTGGTTTGACAATCTTAACGAGCTCGGCTTGATACTCATATTTTTGCGCATATTTTAAAACAAAATAAAATCACCATTCACTAATAAAAACATCCATTCACCAATAATAACGTCCAAAGAAAGGCAATGTTCATAGTCCTATAACTTGGTAATTTTTGCAAACATGGATGGCATGGATACATAAACCTATTGACGTAATTGTGTCGAGTGTAAACTCTAAATTGTTTATCTTACACCCTATACCTTATTAACTTTAACTTATAGAGTCTAAACCTTAATGTCTACAGTGTAAATCAGAACGGTTATTCTTACATCATACAAATAAAGAGATTCAGAGTTTTCTTTCTCCATAATTTGATGAATTCATGTGAAACTCAAAAAGGATGAATATGGAATATTCTCACTAGATAAAAAGAGAAAGCAGCATTTAAAATTTCTCAGGTATGGTAATCTAGAACTATATTGATCTAGGTTTTGAATTCAATTCATTCTTTTGCTTTGCTTTGTTCTGTGTGTTCTTTATTGTGCAGTGTTTGACTGTGGTGGGAAACAGGAAAAAGCAAAGCAGGATGGATTAATTAGTATATGATTACCTATGATATATGACGAACTGTACTAAATCTCGAGGTTCTATAATTACAGACATGACTTCATCATTAATGGAACATGACATAACACTAAAATGGTATGATATAATAACGATTCAACTACATTTCACAATAGTTTAAGCAATTAAACCACATTGTTAAACTCACTGATTCAACTTACCAGAACGGGTTTAAAAACACCGGGGAATGTTGCTAGAAGAAGGAAAAGTTTATAGAAATTTTGATTTAGCATTGGTGTCGACAAGACATCGGAACATTGATACACATACATAGAGGGTTCTTCGTCGCCGGCGGATTGTTGATGCAATGAATGTCTTCACAACTGCAAACATTGCATTCAAATACTTCCCAGTCCTTTCCATGAACACCAAATAAGCTTATGCTGTCTGTATAATATGGCACTAAAAGGCCAATTTCTGGCTGTCTCCATCCACATTAACACCATTGATGCCTCTCCGATTAGATCGAGCTGGCCACAGATCGTCCCCATCAGATAGCTCGCTATCGAATTCGATTCATCCCATACATGAGCTTCCAGAGAAGCTCATCCTATTGACTGTCTCTTGTATCCCTCAATGGCTTAATCACTCTTGATGTATACTTGATTTGAGCTCATTCACAAGTTCATCAGCTTTTTCGTCACTGGCACACGAATACTTTACCAGATCTTCCCAGCTATCCCATTCCAGTCCCAGCTTCCTCTTACCCATCTCCTCCAACACGAAACCAGCTCCTTCGACATTTCCAGACTTGAGCAGACCTCCAACCATGCATATAAACGTTTCGGTTCGAGGGAAATGCTTACTAGTCAACATTGCAGTTAAAACCTTCAACCCACCTTCAAAATCTCCATGCCTGCAATACCCATCAACCAACATCCTGTAAGTCGCTGCATTCGCCTCGCAGCCTCCGATTTGCATCTCGAATAACACCTTATAGGCCTCTGCAACTCTCCCCTCTTTACATAGACAGTTCACCAGTATGTTATACGTGACAACATCTGGCTTGAACCGCCTCTTCTTCATCTCGACAAGCAAACATTTCGCCTCATCGATCTTCCCTCGCTTCCCTAGATCACTCATCAAGATGCCAAAGTTCAACACTTTTGGTTTACACCCTCTGTATTCCATATCGAACATCAACTTCTTGGCCTCCTTATGCTCGCCCATGGAGCACAAACCTTCCATCAATAATGCGTATGTCACCTCGTTGGGTCGTTTCCCTTTCTTCGTCATGTCATCGAAGAGCTCTCTCGCCTTATCCACGTCTCCATTTCGACATAGATACCCAATGAGGCTGTTGTAAGTCACAACAGTCGGTTCAATTTTTCTCTCAAGCATTTCATCGAACACCTGGTGTGCACTATCCCAGTCTCCTTTACCCAACCAGCCTTTGATCATTATATTGAACGGCACAGAATTCAATCGAATCCTCATCTTATTTGACCTCCCAAACAGCTTATTTGCCTCCTCTAAACGCTCACTATCGACTAGAACATTCAACAGAGCGTTAAAAGACTGAGACGAGCGTTCGCAGTTGAACTTAGGCATTTTGTCGAACAGCTTGACTGCATTATCGCATAACCCCGCTTTCCCGTAATGATCGAACAGAGCAATGAAAATTTTCTCTCCGCACCGAATGTTACCGGCCTGCAATTGACCCAAAAGCTCTTCGACGGCTTCGAAATCACGAGAGCGAGCGAGCTTGTAAATGAGAGCCGAGTAAGAAGGGTAATCGTGCTTGATCCCCAATTGGCGGTACTCGCTAAACAGGGCCAATGCATCTTCTGGGTCTTGGGTTTCCTTCACGTTGGTGACGAATGGTATGTTCTTCCTGTGCCGCCGCTGCCTCTGTGAATGGTCAGGATTTTGGTTTTTGGAATTGGGTTTCTGGGAATGGAAAGCTCTGTAGAATCCACGACGGTAAGAATAAGGGTGGAAATGGGATTTGATTGCTCTTGATACTGGGAGCATCGTGGGTTACTTTCCGCTGAAATACAGAGGATTAGAGGTGCGGCTTCTTCGTCACTTGGCACGGTCATCGGAAGAAGGAACCGAAATTTCTGCGTCAAACGCCGGTGGGGAAGCTGGGAAGAACAAGACTGTTGGGCTTTGTTTTGTGAATAGAGGCCCATGATTAAAAAGCCCAACAAATGGACTTGTTATGTTCTTCTCTTCGGGCAGGCCCAGTTAACAGCAATGCTTGTTTTTTTTTTATCTCTAATTCTTCAAGCGATATATCATTACAAAAATTTCATTAGATTTATATTTGTGGCTTCAGGAATTTTGTTCACGAATCAAGTCCGTTCATGTTGCATATTAGTAAGAATTCATTTTAATATATATGGAAGAAGTATATTTATAGCATTATACTATTTTGATTTACGAGAAGTAGAGTCCACTAGATAACGAGTTATACATGGTGCGAGTTCATTGAATTATCAATAGGTTGGAGGGTCACATCATGGGGTTAAAATTATTGTTTACTTTTGTCATGATTTTGGTTGGATACTTGGGAGTTACACAAGCTAATTAGATTGGGTTGAGTTCAGTTTAATAGGGGATATGTTAGTCAAGTCACATGCAATTTAAATTATAAATTCATCCTATTGCAAGCTTGGAAGGGTCGCTTGACAATAAATTTTAGTAACCTCGAGTAAGATTTGAGTAAAATGTATGGATATATTTGTAGAAATATTTAAGAAAATAATAGTAAAAGTTGTAGAAAAAAAAGTTAATAAGGGTCAAGACACTTAATTGGGTTGAAGGCCTAGGGTAACCCGTAATACTTGGGAGAAACAAACATAATATCAATTTGGTTGTACTTGATGTTCCAACCTATAATTTTGATGTCGTGTGGATTAATTGCCTAAAGCGATCAATGGTGTCTGACTAAAGAAGAAGAAGAATGTTGGAGATTTCATGGATGGCAGTGAGAAGTAGGTATAGACTTTTTTCGATTAAATTCCCTATGGTGAAGGGGAGTTTAGCGGAAACTCTCTATATTATACGGAACTCATTGGTGAGTGTAAATTAGCCTTACCTTCGGTTAAGAAGTGTTCATTAGGAACCCATGACAGTTTAGGGATCACTTTCGTGTAGTGGAGTTACGATTTCCTAGCTATAGTGAAAAAGACTACACCTAAAACTCGTTACATTTTACGGAACGCCAGATATATGTTTGAAATGTAACATATTTGATGAGCTGTAGGACAGGTTTATCAAATTACTACCTTACTAAAAGTAAGATAGATCGAACCTCTCGATGTTTCTTCAAATCGACTACGTGCGTGGTGTGAGTTCCACGACTTCTAAACTATAATGCGAGGAAATTGGAATGAAATTAAAAGACAAATTGATTGGGTTTTGCCTAACGAGATGACAGACAAGCTTAGACTCTCGAATCCCCCTAAGTTGGTTGCCCCACCTAAGTTGAAGTATGACATCCTAGGCAAATCTCACATCGACAAAGCACGAGAGAGATCCATGGGCTATGTGGAATAGTTCAACCTTAACTGACATTATGTGTTTTGGGGTGTAGTGGTGGGTTGATCTTGAGAGGAGGAGGTCATTGGTTCGAATCCCACCAACATCCAATCCAAAAATAAATCCGTGAGGGTTTAAACCCAAAACAGACAATATCTTGTTAGAAAAAGGTCGGGTGTTACATGAAGCACTTTATGTGGAATGTGGCTAGAGAGGTTTTACCAACTCGCACAACTATTCGTAGGCGGGGCATGGAGGTGGGCACTGAGTGTGGGCTGTGGGGAAAGTGGCGAAGAAACAACTACACACCTCTTCCTCGACTGCCAAATTACTCGAGATTGCTGGGAAAGGACGGAACTGATCCAGGCAGGAGCACAATTCCTCAGCCGAGTGAATGTTCAAAATTCCTAACACAGCTTGTTTAGTATGGTTATTCATTGGAGTCGGACGTTGGGTTTGCATGGTGTGGATTACGAGACTAATATCCAAATTCTCAGCCAACGGGCAGAGATGTGATCATATACAGAGTTTGGTAGACTCATCAAGGAGTCTAGGAGAAAGCTCCAATACCAAGTTAATTCCACGATTGTTACTAGGGTTTATACCCTTTTTACTCCTGTACTATGCAAAGTTAACAAACCTACTCTTGTACAATTTTTCAACCAAATTAAACCCCTATACTTTAACACTTTTATCAAATTTACCCTTCCGTTAACTTTTCCATCTACACTCTGTTAAATATACTGATAGTACATGTCTAGTCAACATTTTCGTCCATGTGGCCGAATCTTTTACCAAGTTGAAATTCAATAAAACTTATTTACATAAAAATAAAAAATAAGAATAAAATTCTTTGTCTTCCCCACCTCTCTCATTGACACATCTCAAGCTCTTCCTATCGTCGCCTCTAAATCCTTCCAATTCGTTAAGTCAAAATTTCATGAACTTGAGTTTGGGCATTTGAAGGGCAACATTTGAAAACTTCTCCACTTAACATGGATTTGAATAATGGCATATCACTAATCAATTTCATAATAAGAAGAAGCAGACAATATCTATACAAAAAAATAGAGCTTCAAGCTCCTCTAATGGTGATTTCTAAATCTTAACTCAACCCCCATAAGATAACCCAAACCCAGTTTCCAAAATCTATTGTCAACCAGACCCACTTCTCTGTTTTCCCTATCCTCCTCATCTCCCTCTCTCTCCATCAGATTGCCAAAGCTCCATATTCACTTCCCTCTCCTCAATTAAAAATTCTGAATCCAAGATCTATAAAAATCAACTTATTTATTCTTCTCTTACTTCGCTTCAGTCTTCCCCTGCCACTGCCAACGACCTGTTTGTTGAAAGTTGCATCTCTAGGGCCTGTTTGTTTCCTGGAGAACGATGACGGTGCGACGACGGCTCCTACGTAATCGTGGCGCTCCAAATTGGTGAGATCGAGAAGTTCATCAACTATGGGTAAGAGATTCTAGGCCCGAACGTCGGAGGAAGTTGCAGAAGTGGGGCAGATCGGTGGCGATAGATGCCTTTGTTAGGAGTTTGGGAGATAATTTTGTGGAGATTGAAGTCATTTTTCACTTCATCCCGAAATATATTTTATGGGTTTGAAAGATTTAAGTGTTTGTGAAGGAATTTTAGATTTAGGGAGAAATTAGTTCTTCCATTGCTTGTATGTTTGATCAGAGGTGGTGGTGGGAAGAAGACGGAGATGCGGCGAGCTAGACGATGATTTGGAGGCGTCAGTGGGAAGAAGATGGAGAGGCGAAGAAGTTTAGTCTTTTTATTTTTATGTAAATAAGTTTTATTGAATTCCAACTCGGTAAAAGATTCGGCCACATGGACGAAAATGTTGACTAGACGTGTACAATCAGCATATTTAATAGAGTTTAGATGGAAAAGTTAACGGAAGAGTAGATTTGTTAAAAGTGTTGAAGTATAGGAGTTTATTTTGGTTGAGAAATTGTACAGGGGTAGGTTTGTTAACTTTGCATAGTACAGGGTAAAAAGGGGTATAAAACCTTGTTACTATTAGGAGAAGTAGTAATAGAGCTAAGCACGTTTCCCCTACAAAAGAGTCAATTGAAGAAAGAAAAAAGGTGAAAATCGTTAAATTTAAACTAAAAATTTAGACGACTGAGATGAATTCTAAGACTTGGAATCCTCGCGGATAAAGTGTGTGTGCCACGAGTGCTCTGTCTTCGAAAAGGCAGAATGCTGTTATAGAATCCCCGAGATCAACACCGCATCGAATACAGAATATTTCCGCTCTCTCCGGAATCACAACTCTATTAGTGATAGATACTTGTACGAACAATTAAAGCAATAAAAGCAACTCTATGTGATTGCCAATATTCATCGGTCCTAATAAACTGGACCGTACATATTAATTAATAGGCTATTGTCGTTTCTATCTATCGTTATATGCATTAAAATGTTAGGAAGATAGCAACACTCCGGAGGAAGTGATCAGAAAGCGACGGGGACGACGCCGTATTGGTGCACGTAGCCTGAAGTGCTGGAAATTTTGGGAAGATTCGCCCTATGGTGGGAGAGATCATTTCATGGCAACCTTACAACCTTTCACCACAGATAAGTGAATCCTGAGCGCTTAATTTACCAAACCTTTTGCTTCGTATACAAGGCAATCAATCCACTATTGGCCGTGGAAATATGGTAATCCAGTTCAACAGGGGGATTCATCATAGCCGTTTAATTTACATGAATTTTAAACTAGTTTATTTCGATATGGTTTATGCTCAATTTTGTAGTTAGAGCACAAAACCTATGGCTTAAACTGAAATTTAAGTAAGGTTGGCACATGGTTTAACATGCCAAAATTCAAACTAAAGTTAGACATCAATGATGATTTTGTTAGGATCGAACCGTCACCAACATGCCCACACTAGTATAATAATGTCTATTTTGGGTCAAGCTTGCATGAATATGTTTTTGGGTTTCGAAAGGTATCATACTAATGTAGTTGCTGGACGCTTTTCAACTAGACAAATTTCTCCTAATTCACCGATGAGTTACTTGATTTGTTATCCCAACAAATTCATCATAAATTAAATAACTAAACTTAGATATATAAATCGTTATCAAAACCTTTTCTAACCAAAAACAAAACATTTATTTCCAACATATAAGATAACAACAACATTATTTTTTTGGGTCCAAGTATAAGATAACAACATTATTCATGCATATTACGTTACCAATTTGTCATACACATATTATCCAGATGACAACAATGTTTCCAGATTAATCCCCGCACGTGCCGTCGGCACGCACACAAGATTATTAGCTTTCGGCACCGTCAATCCAGGCCGCTCCGACATATCAACCGGTTTCTCCCCCTTCACAATCTTCCCCGCGGGACCCACCACCTCAAAATCAAAGCACTGTATCAACGCCGCCAGCGTCGTCGGAAGCTCCTGCAGCGCCAGAGCCATCCCGGGGCACAGCCGCCGCCCGCTGCCGAACGGAAGCAGCTCGTAATGCTGCCCCTTGATGTCCACGTGGTTGTCCATGAACCTCTCGGGTCGGAACTCAAGCGGGTCGTCCCAGTACTTCGGGTTCCGCCCGATTGACCACATGTTGACGAACAGCGTGGAGTTGAGCGGGATCCGGTAGCCGCCGATCTCGCTCTCCTGCACGCATTTCCTTGTGATCATTGGACTGGTCGGATGGAGGCGGAAGGCTTCCTTGATTACGGCGTTGATGTATACGAGGTTCGGGCTGTCGGATTCTTCCACGAGTCGGGTCGGGCCGACGAGCCGGTCGATCTCTTCCCTGGCCTTTTGGAGGACTTTGGGGTTGTTGATTAGTTCTGATAGGGCCCACTCTAGTGACGTGGCTGTTGAGTCTGTCCCTGCTGTGAAGAAATCCTACGTAGTAAAAAAAAAGTTGTGAATTAATTAAACTAAAATTAATTGAACAGTTTGATGAATAATGAATTAATTATTTAAATAAAATTAATGAATTATTTATCGTATGACGTCACGTGATTCAATTGAAGGGCCGCCATCTTTGAAATTGAAAACCCTGAGTGCTCACGTGGACTGCCGCCATGCACCCACGTCTTGCACTACGTACCGTACGTACCATACAGGAGGAGGTGGCATTTATGTTAGTGTGTTATTCGACGATAATTGTTATATGCCGGTCGTGTTGTTGACAGTGATGTTGCCACGTCGGCAATTTAAAAATTTATTTACTCCACGTCGGTGGTAAGGTGGATAAGTTATCCTCTTAGGGTTAAATATGAATTACTCATATAGATTAAGCGTGGTCTCGACCACTCATTCTTTATCCATATCCGTCCGCCGTTTCAGCTTCGATCACCTTATTGGGACGTTTCGAGCCGGCCTCTTCATCGGGCGTTTAATCTCTGTCACTGACGCTCCGTGTTGTAAGTAAGGCCGATTTGGGTTTCTGCCTATTTGATTTCTTTTGATATACATATATGTTAAGTGATTGCTCTTCCTGATTTCCCTTTCTGTTGTCGCGTTCTCCGTACTGGTTTCGGGTTCATTCTCCCGCCTCGTTCCCTAAAAAGTAGTTTGAAACCCAAAATCGAGAAACCCTAAGAGACCGCCAAAAGTCACTAACGGAAGGATTGAAAAACGGACGGAAAAACACAAGATAGCGGCTTTCGGTTTTTGAAAAAGTTTAGCTAGTTTTGACATTTTTTGGAAAGGCTTGACTAAATTCGTTTACTAGCCTTTATTATATTCTTGTAGCATGTTTTTAATAACTTGCTCTATTTTACCAATACAATTCATTTTTACTAACATAATCTATTTTTAATAACATAATTTATTTCTACTAATGCAGTACGTTTTTCACTAATACAATGTGTTTAAAAAAAGCACCTCATTTCTATTGGTTTTGTGTAAATTATTGGCTTTCAAGTAATTTATGCTTTTATTATTTAAAATTATCATGAATAAAAGATATTATATAAAATTTCAACGGGTTAGTTAAAATTGGATTATATAATAAAGTGATTTGCTATATACAATCCATGTTTTACTTCGCGCAGTCCATATTTTTCCAAAAACTGAGCATTATATCCTTATTACTTCGCGCAGTCCAGGTTTTACTTTGTGCAGTCCATTTTTACTTCGTGCAGTCCAGGTTTTACTTCGCGCAGTACAGATTTTAACGCAGTTCGGATTTTAATAACTTGAATACCTATAAACCTTAATGTTTTTTGTTGGATATTTTCGAATATATTTAATGGTTTATAGTTATTCAATTTATTTTGTAAAAAATGTGATTATTTTTATTTTATTAGAATATTAATTTTAGATATGAAATGTTGAATATGCATTTTATTTTACTTTCAAAATAATAAAAATAATTAATTTATTCAAATATGGACTACGTTAGTAAATTTAGATTGCACAAAGTAAAAATGAAGTGTATTAGTAAAATTTGGACTGCGCGAAGAAAGAACGGATTGCGCAAAGTAAAACTTGGACTGCTCGAAGTAAAAACGGACTGCACAAAGTAAAACTTGGACTGCGCGAAGCAAGAACGGACTGCACGAAGTAAAACATGGACTGTACGGAAGTAAAAACGGACTGCGCGAAGTAAAACCTGGACTGCACGAAGTAAAATAAAATAAGGGCATAATGGTCCATTTTTAGAAAAATACGGACTGCGCGAAGTAAAATACGAACGGTATAGAGCAGCACCCAATAAAAATCGATTGCGTTAATTAGTAAAAAACTGTTTGAAAATATTTGATTCAAAATTGTGAGCTTAATTACCAGGGCGAGTGCTTTGAAGTGATCTCTGGTCAACTTAAACTCCGACGCCTCATCTTCAATGACGTCCAACATCAGATCAAAGAAATCCACCGCCACCCTCGGCTTCCCGCCGCCGTTCCTCCGCCGCTCCTCATCCCTAACCTTCTCCCTCTCAGTCATAATCCCTTCCAACAGATTATCAAACCTCCGCCTTATATCCTCCGACCTCCTCTTAAACCCTTGGATGTCCCACTTCCTCATGAACCACACGAAATCCGACACGTTGAACTCCCCGAATATCCGGCTCACGTCCTGGGCCAGCCCCCTCGCCACCTCCGCCTCACCTTCCGTGCCCGAGGCACGGATCCCCATCATCATCTGACAGATGACGTTGTTAGCGAACCTCAGCAGCTCCTGGCTGACGTTTACTATTCCACGGTCCTGGGACTTCTGTCTCATAAGTCCCAGCAGACCGTGGAGCTCCTCTTTCCTGGTGGGCCTGAACTGGCCCATCATCCTGGTACCGAGGAGCTCCACTGTGCTCAGCTTCTTCATGAATTTCCAGTATGGCCCGTATGGGGCGAACGCGAATGACATGTTGTCGAAGGTGAGGTAGTCGATTGCGATGGTGATTGGTCTCATGGAGAAGTTGATCTCGTGTGTCTTGAGGAACTCGCGAGCGAGCTCTGGAGAGGAGACGACGATGACAGAGATGGAGCCGAGCTTGATGTTCATCAATGGTCCATAGCTGGAAGCGAGGTTGTCGAAAGTGCGGTGGATTAGAGGTCCGATGAGGTGGAGGTGGCCGATGATTGGGAGGGACGTGGGTCCGGGAGGGAGGCTCGGGCCTTTTCGAGATTTTCGAGCTAGGGTTAGGGCAAAGAAGGCGACTATGGCTACGAGGGAGAGGAGCTCGAAGATCATGGTGGCTTTCAGGCGAGGGATGAATGTCTGTAAATCTGTATACGTTTATTTGTAGTTTGAACAAATTAAGCTATAAGCCATGATATAGAGGATTTTTTCCAAAAATGGGCTTTGCCCAAAAATCAATTACCAAAATAGGCTCGTTGTACGGTCAATTCCCAAAATGGGCTTGTTTTCGCTGATTGGGCATGTATGTCGCCAAAATAAATGGCGATCCGATTTTTAACATGAAAATCGCCATTATAAGTGGCGATTTTTTAGTCTGACAAGTCAGCCAAAAATCGCCACTTATAGTAGCGATTTCATGGCTGAAAATCGCCACTATAAGTGGCGATTTTTGGTCTGACAAAGTCAGCCAAAAATTGCCACTTATAGTGGCGATTTTTGGAGTGCATTTTACTTTCAAATATAGTAAAATAGCACTTTGGCCTCTCTACTTTGTAAACTTAACAAATAGCTTCCTATCGTATAAACCGCTCTTTTTATCTTTCATTTTTTGACCAATTTGTATTTTGGGTCCTTTCATTTCAACTAACGCTTCATGACGTTAAATATGTGCACATAGATTCTATTTTGAGATTTGTATGTTCCTATTTCAAAACAGTGGCGAAGCCAGGATTCAAGCATACCATGGGCCCGATACATAAAATACAATAGGCCGAATATATTTCCGTACGATAAAATACATATATTTTAGCTATTTGGGTCTAGGGGACCCTGGGCCCGGGCCCAGGATAGCCACCCCTTATCTTCGTTAGTGTTTCAAAATGTGTTTATAATTGACTAATGTTACTCGTATAATTGACTGATGTTACTCGTATAGTACTCGTTAATTTAATTGGTGCGCATTACTATACGAGTAACATTAGTCAATTATTAAGTCAAAAAAACATTAGTCAATTATAAACACCTTTCGAAATACGAACATACAAATCTCAAAATAGAATCTATGTGCACATATTTAACGTCATGAAGCGTTAGTTGAAATGAAAGGACCCAAAATACAAATTGGTCAAAAAACGAAAGATAAAAAGAGCGGTTTATACGATAGGAAGCTATTTGTTAAGTTTACAAAGTAGAGAGGTCAAAGTGCTATTTTACTATATTTGAAAGTAAAATGCACTCCAAAAATCGCCACTATAAGTGGCAATTTTTGGCTGACTTTGTCAGACCAAAAATCGCCACTTATAGTGGCGATTTTCAGCCATGAAATCGCTACTATAAGTGGCGATTTTTTAGTCTGACAAAGTCAGCCAAAAATCGCCACTTATAATGGCGATTTTCATGCTAAAAATCGGATCGCCATTTATTTTGGCGACATACATGCCCAGTCAGCGAAAACAAGCCCATTTTGGGAATTGACCGTACAACGAGCCTATTTTGGTAATTGATTTTTGGGACAAGCCCATTTTTGGAAAAAATCCTGATATAGGGTATTCAATTAATATTGCCGACGCTTTGTTTTATTTTTTTATTTATTGAGTGGGTTAAGTCAGGTCAGCTTTCTGACAGTTCTTAGTAAGGGTGGGAATAGATTAATTCAGTTATTAATCAATCAAAATCAGTTAATCTACCTACAAGAAGCTTTGACCGACCCAAATAAAATTGTTAAAAAACCAACTGAATATTCGGTTAACAAAAAATTTGATCAATTTAACTGATTTTGACCGATTTAACCTACTTTTTATCCTTCAAATTCATTGTAAATTGAATAATATCATAAATTATACACCAAGTAAATAAGCACTTGTATTAGAACTCATTATTCCATTATTGTTTCGATCAAGGTCGGTTAACCGCATTTTAACCGATGATCAGCTTGCTAAAAATGGTTAACCACTCTGTGACCAATCGATCAAATAATTAACCAATTTTAACCATCAACCTTAACCGAAACTCATCCATGTTACATTAATAAGACAAATTCTCTAATTTTTTATACATATATGATTACATTAATAAAAATATATATATATAGCTTCGTGATACATATTATCTAGTGTTGCTAAGATCGGATCCAAACATCTCATTTGACCTGAAATCGTTAATTGAAATGTTATAATTAAGGGGTTGTTTGGCTGATGGAATTGGGTTTAGGAATTGATCAAATTCCCGGTCTATTGGGAATTGACTCAAATACAATTTTCATTGGACCGGGAATTGAAATCCAATTTCCAGACCCAATTCCATCAACCAAACCACCCCTAAGTGACACTAAATATCCCATTTAACCCAAGCTGTCCACTACCTTGGCCTGAAAGGGCAAAATGGCCAATTCACATGCCCACCATACGTACAGATGTTGCATACCACGTGAATGCACAAACAAAGTACAACCGAACTTTATTTACGCAATTGAACGGACATGGTTGTTGCTTAGTTGCAACGTTGTAGAAGAAGTAGGTACATTAATAGCAAAAACAAACAAAAAAGTAAGTAGGTTGTGTAGTGTAGATATTATTTGTCTCACTAGTAACTCGCGGGTTATCGAAAGAGATTTATTATAAATCATAGTTAATGATAGGTCAAGCACAAGATAAATATTAAAAAAATGCGCTGGCACAGATTTAGAATGAGCTCAGTTGAAAAAAGCTCAAAGGAAATTTGTGCTCCTACAATTAGATATGGAGATAAGAGCTCTAGGGCCTAGATTATTGTACGAGATATGATTGAAGTTTAGTCGGGTTACCAATCAACCGGTAACAAGCTAAGTAACAACCCTGCCGCCTTGATCTAAAGGAGATATATATACAATTTGACTCCATTAATGTTATATAACTTAACTTAAATTGCTTCTCGATGAGTTCAAGGATCCTCTTTTTCATCTTTGTTTGTGCATTCTAAAATCTTTACCTAACTTTTAGCTGATATCATGTCAGGGGTAGATATGAGAGAGAAAGGAGGGGAGAGAGTGGGTGAGAGGGTGAGGGGTCGGGGGGTGTTCCAGGGGCTTTTGGGGGTTTCTTCGGATCAACAGAATCATAGTCTTCAGATTAGGGATGCTTTGATCATTCTCGAAGCGTCTAATCGTTTTGCGTCGGTGGACTTCAGATTGGTTGTTACTAGGGCAGGCCTTTCTCACTTTGTTTTTTTGGATGTGGAGGAATTGGTGTGGTTAAAAAGTACGTTGGAAGTTGCAGCTGCTAATCGTTGGTCGGTGGTTACAGGATGTAAATTTTTAGGAAGGCGAAGGGAGTTACGTCTCGCTCGTTTCTCGGTTAGGAGTAGCTGGTTTCTTAACGTGGCAGAGCTTTGTCGTAACGGGAGGCAATTTTTGTGAACTTGCCGGAGGAGCTGAATAGTAACGGCTGGCCCAATCTTCTGAAGATGTTGTCCAAAGTGGTGGCGGATCACGTGCCGCCTCCACCGAGTTCAGGTCGACCGATTAAGTCTTTCACGGAGGTCGCGTTGGGTCCCGTTTTGGGATTAGAAGGTAAGTGCACGATTTCGATGGATTCATCTATTGAGATGGAGGATCTAGGGGTGGCTAAGAGGTTACAGTATTTAGAGCGGTGTCTTTGCTTTCGATTTATGGACAAGGAACCAGAAGTTGTCAATTGGAAAACGTTCCGGGCGTGGATGGTTAAGAACTGGGGCTTACCAAGTGACGTTAAGATACTCTGCCTAGGGGAGGACTTATGGGTGTTGGAATGTCCTTCCAAAGAAGCAGTAGATAGGATTCTAAGTTTGAACAGATATCTCTATGGCTCTTCTAAGATTTTCTTTGATAGGTGGACGACTGAAGCGGGACGGTCATCTTGCTTTCTGAAACAGAGGGTAGAATGGATTGTGGTGCGAGGGATTCCCCTCCACCTCAGATCTTTGGATCTATTTCGAGCTTTAGGAGAAAGTTGTGGAGGATTTGTGGACTACGACGACAGACTATGCCCTCTCAATTCAGTTCGGATTAAGATTAAGTTGACGAGGGATCTACCGGAAATTCTGAAACTGCGTTTTGCTGAAGAGGTTTTCACAGTCAAGGTGTGTAGGGAGTCATTTGCTTGCGCAGGAAGGGAGGCAGTTGGGGTTCCTCAAGTTATTCTCGAGCACTCTCTTGCAAGGGACATTGAGAGGCCGGAGGCGAGTTGGAAGATTAGGTGTTTGCGAGGTAAGGCTAAAGCTTTTGTTGAGGGTGAGTCGTCGGCGACGAAGTCTCTGAGAGCTTTCTCAGATGAGGCGCAGTTTCAAAAGGGTGTCAGCAAGAATTTAGTGGGTTTGGTGCCGGAGGAGGAGTTGCAGCCGGAGCGGTCGCCGGAGACAGAGGTTTCCAAGAACGGATCTATGTTACAGTTGAACGGGTCAGGTTTGGGACCTTCGGGTGGTAGCGAGTTTTCCCAAAAGGAGTTATTACCTCATGGGTGTCTCGGGAGGCGTTCGACTTTGATAGGTCAGAAGTTGATGAGATCGATGTTGGATTTTGGATTAAAAGGAGAAGGCAGAAAGGAAGTTCAGTGTGTCAGAGGTTACTTTGGTGTTTATGTAGGGTTAAGGATATCAGATGGCATCGGATTATGTGTTCAGTCTAGAAACTTTTCAATTTCCCAAACAAATTTTTTAAGTGGGTTTTGTGTGACTTGTCCAGAAGTTTCGGTGGAACCAATTTTTGGAATTAATCAACAAGCTATTGGGCCGGGTGGAAAAGTAAGATTAAAGGGTGGGCCAAATTGTATCCTTATGAAAGATGGGGCCCAATCTTATTCTCCTGAGGCCTTGGATTTAATTGGGAATTCAGAACATGAGGAGGATATCAAGGAAAGTCAAATTTCGACTTTAGAGGAAGAGAGGGTTGAAAATTTAAATATTTTGCAGGCAGTAGATACAGTAGCACAAGTGTTGGAGCTGCAATTATCAGGATCGATAGAGGAGGCATTAATTTCAGTTAGAAAGTCGGCGGTGAAGGTGTTGGATCGTAGGAAACTCTCAAGAGGGAAAACTAGGACAGAAAGGGAGTTAGCCAAACTAGGTAACTCGCTGGATTCCGTGATTGTATCTCATCCCAGGGAAAGGCGTGCAGGTATGGACTCTTCTGTGTATCTTTCGTATGATGCTTAATTTATTGTCGTGGAATGTTCGAGGTTTGGGGTCTGCGGAAAAGAGATTTCAGATTAAGGGAAGGATTCAGAATTTGGGTTCGTCGATTGTGTGTATTCAGGAGTCTAAACTTGAGGTGGTGGATAGTATGTTGTTGCGTAGTCTGTCTTTTTGTTCTCATTTTCAGTGGACTGTGAAGCCCTCGGTTGGTTCGGCGGGTGGAATTATTACAATTTGGAATGAGGACTTGTATGCAGTTGAAGCTCAGTGGATTGGAAGGTTTTGTGTGGTTAATGTGCTGCGAAACGTAGATAATTCGTTCTGCTGGTTGCTTGTGAATGTTTATGGCCCATGTGCTTGGGCAGATAAACAGATGTTTGTTGATGAGCTCAAAGAGGTGTTGGAGTGGTGGGATTTACCAGTTTGTGTGGTTGGTGATTTCAACTTAATTCGGAATAATGAGGAAGCTATAGGTTTGCCGAGGGAGCAGCGAGAATTGGATTTGTTAAACAATTTTGTGAATGATGTAGGGTTGATTGAACTTCCTTTGGGTGGAGCGTCGTTCACTTGGACAAATTCTCGTTTGGTCCCGTCACTTTCGAGAATTGATAGGGCATTCGTTTCAAGTGAGTGGGAGAGTCAGTTTGTTGAGTGTTCTCTGGTGGCTAGGGCAAGATCGTGTTCTGATCATTGCCCCATTTCCATTCTTTGTGGACAAAGGGAGATTATTAAGCGCCCGTGGAGACTTGAGTTAATGTGGTTTCTTCATGACGAGTTTGATAGGGCAGTTAGGAGGAATTGGAAAGATCAGTTAAGGGGGAAGACTGGTTTCTTTGCAGTTGCAAGTAAGTTGAAAAAGCTTAAGGAGTTTTTGGTTGGGTGGAACAAAGAAGTGTTCAAACAGGTGGAGGGTCAGATTGCCATGGTGTTGACTAAAATTGCTGATTTGGATTCCAAGGAGGAAAGAGGGGAGCTTGTTGAGGAGACTAGACTAGAGAGATGCAGATTGAAATGTGCTCTGCTTCAGTTATGGAAGCAAGAGTATATCATGTGGAAGCAGAAATCTCGAGAGAAATGGCAGTTGGATGGGGATAGAAACACTAGTTACTTCCACAAGGTTTCAAGTCAAAATCGTAGAAGCAACAGTTGGAGCAGCTAAGAGTTAATGGTGAACAGTTTCATGGTAAAAGGGACCTTTCTCGGGAAATTCCTAAATTTTATGAGAGCCTTTATTCTGAGGAATGCTACTATCGCCCTTTCCCTATGTCTATTGGTTTCAGCCAAATTAGGAGGGAGGACAGTTGGAAGTTGGTTAAGCCGTTTTCCGAAGAGGAGGTTTGGCATGTTATTAAATCTTCTTCGGGAGACAAGGCGCCAGGTCCGGACGGCTTTCACCTTGCTTTCTTTAAGAAGTTTTGGGATTTGATTAAGGGAGAATTCATGGAGGGATGGCTGATTTTCACAGGTCGGGGTTGCTTCCCAGAATGGTTGGGTGTACATTCTTATGCCTTATTCCTAAAAAGGAGGCGGTGGATGATATCAAAGACCTTCGTCCTATTAGCCTCGTGAGCAGTATCTATAAGATTCTCAGTAAAGTGTTAATGGAGAGGTTGAAAGAGCCACTCAAAGCGTTAATTTCAAAGTATCAATGCGCTTTCGTGGGAGAGCGTCAGATCCTAGATGCAGTACTCATAGCTAATGAGGTGATCGACTCGAGAGTGAGGAGTGCCAAACCAGGACTCATCTTCAAGCTTGATATAGAAAAGGCTTACGATCACGTGAACTGGAACACTCTTTTGTCTATCTTGGGTCGGATGGGGTTTCCCGAGGTGTGGATTATTTGGATTAGGTCGTGCATCTCCTCGCCGGTGTTCTCAACTTTGGTGAACGGAGAAGCGACGGGTTTCTTTCCATGCTCGCGAGGCTTAAGGCAAGGTGATTCTCTATCTCCCTTTCTATTTATCTTGGTTATGGAGGTGCTGTCCAAGATATTCAGTAAGTTGCAACAACATGGGTTATTTAAGGGTTTCTATATCAATGAGGCCCATGAGTTAGGTGAGGTATCTCATATCCTTTTTGCCGATGATGCCATCGTATTTGTGAAGTTGAGGAGGCGCAGGTACATGTCCTGTTAGCGGCGCTTATCTGTTTCGAGAACATCACTGGTCTCAAAGTTAATGTTCACAAGAGTTCTCTCTTCGTGGTGGGTGTTGTTCTGGATGCTGAAAGGTTGGCTAGGATTTTTGGGTGTACGCTTGATACCTTGCCAGCAACTTATTTAGGTTTGCCTTTGGGGGCAAAGGCCAAGTCCAGTGCTATTTGGGAACCTGTTCTGGCTACGGTACAGAAGCGCTTGGAGGGGTGGAAGGCTCGGTTATTGTCATTTGGCGGTAGGTTGGTGCTGTTGAAGAGTGTTCTCTCTCACATTCCCACTTATTTCCTGTCTATTTTGAGAATTCCAGCAACAGTCCGAGCTAAACTTGAGCGAATCCAGAAACGCTTTCTTTGGGGAGGGTCAGAGGAAAAGATGAGGTTTCATCTAGTTAACTGGGAGCTGGTCAAGACCTCGACTCAGAGAGGGGGTTTTGGTGTCTTGGATTTGGATTCTTTTAATAAGGCTCTTCTTGGTAAATGGGCTTGGGGGTTTGCTTGTGATAGAAAGGCTTGGTGGAGGGAGTTGATGGTGCTAAAGTGTGGAGAGGGGAGGTCTATTGGCAACCGGTTTGGAGTTTATCAGGAGCAGGCGTGTCGATGTGGAAGTGGATTGTCAAGGCGAGTCCCTTGTTCTGGAACTTCAGTTTTGTTGATCCGGGGGGTGGGTGGGTTGCGTTTTGGGATGACATTTGGGTGAGTGGGGTAAGATTGAGGGAGCTTTTTCCTAGAGTGGTGGCTGCTGCCACCATTCAAGATTCATGTGTATTCGATGTGTTTCCCTTTTGTTTCAGGACAGATTGATTCCTGCCGATGCGGTTGAGGCTTCGGGGTGGTGCTTTGACAGAGTATCACAGTTTCTTGTCGTTCCTGAGGCGGATCCCATTGGGGACCTTGTCGGAAGGTCCTCCTTCGATCGTGTGGCCTTTGTCAGCTTCAGGGCTCTTCTCAGTCAAGTCGCTTAACGTTCGGTTGACAGAGCAGAAATTTCATGGGGTGTGTGATGTTCCGTTTGACACGATTTGGAGCAAGGTGGTGCCTTCAAAGGTGCAATGTTTCATGTGGCTCTCGTATCATGGTAGCATTTTGACGTGGACGTACTTAAAGCTCGAGGTTTTCAGCTTCCCAACCGATGTGCATTATGCTTGTCTCATGAAGAATCGGTTAGTCATTTATTTTTGCATTCCCCCTTTGTGAGTCCGGTTTGGGGTAAAATCAGTTCGAGACTTTCCATCTTTGGCCCGATGCCGGCTAAGATAGCGGATTTGATCGCGGGATGGAAATGGTTGAACTGTGGGGAGCTTTTCAGGCCAATGATGCGTGTGGTGTTACATAGTTTTCTCTGGCATGTCTGGTTAGAAAGAAACGATGTCATTTTCAGAGATTCAACAGCTTCGGCTTCCCGTGTTTTTGCTCGGACATTAGTTTCGTGTTGTATGTGGCTTAGAGTTCATGCAGTTATTTCGCAGCATGACTTCGAGCTTTGGATGAGGCAACTCACGGCCACATAGTTTTTCCAGTCTTTGTGCTGAGCTCCGGTATGTTTGTGCTTCCCGGGGTTGGCAGGGGTTTGAGGCTGTTGAGTTTCTCGGTTTGGGTCTTGTTGTTTTGTTTTGTCGGCTACAACCCTACTGTTTCTACGGTTGGTTGAGTAGCTTCTGTACAGGGTTCCAGGTGCCTTATCACCATGGTTTTCTCTCCTTTTATATATATATATAGTTCACATCATTCATCAAAAAAAAACTTTGAGCTCCTTGAGGATGATTTCTTGCAAGGTGGGAAACAAGAGTATTGTTAGAGAGTGTTTATGGTGTAAGCTAGTGCATGAGCCGCGAGCAGGTAACCGAGAAGTATCGAGATGTGCCTTAAGGGAGTACGTATGACAAAGACTTGTAGCATACGGCGTAAGGACGTGCAGTATCAGACGTTTGGTCTGGTACGTCATGTCCTCCGTACTGAGTGAATGATTGATATTTATACAGCCAATGTGGCATGAACCAGAGATTCACGTGTTAACTCATGAGTGGCGTCTTTATGTGTCATGATTTGTTTCGTTGAATGGAGGCCTCGCCTAGCCATAGGTGAAGGGGTTAAGGGAACTGCCCCTAATAAGACGTTGACAAGTCTAGCTAACTATAGACAATATTGGAGTACGTAAGAAGTAATTGATTTGACAGGACGGACGCCCTACTCCTAAGAGGACTTGACAGTTAACTAAGGACGGACGAGCAGTAAAGAGCAAATGACCTGTCTGCTTAAGGATCATTAGACCTAAGCCCATCAACCATGATGGGGTCGTTACTGCATCAATTATGGGAGTACATAGATATGTTGATAGTTTGGGTAGCAGTATCTAAAATGCACTGTACAATGTCGGTACCTAGCATGTGCAAATAATGAATCTAATGAATGCCGCTATATCTAGATTATGGCTCATTAGCCCATTTTTTTGTTAGTTTTTATATGGAAAAATATTTTTATTTTATTTTTTCTACTTTTTTCCTACAATTTTAAGATATAATAATTTGTTATAGAAATTAGTATCTATCCTAATTATAATTTATTAAGATAAAAAATATAAATAATTTAATTAATATGCTGGTACAAAATTAAAAATTTGATATCAATTATTGGAAATATGATAAAAAAATTCATTATAATTATGATTTTTTGTTTTTACGTTAAAAACACTGTTATTTTTCTTTGATTAAAAAATAAAATATTATAATCATTAGATGTGGCAGGTAACGTGTCAACTTAAAAAAAAAATCTGCATTAATGTATTTATAGATGTACATAGATTTCACACCATAGTCCGCATAGCTCCCAAGAAGGGACAACTCTCGATTTTTCTCTTGGAATGGAAGCTATATCAAGAAAATTGGAGGACAGCACACGATAGATTTGACTATCCGCGCCCGAAAAATATCGCCTCTTTATAATTACTAGTAGATTTTATTTTCCCAAACCCAAAACTCAAAAAGCTTTGTGGTCACTATACAGTAAAGTGTACAGAGCAGGTTTGGGGGTGGGAACTTGGGGTTGGGGTAGTGGGTACCCGCATACCCAACCCGAAATTTTGTGGGTAATGGGTACCTACGGGTTGGGGTTTGGGATTGAGTTACTCATTTTTGGGTAGTGGGTACCCACTACCCATATGGGTTTACCCCAAGGTACCCACAATAATTTTGTTTTCATTAGTCATTACCCATTAGCATTTAGGCAGACCAATCTCCTAACCGAAGTCCTAACTAATTCTTAATTCATCTAGTCGTGAGTTACTGAGTCATGACTCCTCCTCACTCCTCACTCCTAAGCAGCACAGCCACATCCACTCTCTCTAGTGTCCTCTCCCGCTCTCCCGTTTCAACATTTCTATTTCTTCCTTCTCGATTTCATTTGCTTATTGGTTAATATACCACCCAAATCATCAACATGGAAAGGAAGGAAGTAGGAAGAGCACGTCACCTTTCTTTTCTTTTTTGAAATTGATATTTGACAGTGGAATTGTCAGTTCATGTAATGGTTTAATGGACGTGGTTATGTGATGAAACTTGTATGGGATTATCAGCTACGAAGATTAGTCGAGTTTGAAGTTGATTGACATTTTAGTTTTCGTCGTATGTTTTATATTATGGGTAATATGGGTAGTGTGGGTTACCCACTACCCATTTCATATGGGTAGTGGGTACCCATTACCCATATGGGTATGGGATTTGGGATAGATTTTTTGGAATTATGGGTATGGGTACCCACGATATATACCCATACCCAACCCATTTCCCACCCCTATTTGGGGGTGTTTGAGGAAAATCCAAATGCCAAAAAAAAAAAAAAAGAAATTAAAGGAAAAGCTTTGTGGTCCTGAAACCGACGTCGTTTTGAAATGCTTGGAAGATATTACCATTTTCTGCCCATCTCGCCTACGGGGAGTTGTTGTGACCATTTATTCAAGGCATGGGAACTGCGGTTCATTGTTGGGATACCTTACTCTTTCTAACTATAATAGGCTGTGTCATGTATTTGAATTATTATATTATTAATTATTTTTTTAAAAAAATTTTGGATAAAAAACGTGTAACAATTTATTCGCAATATGACATTTTGTCGAATTATGTTCAACATTAGACAAAAAGTTACATTTGCATGACGCGATGTAATCCAATTTACACCACACCATACACTAGCAGCCATATAACAGCTATTGACTGTTAAGTATCCGTTAGTAGCCGTTATGGCTATTGCTGCATGGTGCGGCATTTGATGGGTGGTCTCACACTATGAAGGTGTTAGTTAGTGTTACTTATAATTTTTTAGTAATTAAATATTAGTTCCTCAAGTTGCATGAGTTATTGATATTTGTCAAATTTTCACAAGTTCCACCAGCCTTTATATCAAAGTTTATTTGTAGTATATATGAGTTTTTAATGATTTCAATTGAATTTCCACGAGTTCTATAAACTTTCATTTAAATTCTGTTTTGATTATATTCTAGTTTTCACAAAATTCAATAACCTTTGTTTAAAATTGTGGATATGAGGTAAACATGTAGATAGAGAACTAGAGATATTATGAAAAAATTTAGGTTTAATTTTTTTTCATACAGCACGATCTTTTAGCTTATTACGCGAATATACATCATAGTTTCCCAAATTTCAATATTTGCACGAACTACTTATGTCATTTACCAAAACAGCATGTCGTTAGATTCCGTCTGGAATCGTTCGGCGGACGTGACAAATTTGCTGACGAGCAAGATTTCGTGCTAACGTGAGTCAGCCGATAAGAATTCCCCACGAATTTGGCTGATTCAACTAGAATTCGAAAAACATGATATATATTCGCGTAATAAGTCAAAATGTCGTGTCGTGTGAGAAGGTTAGGCCAGAAATTTAAATGAAAATGGTCCGTTGTCTGCCTCTGAGGCTCTGATCAATAGCTGCCGAGTGCCGACATATAATAAAATCTCTCTTTTTATCTTGATCGAACAATCGAAACAACTGGCTTTTAGTATACCTCCAGTAATTCAGAAACCTCTGAAATTTCATCAATGGCTACCGATACAATCGTCCTGTACCCATCCCCCGGCAGAGGCCATGTCGTCTCCACCGTCGAACTCGGCAAGTTCCTCCACCGCCACTACCCCACCGCAACAATCACCGTCGTCGTCATCCCTCTTCCCTCCGACTCCTCCACCGACTCCTACCTCGATTCCGTAACCGCATCCTCCCCTTTCATCACCATCTGCCGCCTCCCTCTCATATCTCCCCCTGCCGCCGCCGGGCAGCAACTCCTCCACCGCAATTCCCACTCTGCTCTACCAACTACCCCTGCTCCAGAACTCCAACTTCGGCGACCTCCTCACGGATATATCCAGATCCAACACAATCAAAGCCTTGGTCGTCGATCTCTTCTGCAATTCCGCTTTTTCAATCGCCGACGAGCTTAAAATCCCCTTCTACTTCTACTGCACCAGTTCCTTGTCCGGCCTCGCGTTTTTACTCTATTTCCCCGTGATTCACGAGAGCTCCGAAGTCAGCTTGAAGGATGGTACCGATTCCGTTGTCCCCATCCCTGGACTGCCGTCAATTCCGTTGAAGGATGTTCCTCTGGCGGTGGTCGATCGTAGTTGCAGAGCTTATTCGGGCTTCATCAATACGGCGTACAATTTGGGGAAATCCGCAGGGATCATCGTTAACACCTTCGAATTGCTTGAACTCAGCGCGTTTCAATCGATTTCTGAAGGGAAGTGTACTCTGAGCAAGTCTCCGCCGCCGATCTATTGCATCGGTCCGATCGTGGAGGAGAAAGGGGAAGTAAAGGAGCACGCGTGTATGACGTGGCTGGATTCTCAGCCGAAGGGCAGCGTGGTCTTTTTATGCTTCGGGAGTATGGGCGTCTTTTCGCGTGCGCAGATAACGGAGATTGCAATCGGTTTGGAGAGGAGTGGGGCCCGCTTCTTATGGGTTGTTCGGAGCCCCGCTCCGGGCGGTGAAACCGGCGGCAGGATGACGACCGATGAGGCGGATCTGGATCCCATTCTGCCGGAGGGGTTTTTGGAGAGGACGGAGGAGAAAGGATTGGTTGTGAAATCGTGGGCCCCGCAGATGGAGGTGCTGAATCACGAATCGGTGGGCGGGTTCGTGACTCACTGTGGTTGGAACTCGGTGTTGGAATCGGTGTGCGCCGGTGTGCCGATGGTTGGTTGGCCGATTTACGCGGAGCAGAAGATGAATCGGCATTTCCTGGTTCGTGATATTGGGGTGGTGCTGGAGTTGATCGAGTCGGAGGAAGATGGGATGGTGAGTGCCGGTGAGTTGGAGAAGCGAGTTGTTGAGTTGATGTCGCTTGACTCGGAGAAAGGGAAGGCGGTGAGAGAGCGAGTCAGAGCTATGAAGGAAGGTGCGGCGGCGGCGATAAGCGACGGTGGAAGCTCTGTCGCTGCAATTAAGAAGTTTGTGGACTCGTTTAAATAAGAATAAATCATTGTTATCTGTTTTTAATGTTTTTGTTCAAATAAATGGAATTTCAGCTTCACCATTTTGAAGGAGTAGACATGGCCATGACTCTTCATCACCGATCAAAATCCGTTACCTTCCATAGTCGTAAGATAGGTCAAGATCCTCTCCTCCATGCTAAGGTAGAAGAAGGTCAAATCTATTTATCAATTCGACTTGATTCAGTTGATTTTTTTACTCGATTTGATTTCCTACGAGGCCATTCAATCTCATCACGTTTAAATATTTTTCCATACAAACATAATTCAAATGATTTTATAACTAGTTATTGTAACCATTTATAAGGTTTTGTAACCAGTTACGAGATAAAATAACTAAATCTTGTATTTGTATTTAAACAAAAACTTGTACTTGTAATTAGTTATAAAATTGTTTGAATCAAATTCGTTCCCTTGATCCACTAGTCTCGTCCAATTCAAGTTATAATATTAGTAGGCAGTGTTTGGATACATGGATTTGAGTTTGATATTTGTATTTGGTATTTCAAATTCCAAATTTTCTTGTTTGGTTAGAAACTAACTTGTGTATTTGAATTTGAATGAAATCCACTCTTACCGTTTTTTAGTTGTATTTCAAATCCCATCTTAAAAGTAGTGATTTCAAATTCACAAATTTCAAATACCAAATCCAAACTACTCTATCCAAACACGCCCTTAACATTTCCTTAACATTTTTAATGGGCTACCGAGTCCAACTATCCATAATTGGATTACATATTATCCGAGTATCTACAAAAGCCCCGTTTCCTCTGATCGACTTCTTCAGAAAAGCAAAGTTGTCGCGTAGCGGATCTTAGAAAAGATGTAACAATTAGACAAACTTATTAGTTTCAATTAAGTAATCGTGACAAAATCAGGATTCCAGTAGACTTTGGTTACGGTACATAAATTACAATATGCCAGATAAATATTGGTAGAAGAAAATTCACATACTTTAGCATCGTAAGAATAGTAAGGTGTGTTTGTATGCACGGAAGCATATGAATGAAATCTCCCCGGCGACGTTTGGGCTTTTTCTTCTCATGAATGAGAAGTTTGACTGAACCAGACTGATGGGCTTCCTTTTTATAACATAAGCCCAATAGAAACAAAGCCCATCTTTTGTTTTTTTTTATATTGGGCCTCTTTTATAAAAAGGAACAAGTATAGAATTGGTCTCTACTGCTCCCCTAACCAAAGCAATGCTCTCCTCTGCTATTTTGGTCTTTACTATTGGCCCGATTGATATGAAAGACGAGTGGAAATGAAAGTTCACGAAGGATAAGTCATTCTCCACCCGACGAGCCTGCCATGTTACTTTCCAAGACATGTTTAACCTTCCCTCCTCTCAAGGAATCTTCAGACGTCGGGGTCCAAAATGTGAAAGTGGCTTTGGAATCTTTTTCTACCACTCAAAATACGTTTCTTCCTCTGGAGGTGCAGTATTATTCATAGTGTTGGCTACTTCAAAAAATCTCTAGAAAAACTTCGTGCGTCCTCCTGAACCTGTCAAATCTGCCTCATACATGAATAATCCATCATCCACTTTCTTTTCTTGTATCCCTGTGCTACATGGACTTGAGTCCTTACATGTGATCATTCCATCTTTGGTACTCGTCATCTCAATCCCCTGCCAGCCAGATTGTTCCACACCATTCCAATACCTACCCACCACCAACTACCATCACCTCTCAGAACACTATAATAAATCGTTCTTATTAAATGATTCACATAAGGAAGCTTTTGGCATTGTGTCAATGATCTTGTGTACGACGGTCAATCTAGTCTGTCTGTCTCTCTACTCATCCCCTATATGTTTTGAAACTCATGCCCTCCTGAAATCTTACTCTTATAATAACAGATGTTCACTCAATGTACGATTTTCTCTGAATGCAACATTCTGGTCGATGCCCTTAAAGGTCCCAAGCATCGATCATTGACCCTGAGACTGCATATCAACCAGCGCTTTATCTCACGAACTTTATACCGAAAAGTAAATTGAGTTGCGATCGAAATCTGCTAGATGGTTAGATGTAACAGTTTGGTAGCTGAATAGAAGATCCACTGTATAAAAAATAAAAAAAAAAAACAAAAAACCAGCGGGTAGGTATGTCTTATTTTTAGTGTCTTTGTTAGAGCAGAATGGAAGCCCTGAACCAATAAGGAAAATTCTGGGGTGCTGAAACTTCAGCACCAAATTGGTGCTGAAGTGTGAATCCAACGGCCCACGTCTGTTTTAATTGAGAAGTATGGATCCAACGGCTCAGATGATTCAGATGTGGGTCCCTTGGGGAAGGGAAAGTAAAGAGGGGTATTTTCGTCTTTGCGCATGAAGTCTGAAAAAGTGGCAGAAATATATTAATTTATGTCAACTCACAATCTCTCTCTTAGTTTACACACACATAATTTGGATTTAATGATTAAACTTAACATAATTACTTCATCTTAAATCCATTTTTAATAATTCAAACGTCAAAAGTTTCGTTGTTTAAAAACTAATCTAACGATATCACTCTTGCTACATTCTGAGAATAATAGATAATATAGACGTGCGCATAAATAAACACATACTTACGTCTATGTTGGTTGTAATTCTACATATGTTTCGGTTAATACATACTTACGTCTATGTTAGTTGTAATTCAGACGCATGTGTATCATCTGTCTCAAGTTCATACATGATGCAAGTAATTAGAGCATTTTAACTCAAACCTTGTGCATATGTCTATATATAATTCATACATATGTTTCGGTTAATACATACTTACGCCTATGTTAGTTGTAATTCAGACATATGTGTGTCACCTGTCTTAAGTTCATACATGATGCAATCAATTAGAGCATTTTAACTCAAACCTTGTGTATATGTCTATGTAACTTTGACGCACTGTTAGAATTTAGACGTATATATGTAACTTTGACAGGTTTATTCCAAAGCTTTTGAGACAGATGTCCGTACGCATTGTTATCATTCGGACGTATGTATACAATGTCTGCTAGTCCATATGTTTGGTGTAACTAATACATGTGTTTGTGCAATGAACTCGTTGTTAAGATGCATTGCTGGTATTCAGAAGCTGTGTAACATGTCCTGAGTATGATGCACAACTAGAGTATTTTAAATCAAATTTTGCACGTATGTCTATGCATAATTCATACATATGTTTTGTTAATACATACTTATGTATATTTTAGTTGTAATTCAGACGTATGATGTAACCAATTAGAGCATTTTAACACAAACCTTGCGCGTATGTCTATGTAGAATTCATACATATGTTTCTATTAATACATACTTACGTCTATGTTAGTTACCCGAGCTGGCACAATGTGTTGTAATTCAGAAGTATGTGTTACATGATGCAACCAATTAGAGCATTAACTCAAACGTTGCGCGTATGTCTATATATAATTCATACATATGTGTTTATTAATACATAAGTACGTCTACGTAAGTTTGACGCATTGTTAGCATTCAGACGTATGTATACCATATGTATGCTAGTCCATACGTTTGTTGTAATTCATACATGTGTAATTCATACTTCTGTTGGTAATTGATGTGAACCCCGAAACCCGTTTCATGTGCATGTGCATCTTAGTAAGCCTTCGCTGATTTCCTTGTCCTGAACTGAAGCGAATCATCGTTGTCGCCCCTTGTTAAATCTGTTTTAATTAAGACGACGTTGTATTACCAAGCATATGTATGTTTTTTCAAGACATATGCATAGATTAATTGAAGCTTATGTATGTGTTTGCAACACCCGACATGTTGGTCTATTATAACCAAGACATATGTATAGATTAATTCAAGCATACGTACGTCTGGATTCCTAACAGGCCTAGATCTGCTTAGCCCTCATTATTCAAGCATACACACGTCTACTTAGCCCTCGCAATTCAAGCATATCAAATACATAATAAAGAAGACGCAAGTATTTGCGCTCTTACACGTAGGTGCACATAACTTAGACGTGTGTCTAGATTATATTAGACCCATGTATCATATTACAGTTATATTAGATGTGTGTCTGGATAAGTCATACATGCACATACATATTTTGCACACGTTAGTATTTATTAATACGCACGTCTTGATGAGTATTTGAAACAGAATAATACAAATTTATACGTACGTTTGTAATAGAATAAACCTAGAATATATGAACGAAGAACATGGAACTAGTTTCGACCTTTCGGGCATACCTACAACAAGGGAAGAACATGAATAATTGGTTAGAACATGAAAAAAAAATCCAAAGATTTTTAACAAAAAAACATGAAAACAAGTAGAATCTTACCTATTTTGAGGTTTGTGTCCACGCTTTCGTCATCTTTGCGTGTGAAGATCGAGTCTCAAAGTATAAAATCTGTATAAATGAACACAAAAGCTATTGTTAGTTCAAACATTTGAGAGAAAATTGTTGGGGGAAGGAGAGAGAAAGGGAGGGAAATTTTGAAATTACAAATTTTGAAATGAGAGAGAGAAAGGATGCTGACTTTTTGATTATATAATTTATTTATTTATTTATTTTTATTCTTTTTGAGTTGATTGATGTCATTTCAGACTCACTTTATTAATTTAGACGCATGTGTTGTTTATACGTATGCTTACATTGATTGAAGCATATGTATGTGTTTGCAACACCCTACATGTTGGTCTATTATAACCAAGACATATGTATATATTAATTGAAGCATACGTTCGTCTAGATTCCTAATATGCCTAGATCTGCTTAGCCCTCATAATTCAAGCACACACACGTCTACTTAGCCCACATAATTCAAGCATATCAAATACATAATAAAGAAGACGCAAGTATTTGTGTAAGGTGCACATAACTTAGACGTGTGTGTGGATTATATTAGACGCATGTATCATATTACAGTTATATTAGACGTGTGTCTGGATAAGTCATACATGCACATACATATTTTGCGCACGTTAGTATTTATCAATACGTACGTCTTGATGAGTATTTGAAATAGAATAATACGAATTTATACGTACGTTTGTAATGGAACAAACCTAGAACCTATGAACCAAGAACACGAAACTAGTTTCGACCTTTCGGGCATACCTACAACAAGGGAAGCACACAAATAACTCATTAGAACATGAATAATTTGTTAGAACATGGAAAAACAAAAAACCCAGAAATTTTCAACAAAAAAACATGAAAACAAGTAGAATCTTACGTATTTTGAGGTTTGTGTCTACTCTTCCGTCATATTTGCGTGTGAAGATCAAGTCTCAAAGTATAAAGGACATCAAGAAGACATATACATCTATTGTACGCGATTTATATGTAACACAACAACCAAAGAGACGAACGAGAGCAAATCGGACCATACCTGTTGCTGCGTCTGGTTTATCGGCATCGTATGTCTGCATTCTCTGTATTAATCTTTCGAATCCAGACGTGTGTCTACGAAATAAGAGGAGAGAGAAGGGAAATCCAGACATGTGTATGTGAAATAAGAGGAGAGAGAAGGGAATCCAGACGTGTGTCTACGAAAAAAGAGGAGAGAGAAGGGAAAAAGAAAGAGAGAGAGGGGGGAAATTCAAATTTTACATTTATGAGGGCTGATGGGGGGTTTATATTTAGGGGTGCTGACGAGCCGAGTCGAGCCGAGCTTTGCCCAGCTCGAGCTCGGCTCGTGAGGTTTGAATGCTGGCTCGAGCTCGGCTCGAGCTCGTGTCGAGCTTTCACACTCGAGCTCGAGCTCGGCTCGACCAAACTTTTATTGGCTCGAGCTCGGCTCGACTCGGCTCGAAGCTAGCTCGTTAACGAGCCTACACGAGCTCGAGCTCGTTAAGGCTCGAACGATGGGCTGATGGGGCGACGGGGGCTGATGGGCGACGGCGGCTGATGGGGCGACGGTGGCTGATGGGGCGACGGCGGCTGATGGGGCGACGGCGGCTGATGACCTCTTCGTCTTCCTCGTCGGCCGTCGCTCGTATGCAAGCCGCCGCTCGGCTGGTTTCGTCCGCCGGCTGATGAGAATGATTTCGTCCGTCCGCTCAAGCTCAAACTGTCGAAGAAGGTGGCCGCCGCCGGTTGATGGAGTCTTTTCGTCCGCCGGCTGACGAGAAGAAGTTGGCCAGGCAGTAGATGGAGTCTCAAAGTGTCGAAGAAGATGGAATTGAAAATTAGGTTTTCAGATTGAAATTGGGGTTCAGATTTAGACTACGCAACATTTTTTTTTTTTTTTTTCTTTTTTAATTGGGAAATTGGTTATTTAATTGGATGGGAAATTGGGGTTTTAAGAGATTTAAACCCCGTTTGGTATCCGAGATTCATAAAATTATGTATTTGAATATATCATGAATCTGTGTATTTTAAAAATTTAGCGTGTTTAATGAATCCCTTACCCCATGAATCTAAGTTTCTAACAATCTTACCCAACAAAATGTTGAATACATGCATTTCTCCGAACAAAATATTCCACTAAAACGACTGATTTATAATCACTGAAGAATCACTCCATACCAAAAGCTCTGTTAGAGTATTTGTTATTTTCTATTATAATGGGAATTGTTATTTTCTATTTACCGTAAACTATAAAGTATAATTCACTAAAGCATACTAATACTAAAACTATAAACACTCAACACTAAACACTAAACTCTAAGCTCTAAACCCTAAACCCTAAACCCTAAACCCTAAATACTAAACACTCAACACTAAACACTAAACTCTAAACCCTAAACCCTAAACCCTAACAAATTGGTCATACGATAGACGTTTTGACCGTAAACTATAAAGTATAATTCACTAAAGCATACTAATACTAAAACTATAAACACTCAACACTAAACACTAAACTCTAAGCTCTAAACCCTAAACCCTATACCCTAAACCCTAAATACTAAACACTCAACACTAAACACTAAACTCTAAACCCTAAACCCTAAACCCTAACAAATTGGTCATACGATAGACGTTTTGACCGTAAACTATAAAGTATAATTCACTAAAGCATACTAATACTAAAACTATAAATTATAAATGTTTTGTGTTCTTGGTTCTTACTTCTTAGTTCTTACTTCTTACTTCACAATTAGGGTGTTACCGAACACTAAATGAGCAGCGGTAATTAAATAAAAATAATTGTATATTCTAAAATTTAATCCTACAAATACTCAATTATGTAAATCTTGCAAACTCTTTGTTAAGTTAACATATATTAATTTTACTTTATTCAATTTCATCTCTTATAAAGTATAATTCACTAAAGCATACTACGAGAAACAATGTTATATTACGAACTTATAGTATAATTCACTAAAGCATACTATAATAAACAATGTTATATTACGAACTTACTCATTTTTCTGAATTATTACTTATCATTAATTTGTAGGCATACTCAAAAATCAAAATGAATATTATTGTTTACAAGATCCAGAATTTTTTTAAAAAAATCGAGCCAAAACCGAACCATTTCATGAGCCAAAATCGAGCCATTTCACGAGCTAATCGAGTCAGCTCGCGAACTCTTCAATCGAGCTAGCTCGCGAGCTCCAAAATCGAGCTAGCTCGCGAGCTACTTTATCGAGCCAGCTCACGAGCCATTCTCGAGCCAGCTCGCGAGCCGTGTAACGAGCTCTAACGAGCCAGCTCGCGAGCTGCAGTGTTCGAGCCAACGAACCGAGCTGGCTCGCGAGCCAGCCGAGCCGAGCAGGCATGAGCTCGAGCTCGGCTCGTTAATAAACGAGCCGGCTCGCGAGCTGGCTCGGTTCGTTTCGAGCCGAGTCACGGGCGAGCTTTTTCCGAGCCGAACGCCGAGCCGAACACGAGCAGCTTGGTTCGTCAACAGCCCTATTTATATTGGCTATTGCTTTCCGTCACATCACACGTCTAAATCAGTCTTATCACGTGTCTAAATCAGTGTGGGTTGGCACATGTGTGAATTGTCCATTATACATTTAATGAGCTGGGCCCGCTTATTTTTCCTCCCCACCATTGGATCTGGCCTCATGTGGTCCCGAATGAAAGCGACGTCGTTTTGCGTACAGTTATGGCTTCGTGGGGAAATTGCCTGTGACTTTGTCAGTTGCTGGCATCCACTTCCTTCATCCAACGGCTCACCGCCTCCCAAACGTCACATTCTGCATTTAATTAATAAATATAAATGGGAATTGTATGTCAGATTGGGTAGCTGCCGACTTATTTTCTATAATTAATATTCGGCTTCATACACATTTTTATCTTTTTACTATGAAAAAATTTAACAAAAACAGTGAAAATTTATATCTCTAATAGAAAAATCTTACTGACAATTAAACTAATTAACTCGTACAATTTGTACTTATTTTTAATTATAACCTTATTAGTCGCACTAAAATGCTCATAATTAACAAATTAACCAGACGACGACGACAACAACGTCTCCAGATTTATCCCCGCACGTGCCGTCGGCACGCACACGAGATCCGTCGCTTTGGGCACAGTCAATCCTGGCCGTTCAGACATATCAACCGGTTTCTCCCCCTTCACGATCTCTCCACCGGAACCAACCACCTCGAAATCGAAGCACTGTATCACCGCCGCGAGCGCCGCCGGGAGCTCCTGCAGCGCCAGCGCCATCCCGGCGCAGATCCGCCGCCCGCTTCCGAAGGGGAGCAGCTCGTAGTGCTGTCCCTTCATGTCCACCTGGTTGTCCATGAACCGCTCGGGTCGGAACTCCATCGGGTTGTCCCAGTACTTCGGGTTCCGCCCGATTGACCACATGTTGACGAACAGCATCGAGTTGAGCGGGATCCGGTACCCGCCGATCTCGCACTCCTGCACGCATTTTCTGGTGATCATTGGAATCGACGGGTGGAGGCGGAAGGCTTCCTTTATTACGGCGTTAATGTATACGAGGTTTGGGCCGTCGGACTCTTCCACGAGGCGGGTCGGCCCGACGACCCGGTCGATCTCTTCTCTAGCCTTTTGGAGAACCCTTGGGTGGTTGATTAGTTCTGATAGGGCCCACTCTAGTGACGCTGCTGACGTGTCTGTTCCTGCTACGAAGAAATCCTACGCATGTAGATAAGATAAGGTTCAATATACATTTTGGTCCTCTTACTATACAAAGTTACCAAAGAAATCCCTCTATTATTCTTTAATCAAATTAAACCTCTTTACTTTAATATCTTTAACAAATGTGCCCTTTCATTAAATTTTTTCATTCCTTAATAATATGATGTGATATGCACAATCAACGTAACAGACGGGAAATGGATGAAAAGTTAACGAAAAGACAAAAAAACAATTAATATGTACCGAAACGAAATGTAACAAATTCTTAGTGACGTGAGTGGTGAGTTTACCAGAACCAATGCTTTAACGTGATCTCTCGTCAACTTGATTTCCGCCGCCTCGTCATCAATAACATCCAACATCAGATCCAAGAAATCTGCCGCTTGCCGCCGCTTCTCGCCGCCGTTCCTCCGCCGCTGCTCCTCCCTCTTTGACACAATCCCTTCCAACAAGTTATCAAACCTCCTCCTTATATCCTCCGACCTCCTCTTGAACCCTTGGACGTCCCACTTCCTCAGGAACCACAGGAAATCCGACACGTTGAACTCCCCGAATATCAGGGTCACGTCGCGGGCCAGCCCTCTGGCCACCTCCGCGTCGCCCTCTGTGCCAGAGGCACGGAGCCCCAACATCATCTGGCAGATGACGTTGTTGGCGAACCTCAGCAGCTCCTGGCTGAGGTTGACTTTTCCACGGTCCTGAGACTTCTGTTGCAGAAGTCTCAACAGACTGTGGAGCTCCTCGGTGCGAATGGGACGAAACTGGTTCAGCATTCGGTTACCGAGGAGCTCGAAGGTGCTTATCTTCTTGATGAACTTCCAGTAAGCCCCGTAAGGGGCGAACGCGAAGGAGATGTTGTTGTAGGTGAGGTAGTCGATGGCGATGGTGCTAGCTCGCATCGAGAAGTTGATCTCGTGGGTCTTGAGGAACTCGCGAGCGAGGTCTGGTGAGGAGACGACGATGACGGAGATGGAGCCGAGCTTGATGTTCATCAGCGGGCCATAGCGGGAAGCGAGGTTGTGGAAAGTGTGGTGGATTAGAGGTCCGATGAGGTGGAGATGGCCGATGATGGGAAGGGGAGTGGGGCCGGAGGGAGGTTCGGGCCTTTTCGAGATTTTCGAGCTAGGGTTAGTGTGAAGAAGGTGACTATGGCTAAGAGGGAGAGGAGCTCGAAGATCATGGTGTGGATTTCAGGAGAGGGATGAAGATGGGAACGAGGAAGAAAATGGAAGAATATATGATGTTTAAGTAGGAAGTTTGGTGGTAGGTAGGAGGTTTATATATATATCCACACTAAAAAGTCATATAGAAATTGATGGGCCCGAGTTGAATCCGCCCTCCAACATGGTCAGGGCGGTCCGTCACTCGAGGGCGGTCCTCCGTCCGCCTGAGCCAAAGGACTGCCTGTCACATCAACAGTAGACCACCCGCCCATTACTGTTGACGGTGACTCGCTGCGGCCCACTCAGAGCAGGACACGTGGACCCTGTCAGACCAATGGGACCTATAAATAACAGGATCCCCCATTCAGAAGAGGACACAACAGACTGGGGACCATACGCCTGATACTATAAGCTTTCACGCTGTACGCTAAAGGCTATCGGTTCCGCCCACACAAAAAGGGCTCTCGCCCGGTACTTCTCTGTAACCCACTCTCCCTGCATTATCAACATACTTGCCATCTTACATATACTAACCCCTTGCACGTCCGCCCTGCAAGGTACCATCCGCCGAGACACTCCGAGGACGGATCCATTGCTTAACCCTCCAAAGAACCACAGTATTGATCCACCGGTCCAACTGGGCGGATCAATTGGCGCGCCAGGAAGGGGCACAGCTAAACGTTTTGTTCCCAAAAGACAAACAGTATGCAAAATTTGGAGGAAAATCCCATGAGTGGTATCCCCACGGATACGCTCGTCACCCCAGCCAAGCAAGTCGTATCGGCGGGTGTCCCCCGGGACCCTCGTCCTTCCATAGACCCACCCCCGGGAATGGCTACACAAACACCCCATCCCATCCGCCCTCTAGGCCTTGGATTGCTCCGAGAGTCCCGCATCCCCCTCCGAGGGAAGATAGAGCGGCGGCTGATCCCGCCGCGGGGGACCTAGCGGCACAGGTAGCCGATCTACAAAGACAGAACGCTGAAATGGCAGTGATGATGAAGTTCCTGGTGGCCAAGGCAACCCCCGGAAATCACACCGAAGGCTCATCCGGCGGACTGGCAACCGGCATGGCGGACTCGGACGAAATGTACCGACTGTTCCTCCTCGCCACCAGTCAGGCCCAAAGCAACTCGCCATGCGGCAGCCTTTGGACAAGAATCTCCTTAGCTTTCCTCCCCCACAAGGATTCGTGCCCACCAGCAATCAAGGCGTACGACGGAACTGGGGATCCCGACCAACATCTGTTAACATTCACCATTGCCATGCAGATGTTCACGGCCCCGGACGCTACCTACTGCCGTACGTTCCCTGGAACGTTAACTGGAGCTGCCCTAACCTGGTATGGAGGTTTTGGCGGAAGGAATCATAAAGAATTGGGAAGACTTCTGCCAACTCTTTCTCCACAAGTTCTCAAACCAAAAAGAGGCGGGACGCAATTTGTCCGCCTTCTGGAACTTGAGACAGACCCGGTCCGAGACTCTTAGGCAGTACTACGAGAAGTGGGTCAAGGCGGGTCGCGGCGGTGCCCAACCTTGCACTGGACATTGTGCTTCACCACATCCAAACTACCACACTCAGCACCGAACTGGTGAAGGACTTGGTCCGGAGAAAGCCAAAAACCCACACCGAATTGGAGACATGTATCCTCCAGTGTGCTGAAGTGGAAGAGAATGTCGCCATGATACAGGACGGGTACAGGCGCTCAAGCGATCAGAACAGGGATAAAGGGTACCAAGGGCGGAAAGAGAAACGCCTTGACGATAGAAGAGACAACCGCCCTCACGGAGAGGGAAGATCGGAACAAGGGTACACCCCACTGACGGAATCAAGGCGAAGACTCATGTACGTCCTCCAAGAAAAGAAAGGGGGATTGCGGTGGCCGTCCCCGTTGCCCAAGGCGGCACTGAAAAGGGGGAACCCAAATGAGTATTGCGAGTTTCATGGGCAGAAGGGGCACGACACGGAGGACTGCCGGGAACTCCGCAGTGAGATTGAGCGAGCCATAAAGAATGGTGACCTCAAGGAATTCATCATAAGTAACCGAAGGAGAAGAGGCGGGAACGCTCAGAATCGCCAAGACAAGGAGAAAGGAAAGGTCAGGGACCCTCCCTCCGAAGGCGGGTAGACACACGCCCCCTGGAAAGGCGAGTGTCTTCGACAGGATAACAGATGAGAAAAGTCCGGATACCCAAAAGGAGGGCGGAAAGCCCAGATACAAGAGAACATGCAGCATGATTTTGGGAGGAGAGGAGGAATACGCCCCGGAACAGAAGGGTCGTTGGTGAATGTTCCATGGTCAGACAATCGGATAGAGAGCCGCCATTGACGTTCACATCGGCAGATTTGCGCGGGGGAAGTCCCAGCACCCAAGCGATGGTGATCCGTGTCATCATTGAAGACACTCTGGTAGAGCGGGTGCTAGTGGACGAGGGCAGTTCGGCGGATATACTCTCCGCCGACGCTTTCAGCAGAATGGGATTAGACCCCGCCCTACTCAAGCGTTCTAAGATCATGCTGACTGGCTTTACGGGGAATGACGTACCTGTACTGGGCGTGATCACCTTACCCATCACGTTGGGGGACGACGAACACCAGGAAACAAAGCACATAAAATGGTACGTCACCAATTGCAATTCGGCGTTATAACATGATAATGGGGCGGCCCAGTTTAGCCGCCTTCGAGGCAGTTTCCTCCACAGTCCATCAAGTCATGAAGTTCCCTACTGCAAGAGGAATCGGGAGTAGCATGGGGAAACACTCCATTAGCACGAAAATGCTATAGGGTGGCTCTCAAGAAGGAAGAGGCGTGTTTCTCAGTGGAACTAGAGACGACGCGTATGTCCGCCCCGAATCCGCAGAGGCGGATACAGAAGTCCCACTGTATCCTGGTAATCCGGAGAGAATGATACGGCTGTCCGCTCATATGCCGGTCCCAGACCGAGACCGCACAGTGGCACTGCTGAGAGAGTAATGCTGATTTGTTCGCCCAGTGGAAACCCCAGGATATGCCTGGGCTGGGACCCCGCGATCATGCAGCACCACCTAGCTGTGAGGGCAGACGCCCGCCCCCGTGTCGCAAAAGAAGCGGACAGTAAATTGGACAAGAAAAACAAGCGGTCCAAGAAGAAATAACGAAACTGTTGGAAGCAGGTTTCATCAGGGAAGTCCAATACCCGACGTGGCTGTCGAATGTAGTAATGGTGGGAAAGGCGGATGGAAGCTGGCGGATGTGCATAATTTTACCAACCTCAATGACGCCTGCCCCAAGGACCCATATCCCACTGCCCAATATCGACCAACTGGTGGACGCCACAAGCAAACCATGAGACGTTGTCTTTCCTGGACATGTTTCTGGATACCACCAGATCCCTCTAGCAAAGGCGGACACAAGAAAAAAAACGTCATTCTCGACGCCCTTCGGCAATTACTGCTACAATGTGATGCCCGTTTGGCTAAAAAATGCCGGAGCGACGTACCAAGGATGATTGACAGAGTTTTTCAAGATCAGTTGGGTCATCACATGGAAGCGTACGTTGATGACCTGCTGTGAAGACCAAGGCGGTGAGGACCACCTGGGAGACCTCAGGAAAACCTTCGATACCTTGGAAGGCGTTCCAACTTCGCTTGAATCCGAAGAAGTGCGTCTTTGGCGCATCCTCAGGGAAGTTTTTTGGGATTCATAATCACCAGCGGGGAATTGAGGCGAACCCCATAAAATAGAACTATCATACAGACACCACCTCCTAAAACCGGTGAGAGATGTCAAAAACGCTGACAGGGCCCGGTTGGCAGACGATGAACTGATTCATCCGAAGTCCAGCCGAGAGCAGGCGCCATTCTTCCGTCCCACTCTGAAGGCGGGCCAAGTTCTCATGGACGGAAGAGTGTTCTACAATTTTTTCGGCTTTTTGAGGAACTCAAAGCATTCCTCACCAACTCCGCCGACGCTAGCAGCCCCGTTTTTCCGGCAGCCTCTCAGGTCCATGGGAGTGGCAGGGGCCATGTCCAAATGGGCGGTAGAGCTCAAGTTGAATATGACGTACACTTCCAAACCACCACAGCCATCAAGGCACAAGCTCTTGGCTGATTTTGTGGTCGAAGGATGTGTCCGGGCGGGAAGGACGCCCGGAAGAATTACTGGGAGCTCTACGTGGATGGGGCATCGAGCAAGAACGGAGCGGGGGCGGGGGCGGTATGTGTTAAAAAGCCCCCCAGGGAGTCCTACACAAAAAACCGCCCTCCGTTTCAACAGGCCACGAAACCAACAATGCGGCGAGTACGGGGCGCTCATTGCAGGGCTCAGAATGGCCAAAACCATGGGAGTATCCTCATCTCAAATGTTCTCCTTACTCCCCATTGTGGTCAACCAGCTCAGTGGGGTGTACGAGGTCCGGGAAGAAACTCTGGCCCCGTACAACGATCAAGCCAAGATCGCCCTCAAGGGTTTCGAAACAACGGAGATCCATCAGGTGGCGAGGGAAGACAAACGCCCAACGCTGACAGCTCTCTCTAAAGCTCGCTACCCGGCTTCTCAGCTTCGAAGAGGACATGATGATCACCGTGGAGAAAGAAAGAGAAGAGGGTGAGTGTATGGCCGTCGATGCCCAAACAAGCGTAACACCGCCCACAGCGCCACTCACGGATTGGCGTACGCCGATACGGACCTTTTATTGAAACGACCCCCTCCCCCCGGGGGGACCCACTGGCCACCAAATTCCCCTAAAACGAGCGGCGAGGGGCGTTTGGGTTTAAAGGCGAAATTAAACGTAAATCCACCACGGGGCCGTACTTTTCGATCTTAAGTGATTAACTTTTTCACCGAGGGGAAAAACCCACCAAGGCGGTGGGGATGCTTATTGGGCCCCAAAAACCTTGGAAAATAATGTATTAATTGCAGGGGTACTATTGGCCAAAAAATCCGCCGAGCCCCGGAGGAGCTGGTCAAACGATGCCACAATTTTCCAGCGTTCGCTAACACACACCACCTCCCCCACCGGGTCCCCCCCCAGCCGATAGTTTTTGCCAAAGGCCTTCCCCCTTCTGGGGGATGGATTTGCAAAACCATTCCCAGAAGGGTTTGGGGAAGAGAAAGTACATCATCGTGGCGGTGGAAATTAATTCACCAAATGGGTGGAGGCCGGGCCCCTCGCCTCCAACACGGCATAAACAGGGCAGAAGTTCGTGTTGAAAAAACATCATCAACTCGCTTCAACCTTCCTCTAGGATTTGTCCCGCGATCATGGGGACTTTAGTTTTGATTGCCCGGCGTTCCTTGAAATTTTGTGAAGAGTTCAAAATCAATGGTTCGCTTGGCGTCGGTGGCATATCCCCAAGGCGAAGGGCAGGCAGAAACCATCAACAAACTCATCTTGTAAGGATTTAAAAAGGAGAGTGGATGCGGGCTAAGGGAAAAGGGTCGATGATTGCCCCCAAAATCCTATGGGGGGCACAGGACTTCCCTAAAAAACAGCCACAGATGAAACACCTTACACCCTGGTATAGGGGACCGAAAAGCAGTCCTACCCGTGGGGTTAATTTTCCTAGCCTTTCGGATTCACATTTCAAACCCACCGCAACCAATGGGTCCCGGCTTACATCATAAATCTGGACCCGTTAGAAGAAAGAAGGGAGGGAACCAGCCCCAATCCGCCCTGTTAAGGGCTGAAAAGGAACAATTTGGTTTTGGCGAAACAACCCACTTCGCCCCACACCTGGAACAAGGTAACTGGGTTGTCCGATAAGGTCTTTCGGCCGGGTCCCCCAACAGGGCAAACTAAACCCCCAATTGGGAAGGCCCCTACAAGGTCCGTGAAGGTCGGTCCAACATTTTTAAAACTCCCGACACCCTAACCCGGCGAACCCATCACAAGACAGGAAAAGCCATGCACTTGCGGAAGTACAGTGCCAATGAAGACGAGCCTACTCAGCAAACAACCTTTCCATCCTTGCTTTACTTTTGTTTTGGTTTATTTTTGAAGGCCAACCTGCAAAAGGGGGGAAAGTAAGGAAGGGAAGGCAAAATTTTCTTCAAGGGGTATATATGGATATTAAAGTATCAATAAACAAAAACCCACTAAAAGCATGGCCGGGTTTCGAAACTTCCCCCAGGAGGAACTTAACCCCCCCGCCAATTCCGGGGGTTTTAAAAAAACCGGGGGAAACCTACCTCATCCCCCTTTAGGGGGTTGCCAAAAAGGGAACCCAAAACCCCTTGTTGAATTCAGTTTTTTCCCCCCCGGGGGAAACTAATTCGTCCTCATTCTTTTTTCCCCCGGGGGAAATTTTCCAACATTTTCCTCCAATTTCCCGATTCCCCAGGGGGAATAAAACTCATCGCGCCCCGGTTCCCCAAGGGGAAAAATAAAACCCTTTTTTTAATTCATTTTTTTTTTTTTTTCCCCCGGGGGGAAACAAATTCATCATCATTGGGGGTTTCCCCAAGGGGAAACCCCAAACCCTTCAAAATTAATTTTTTTTTTTTTTTTTTTTCCCCGGGGGCCCCCGGAAAAAATTTCCCTCACTTTTTTTGGGTTTCCCCCAAGGGGGGGAAACCCCCAAATTTCCTCCAATTTTTAGATTCCCCAGGGTGGAATTTTAGCTCATAAAGCGTTGGGGGTTCCCCAAGGGGAAACCCCAAAATCTTCTTTAAAATTTTATTTTTTCCCCCCCCCGGGGGAACCCATTTTTTTGTTTTTTTAAATTTTTTTCCAAAAAGAAAAATTTACCTCAAAAAACAGGGGGAATTTCAAAACAAACAAAGAAAAAAAAAAAAAAAAGGGGGTGACAACTGAAAAACAATGGCTTTTTTATTTTTTACCCCAAAAAAAGAAAACGGGGAATACTTTTTTAAAACAAAGGACAAGAAGTAAAAAGGGGGAAAGGGGAAAATACGGGGGAACGACCACAAACCCCCCAAACCCCTTTTTTAATTTTCTTTTTGGGGTGCGGTTGTCATTCAAGGAATGGCCGTTGTTTTCCCAAATAAAAAGGGTTTTCCCCTTTGGGAAAATCATCTCCAAAAGTGGAAATTTTTTATTCTCTTTTTTCTGGGGGTTTTCAGTTCAAGGAAGCGACCCCCCACGAGCGCCCCCCCACGACCCCCCCTTTGTCCCCCCGCGACCATCCCCAGCACGGGCCTTCTTTTTCAACCCTTTGGGCCCCCGGGAGCACCTCGGGGTGCGCCTCGGGGGAACAGCTCCTTGCGACGGGGCCGGGGGGGGCACTTTAAATCAGCGGGGGTCCTCCCCCCCCTTGAGCTCCTCCGCCATCAAACCCCCAACGCAAGCGAAACATCTGCTTTTCCCCGGGTTTCAGGAACAAAAGATGTTCCCCCCCCCGGGGTTTTTTGACGGGGGGGGGGTGGGGTGCTGTCAAAGCGCCCCCCCCCCGGTCGGGGCCAACTCCCGCTTCAGCCTTCTCAAAAGACCGCCTTCTCAAAATCCGCCCCCCCGCGCCTGAAGGGTCTCCTCCGTCCTTTTTAAAAAAGGGGCCCGGCTCCCCGGTCCCCTTTTTTTGGCCCCCAATCCTCGGCCCCGACCGCCCTGCGGGCCCCCTAAAGGAACCCCCCGCTCCTTTTTGGCGTCCTTATCCGCCTTCCCCCCCTTGGGGAAAGGGCCCCCTCCACCCCTACGCCTCTGTGCCCGCCTTAAGGGGCCAAAAAATGGGGTTAGTGGCTTGGTTAGCGTGCGCAACACAAAAAAATCCAATTTTAAATAGTTACCCCCAAACCGGGCCGCCTCCTCTCCATTTCCCCCCTTCCCCGGAAAACCCCTTGGCCTTCCCTGGGGGAGTCGGCCCGAGTTCCCGCAGTTGGCTTTTTCCCGCCTCCACAACCTTTTGGGGCCCCCCCCGTCCCTAACCATTATCCCCCCAAAAAAAGTGCCCCGCGTTCCCAAAAGCGCGAACACAATCAAATCCCCCAAAAAAACTTAAAAAAAAAAGTACAGGGGAAAACTTGTGTAGACATCGCAAAGAAAAAACTTAAAACCCGGCTCCAATCCCATTTGCTTTTCCTCGCCATAAGCGAACCCCCTCCCCGACCGGGGGGGGGCCCCTGTCCCGTCGGGCCCCCCCGTTGGAAGCCCCGGTCGCGTGAGAATCTCATTTTCCCCTTAGGTGGGCTGCATTGGGGCCAAGGCGGGGAGCTGTACTCCCCAGAAGAACCTTGGGGGGTTTTAAGAGCTCTCCGGCCTTTTCCCCCTTCCCCCGGGAATCCTTCTTTTGGTAACGTCTTGGGGGCCCCTTTTGCCTTCTCCCTCGGGATGGCCGGACTTCCCTTTTCCCTCGGGGCCCCTTTTCCAGGGATCCTTATCCCCCCCCCCTTTTTTTCCTGGGTGGGCGGTTCCCCGCCCTTTTCGCGTTTCCCCCCTCCCCCCTGATCCCCCACCCCCGTTTCAGGTTGCGGCTGAGTATCAGCAACCCCCCCCATCCAAAACATTCAGCAACGCCGCGAAGTTTTGGGGTTTCTACCCCAAAGCCCAAAAAAACAAACTTTTGGGGTTTTTAAGAAAAACCCCGGGTACCCCCCCAAAGGGGCCCCAATACAAAGAAACGCTCCCCCAAAATCCCCCCCGCCACCCCGCCGCCACCGGGGCCTTAGGGGCCCCCGGCCCCCCCTTTTTTAAAATTTTAATTTCCAGGGGGTTCCCCCCGGGCAAAAAGGGGCCCCTAAAATTTCCCCCCGGAAAGGGGGCCCGGGGTTTTTGAAACCCCTCGATCCCCCCCCTACGACCATGGGGGGAAAGGCCCCTCCGCCCAAAAAACCTCCCCGGGCGAGTGGCTTTCACAAAAAAAAGCGGCCCCCAAAAAACGGGGTCCGCCTTGAGGGGCCCTAAACCCGCCCCGGGTTTAACCCAAACCTTTTTTAAAAGTAATACCTTTTTGGGGGAATTTTGGGGTCTGAGAAAAGGGGGAATACCGGGCACTGGGAGGTACATGCCTCTTCCCGCATACACCTGAAACGCTGAAAAGACCGCCCCGGCGGGGGGTTGGGAGCCCCCAAAAGGCGCTCCTAGAAAAAAAATCCAAGACATCCAGCCCCCCAAAAACCAGGGGAAAAAAGGGGACCGAAAATGAGCGCCCCCCCCCAAACGCCCACCCATCCCGGGCCCCCCGGAAAATTTTTCCTTTTTAGCAAAGCCCCGGGAGGAGAAACTTTTCGAGAAGCGGGGGGCAATGCCCCAACCCTTTCCCCAAATTTTCCCCCAAAGGGGGGGCGTCTTGACATAGGGAAAAAATTTTCCCCGGGGCCAAAACCCTTCCCCCCCGCTGCGGCGACCCCCCCCCACATCGCCCCCAAAAATTCTGATCCTGAAACCCCCTATTTTTTCCAAAACCCTTTTGTCAAGATAAAAACCCCCAATCCCCCTTTTAACCCGGGGTTCCACGCGCGAACCGCGAACAATGTTTGAGGGGGGTTTTTGAACCTGGCTTCTCCCAAAAAGACAAAAAATTTTTTTGTTTCCCCCAAAGGGGGGAAGGAGGGGATCAGCATCCTCATTTTAAGGTGTACTCCATGCAAAATGGGGGGTTTGGGGGGCGAAACTAAGTCGGAACCCCCCCGGGAAAAGGGCCCCTCTCCCCTTTTTAGTTTGGGATCCGCTTTTTCCGACCCTTCCTCATAAAACCCTTTTCTTCCCCCCCCGCTCGGGGGACAGAGGCGACTCGAGTGACGGGGCGGGGGATGACGATGACAAAAGGGGGACGACCCCCCCTTTCCCCCCCTTTTTCCCCCTCCTCCCTTCGTCATAACCCCCAAAAACAAAGGGGAAAAGGGGCCAAAAAGAAGAGGAGGAGGAACGAACACCAGGGGCGAACGGATCCCCGGGCCCGGGGGTTTTCCCTCCTTTTTGGGCGGGCGGGGGGGCGAGCAAAAGACGTTCCCCCCCCTTTTCCCCAACCCCCTCTCAAAAAGGGGCATAATCCCCCGGGGGATATAAAACCCACTAAAACGACATCCACACACAAGCAAAAAAAGGGGAAAGAAAAAAAAAAGAAATTGATTGAAAAAAAAAAAAATTTTTTTAAAGAAACCTACTTGTTTTGGGGGGGAAACGACCAGAATCAGAAGGCCCCCCTTTATGAAAGTTTTGGGGGAAAAGGCGGACAACCCCCAAAAAGGTTTAAGGACAAGGCGGATGAGCCAAAAAATTTGTTAGGGGGGGAAACTCTCACCCCGGTTTATTTTTCCCCAACTGAAGTGCCGAAAAAAAGGGGGGGGGAAACCCCAAAATTTTTTTTAATACGTTTTGGGTAGCGAAACCCCCCCCCAAAATAATTTTTGCCCCGTGCCCCCAGGGGGTGGCAAAAAAGGCCCAAAAAACCTGCGCAAAGGGGGGGAAAGCATGCAAATTTTTCCTCAAAAAAAAGCCCCCCCCCCTTTGGGGCCCCCCCGGGAAAAACATCGGGGACAAAAAAGGTCCTTGGGGGGTAACCCCCCCCGAACATGGTCATGGGGGTTTTCCTCACTCCAAAAAAGGGTTTGAAACAGTTCCATAGTATCGCCCCCAGCCCCCCCTTGGGCCCGAGGCCCCCACTGGGGGCAATTGATGGGCCCGAGTTGAAACCGCCCTCGAAAGGTCAGGGCGGCCTCACTCCTGGGGGGTTTGAAAAAAACCCATAGTATCGCCCCCACCTCTTAAAAACCCCCGAGGCCCTACTGGGGCAATTGATGGGCCCGAGTTGAATCCGCCCCCCAACAGGTCAGGGCGGTCCGTCACTCCAGGGCGTTCGAAACAGTTTTCCTAGTATCGCCCCCAGCCTCTTAAAAGGCCCCGAGGCCATACTAGGGGCAATTGATGGGCCCGAATTTTTTAACCGCCCCCCCCAAAAGGGGGAGGGCGGGCCCCCCCCCCCCCCTCGAGGGGGGGCCTCCGTCCGCCTGACCAAAGGAAAAGGGGCCGTCCCCATCAACAGTAGACCACCGCCCATTACTTTTTTACGGTGACTGTGGTGCCGGCCCCCCCCCAGACAGGACAAAATGGAACCCCCTCAACCCAAAGGGGGGCCCTTTAAAAAAAGGATCCCCCCCTTTAGAAAGGACCAAAAACTGGGGGGCCCTACCCTGATACAAAAAACTTTCACCCGCTGTACGCAAAAGGGTTAAACGTTTCCCCCCCCACAAAAAGGGCTCTCGCCCGGTACTTCCCTGTAACCCACTCTCCCCCTGCATTATCAACATACTTCCATCTTACATAACTAACCCCTTGAACTCCGCCCTCAAGGTACCATCCGCCAGACACCCGAGGACGGATCCATTGCTTAACCCTCCAAAAAACCAAAATATTGATCCACCGGTCCAACTGGGGGACAGAAAATTTAATCGGGAAAAACTAAGATGTCTTGTTTCTGATTTTTTTTCTATCAATTTTAAAGTTGCAATTACCAACGATTAATCGGGTACTAATTCTTTCATTAGTGATAGATAACATGTTCAGTGCATTTTCCTACAAAAAACACAAATTTAGTCAAAGTTTTTTGGGCCCTACTAAAAAAATTTTTTCAGGTTACCGGGGGGACAATTCCCCATTTTTGTCACGGTTTGAAAAGAAACCGGGGACAAAGATATTAGTCAGGGTTTTTGATTTAAAACCCGGACTAACCTTTGCACGGTTTGGTGAAACCGAGACAAAGGTTAGTCATGGTTTAAACCAAAACCGGACTAAGGTTATCAGGGTTTGCCCCAAAACCTGACTAAATTTAGCACGGTTTCCATATAAACCGTGACTAAGGTTAGTACCAAATTGAAGTTATAAATTTTCCACTGATAAATTTACAATTTCCACAATTTCAGAACTAGACACTCAAATCATTCTGTTAAGCAAATTAATTCTTAAACTTATAAAGTTAACAAAAGGCCCAATTTTATTTTTCCTTTATTCAATTCAGTCACTTCATTTTCTAGTTATGCAATTTGGTCCAAAAATTTTAATTAGTTAACAAATCGGTCCTTCGAAAATTAAAAACGCCGCCGTTTAAACAATGCGCCGAAATTCAAACGTCGCCGTCGATTCAAAACGGCGCCACGATTAAGTCACCACCATCGTTTCCCTGCCCCCCAATTCAAAACGCGCTGATTCCCAACCCCATAGCCTTCCCCAATGCCGCCGATTCACAACGCAAACCCCCCCCCCCCCCGAATTTGCGCCGCCGCCATCGTTTCCTGCAGCTGCATTTTCACCCCCGCCCGATTTCCAACGCCACAACCTTCTCCCCGCCGCCGATTCAAAACCCCGCCGATTAGTCCACGTTTCCCCGCCGATTCGAGCAGCAGTAAAAGGTCGGCAGCAGATCTGAGGCGCGGGGGTTCAGTGGTGGGGGGCATTAGGCACGGCGGCGGAAATAGGAAGCGGCGGCGGCGGGGTTTTGGAAGGGTGCGGCGGAGAAGTTGAATGGAAGAAAAATAAGAAGGGAGAGGGGGGAAAGTTGGGGAAGAAAAGAAGGCAGAGGAGAAAAGTTGAAGGAAAAAGAAAAGAAGGCAGAGGAGAAGAATTTTGAAGGAAAGACGAAGAAGAAGAAGGTAGGGGAAAAACGATGCATGGAAGAGAGAGGGAAGACTTAGTCAGGGTTTTAAAAGAAACTGTACAAATTAGTCACGGTTTCTTTAAAAATCGTGACTAATCATCACGGTTTTATAAAACCGGACAAATTAGTCAGGGTTTTTGAAAGAAACCTGACTAATTTGTCACAGTTTCTTTTAAACCCGGAAAATAATTTGTCAGGGTTTTATAAAACCGTGACAAAAAATCCGTGACTAAACCTATATTTTCTTGTAGTTTTTTGCTTTAAAAAACTTTAGCCACGACGGGGTTAGTGATACTTAACCTATCTTCTTCTAAACTCTACGATGCAAAAAAAAAAAAAATATAAAAGGCAAAACCGTTCCCCCTCCATACCGGGTTTATATTGTAATAATAATTGTTATTTAATTCATTATACTTACTGACACCGCTAGCTCGTGTCATAAGTAAGCAATAGTCATAACGACTGTTACAATTACTTGGTAATCAGTAACGTTATAGCCACTGCCATGACATAATGCAAATTGGATAACGCCGTGCAAGGGGCACTTTTGTCCAATTTGAACATAATTCGACAAAATTTAAAGATAAATAATTTTTACAAAATTTTTGGTCTGGAAATTAAAAAAAATTTAATCATTTAATAAACAAATAATGACACAACCTTTAAGTTTTTAATGATCAGGTATCCTTTCAATGAACCCACTACCCCATCCTTTAATAAAGAGGGGGGAAAAAAGCTAATTATAAAGAGGGGGGCAACTTTCGCGTCCCTTCTCGGGGGCAGCTATGTGGACTGGGTGTACAAATCTCTAATATAGATATAAAGGTGGGCATTCATTTTTCACATGCATGAAACCCCAAAATTTACGGTTTTTTTTTTTTTTTAAAAAATTTTTATGAAAGCACCACTCACAGTCTGGGCCGTGGAGTTCTGTTTTTGTCACGACACATGTTTCCAGACAATCGCCTGTTTTAATAGTTGTAGGGAAACCCGTTACTTGGTCTTCAGTGATGCCTAACAGGACTAAAGCTGAACACATATTAGAAGACGAACAAAATTTTTTATGCGGAACGATAATGGGAATTGGGATCTGGCCCACTGGCTGTTTGGGTGAAGATTACTGTTTTACTGGTACGGGCGAACCCGTACCTAATTGTAGATTTGTTAGGGGATAATTCCTACATATAAAAGAAAGCCAACGTACTAACATTTAAATTTGGAGTAAGGAAATTAAATCTGAGCTATAAATAAAAGTATAATTTGGAAAATTTGAACATAAATTTCACGTCTAATTAACTCGTGCTGTCTAATTCGGGGAAATCCCATTGTGAACCCTATAAGGGTCCTTATATAAGACACCATTCGCAGCCGTTGGGGGGATCCTAATTTAACAGGGAACAAGTTATGGACATTTCAATCTGAAACATGATCCAACGGCTACGAAGATTCCTTAAAAAAGGACCATTATAGGGGCCTCCCCAAAAAGTTGCCCCTCTAATTCATAATCTTAATACACAAAATGCAATTGCGTGTAATAATTAACTAAAAAATACACATGCTCATGCATCATGAAAGGGGAAATGTGAACACTTTTCATCACCCAACTTTTAATGTAAAACAATTCCACTACAATAGAAAAGGTTTGTTGTGTCATTTCACTACAAATGGGGATGGAGTTGTTTTTTTTTTAATCCGAATTCTCTATTTCGATGGAGTCAATATTATATCTGATTTTTTTTACCATTTTATGTTGAATTTCTTATACTTTCTAGTGAAAAGCCCCAAATATTTGGGGTCGAAAAAGGAGAAAAGATGAAAGAAAGATTTGAAAAAAAAATAAAAGATAAAGAGTTTTAGGTCGAGAAATCAAACCCCTTTAAATTAACAAGTACTAGCCCTCTGGGACATTCCTCTAAAAGGCTTGATGAACCCCTACAGAAGAGCCCCAGGGGCACTACCTGATCAGGGCCAAGAAAGAACGCTTCCCGTAGAAGTTTTGCTCCCCAACATCACTATATATCCGACTAAGGCAACAAAGGAATCTTTTAGAAATTGAAGAAAGGAAACACAGCACACGTAACATAATAGCCATGTTCAGGGAGTGGGACAACAACACTGTTATGGCACGATGGCTGGGCTGGTGTTTTTGTATTTGAGAGAAAAAACCCTAACAATGCACTGTTGAGAAATACACATTACATTACAAATCCCAAAAAAAGACAATAAAACACGTAGTGCGCCCTTGCGATAACAACTTTGGGTTTCAATTTCGTCACCCATGCACGTCTTTTTGTGTTAATTTAAAAGGGGCCCAAAACCCTGCATGTTACCCTGGCTAAAAAATGTTAATTAAAGGGGGGGCCATGGGAACATGCATGATTTGGTCCTTAAAAAAGTAGCTTGGGTGGCACCGGGGCGTCACTCAGTCGGTGTGCACCATTCCACGTTTATTGTCTTTTTTTGGCCCAAAGTTAAAAAATGTTCCCTCGACGAAAAATATTACAAAAAAATTTTTTTCCATAACTACAAAGCTCATAAAAGGTTAAAGTAAAAAAAAAAAAAAAAATTTTTTGTAAGAGAGTTTGGGCGTCAGTTTGTGAAATGGGGGTTTGATGTTTAAGGTAACACCTAAAACCCCTTAATGCTCCATCTAAAGGTTGGGGGAAAGATTGGACTTTTAAAGGGGGGAGCTACTTCATCCTGAAAATGATGTCCAATTTACGATGTTCGCTCTTCTCGAGGTGGCAATTTTAGGGGGCGGAAAAATTTTAAACAAAATTTTGGGTCATCCCAAGCCTTTTGATTTACCCTCCTCCGATTTGGAACACATCGAAGAACTTGTCATGCCACACAAACGGGTAAATTTTTTTTTACCGGGAAAGAGGAATTTTTCTACCTACTTACAATTCCTCGTTGGTAAACAAACTCCCCCTTTTATGGGATACAAGTTCTTTGATGTGTTCCGGCAGGAGGATGGGAAACTTTACAATTGAGTGGGAAAAATTAGATAATACATGATTAAACTTTTCGGGTCCCCCCCCAAAATTACCTCATGAAAAAAACACCATTTTAGGGGACAATTAGTACCAAGACACAAAAAAGAAATACAAGTGGTTGTAACGAAGGTAAATAGATGTAGTCAGTATGTACGATTTTTCCCCCTTTTTTTTTTTTTTTCCATTAGATAACTCTCGCAGGGGCCTGGAATAACCATACATTCCAAAAATTAAGTGCACACCCAAGCCCTGAGATTTACCTACCCGACTTGGGGGGCAAAGAAGGAAAGAAAGAGCCACATAGTGGGCTGTCATGTTCCCTTGGGCGACGAATCCCTAAGAATTGGGAAGGGCTAGAATCCAAAGGTGGGAAATGGGCCCCATCAGGGGGCCTCCCCCCCAGTAGGAAAAGACGGCTGGAGACAACGGGGGGGAAGGGGGGGCTACAAAAGGGGAGGATGAAAGGGGCGTAAATATTAAATTAGTTTTAGAAGACCCTATTGGGAGAATTTTAAAAAAACCCCCAAATTCCTGGTTTTTTCCAACTCACCACCAAGCAAAAACCCACAAGGGGGCTTCAAAAGGCCGGATGTAGAAATAAATCCCCAAGTTTTGGGGGTGATTTTGGGGGATGCACCCAAAATCAAATTTCCCGCTCTAAAAATTCAGCCATATACATCAAACAAAGATTTCTGCATTTCTGTTGCAAAAGGGCAAAAGGGGCACTCAAGGGGCAAGGTCACCCCCGGGAATTTAGTCCTTAATTGGGAAAAATTCGATACAAAACCTCCAAAGGGAAAAATCGAAGTTTTGTTTACGGAGGTCCCATACGGGGGGCCCAAAGGGCGGGGGTCCTCGGAAGAGCTAAAGGGTGGGGGCGTTTCTTTTTTGGGCCTGAACGGGGACCCGCAGTAACCCAAAATCGATATTGCCCATTGGCCGGGATACCACAGAGGGGGAAACTATTGAATGTTATTGGAAGGGGGGTGCTAGAAAACCTGCACCTCTCCGGAGAAAGAGACTAAAAGTCGCTCCAAGTCCCCAAATACCTTTAAAATGGAAAAGGAAATTTTTTAATATTTTTACCACTGTAAAAGTATGAGGGAGGGGGAAGAAGGTCCACTGACCAAAGGATCATGACTTTGAAATATAGCATTTCGGGACCAACTCCCAAAAAGCCCCTGCATCAAAAGTCGCTCCATTAAAATACTCTGCCCCCCCGGGAGGGTTTTGACCCTTTTGATGCATTTAAAAATTTGGGGAGGGGAAGTAATCCCTTGAGAAGACAAAAGTAAGGTTTTGGGTTTCTTAAGATCTCCACTTTTTTTTAAAAGTAAGTTTGTTTTAAATGCTTTGAAACTTTGAAACCCAGACCCCCCCCTCTTTATTTGGGTAGGGTTTCCCCCCTTGGGGTACCTATTTTTCCCACAACTCTTTTTTTTATAAAAACCCATCACGAAATACCAATGCCTACGGGTAGTTTTGAGGGGTATGGGCCCTTAAGTTTAAAGGCTATTTGAACAACTTTTACCCTTTGCTAAACAAAAGCTTAAATATTACCAAACTATGCCCAGATAACGGTTACCCCAAATTTTAAAAAAAAATTTTTACAATGGCCCCGGCGTTATCCGCTGCTACGTTCTATTTTCCCCCTCCGCTTCTAGATCCCAAATTTAATTCCCCCTTTTTTAAAACCACATCCCCTCCTATCCCCCCCAAACCAAATCCATCCCCCCAAATTCATTACCCACCGATTCAAAACCCAAAACTAAATTTTTCTTCTCCTTCTCTTTCCCTCCCCCCTCCTCCTTCCCAATAAAGAAACCAAGAAAAAGTTAAATACAGTGAGATCAGGTAGAAGTACAACCGAGATTTAAAGCTCCAACTATATCATTTTAAATTTTTTTTAAAAAATTTGAACCTTAAATTTAAATTTATTCAATGAAGCGGGAAACGGTTAAGTAAAAACAAAAAACCCAAAAAAACAATATTTATAAAACAGTCACTGAAATTCCCCCACTTGTCGGGGAAATACTATTTTTTTGTTTTTCTATACCGTTTTCCACATTTAAGTGTCAAATATTCTAGATTCGAGGGTCACGTTTCCGGGCCCCCCCCCATCAACAATCAAAATTTTGTGGGCCAAATAGTTTCCCCTTTCCAGTTCTCATAATATTTTAGGGCTATGAAATCCTAGGGGGGTAAATGGGGCCCTTAAGCTCAAAGTGAAAACTGGTCTTGGGGTAAAATGGGGCCCTTAACCCCAAAACTTTTAAAAAGTAATATACACTAGTAACGATAAAAACACTAAACACCTAAACTGTAAACTAAACCCACAAAAGGGGAAAAACCAAAGGGTTTAAATATACATGCTAGGTTCCCAACTTTACGTAAAACACAAATTTGAAACCATCAAAACCTCATTTTTAGGGGTGGGAAAAAAAATCTCGTCGGGGGGCTCTCGGGTTTTAACATCTTCCAACTTCTGATCACATTGAACCCCTGACACTGCACCGCAATGTTTCCACAGAGGGCCTTCCCGGGCCAAGGAGTGAATATTGGACTGCTAAAAAAAGGGAGAAATCATAGTTCAGTTTTTAATGTTAAACGTTGGGGTCCGATT